>JAACJT020000002.1:7139887-7165093 GCA_009936485.2 Gymnarchus niloticus | reverse complement strand
TTTTAAACATCCGAAGCACAAACCTTTGGTTCTCAGGAAATCAATCCTTTCTTTATGTGGTTTGATCTTGAGTTTTCTGCATCCTGCAAGACAGTGTTGTTTTCCTTTGCAGTAAACACAAGGCATACTGTTGGCATCACCTGAGAAAGTTTGTGCTTTAGGAGTCTTCTGTTTCATTACTACTTCCTTGTTTTCCTTCCATTTTCCAGTTTCCATTTCTATTGGAACTGCAGCTGTCGCAAAGACTTTCTTTGTTCCACCTTTTTCCTTGAATTGCAGTCTTCTGCTTTACGCTGTTCTTTCGGTTTTGTTGTATCCTTTAAATTGCCATAGAGTGGATGCAAAATACATTTGACTTGCTTATTGACAAATTCAACAAAATCTTTAAACGTTGCTCTTTTGTTCGTGCATTCTTGCAAATCACATGCAACCTTTCTCCACTTTTCTTTGAGCTTGTATGGCAACTTATTTGCAAGCTCCCTTATGTTTGCTGTATTGTCCAAATGTTCCATATAGCTTATATCAGCCGTTGTACAGCCTGTCAGGAACAGTCCAAAAGACTGCAGTGCTGCACCATCTTCTGGTTGTAATCTGTCCCAACTAAGAGCTTTGTTAATACAAGCTTCCGCTATTTTGAAATCATCTCCATAATACTCCTTCAACATTTGTTTGGCTTTCGCATATCCTGCTGAAGGTTCCATATGGATGCAACTTCCCAGTAGTTCACGCGGCTGGCCACTTGTATACTGTTGCAAAAAGTAGAGGCAATCTCGATCGTTATCTGTACGGTCTTCTACTGCATGCTCAAAGGCCCTTATAAAATTCTTATATTCAAGTGGGTCACCACTGAATGTGGGTATAATTATATCTGGTAACAAAGATGCCTTGTGGTTCTTCATCAGATATTCTGATACGTTAGCTTGTTGGGTGATTGCTTTGCATATGCTATCAAGTATTGGCCCAACATTGGATTCTTCATTTGAAGTAGGTGAGGTTCTTTGAGGCAGTTGTGATTGGAGAGTATCTTCAGCGTTGATGTGATGTCCAGATACATGAGAAGCAATCTTAATGTCACTAACTTCTGTCACGTTTTTGTCTGTTTGGCTAATATCATATTTTTGCAAAACCTCCATTTTTGCATCTGCCTCAGCAATTGCAGTCTGAAGTTCATGCATCTGTTTTCTAGCTTTTATGTCAGCTTCACTTTTCATTTGTTCAGCTTGTATAGCAGATTCTCTTTTCATTTGTTCAGCTTGTATAGCAGATTCTCTTTTCATTTGTTCAGCTTGCCACTCTGCTTCCTCTCTTTCAATAGGTAGTTTTTCCTTTAATGCTGCAGCCTTCGCTTTTAATGCAGCCTTCTTCATTTCAGTTTTCATCTTAGCTGATGAAGCAGCAGACATCACACTTCCACGCTGAGAACTTTGCCTGCTGGAACGTTTAGTGGTTGCTTTCGGTTTTACTTGTGCATCGCACCATTCTACTTGTTTAGAACGTTTTAAAACATCGTGCATCCAACCTTCAACTCTCCAGAAAAAGTCATCCATCGCATTTGTTTTTGGAATGAATCAATCAGTTTGATCATCCACATATTCTTCTTCAGTCGTAAACTGCTTCAAAGCACAGTTTATCTCACAAAATTCCTTTTGCAAGTTACTGAAGTCAGTTCGCAATTTATCTTTCACAACGTCCACATTTGCATCATCTTCCATCGGCTGCTCAATGAGTTTTGCGATGCTAGTTATTTGCCCTAGCTTAGCTCTGCGTTCATGCACATGCCTGGGCATTTTTTCTTCTCGAGCCTTTTCCGTCAATTTTACTATTCGTTTTTCGCTGTCTGGTTTATCCATGTTCAGCGAAATATCTTTATATACTCAATTAGCAAATTGACACAAGGCACCGTTGAATAGACTTGACACAGGCAATGCTTTTCGCTTTTATATTCAATGAATGTAGTTCTTTGCAAAACTAGCGATGAAAGGAAAATGACTTTACATGTTCCTTATCTGTATCCCGCGATGAGCAGTCCTTCAACTATGGAGAGCTGGTCTTTTGACCATTAAATGTAGGTTCCAATTCTGAAGAAGCCTTATGGTTGACGCTTCACTCTCTCCCTATTAGTTCACAAATTAATGATCCAAAAGACAACTTGATGATATGATTATTTTTGTTTATATTCTGGCGTGTTATTATTTTTGGATTATAGCACGAGCCCTGCAAAGAATGCATTATAGACTGCCTGTGGATCGTAGGTACCTACATGCCCTGTGTTCCTGTACTGGATACATGGTTGGAAGAGGGATGAATGGACGGGTGGTACTGACCCAGCGACGATTCGGAAGCCGAAGAGGACCGGTTCACACTGAAGGCCAGGTCCGAGTCACTGTCGTCTGGGGTTCCGCCCGGCGAGCCCGATGGGGAGATGGAAACAGGACTGGACAGCACCGTGCCTGTACATGACAATCAGAGGTGTCAGATGAGCCGACCGTGAAGCTCATGACGTGACAGAAGGGTCGGGTGGATCCGAAATTTAAACCCCACAAACAGAAACCAAGGTCTTTTCGGCAAATGTCTAGACTTCTAAAAAACAAAAATGCATAGTAAGACTGGACTTCATGACATGCGAGGTAACAAAACTCATCAGCATCAGTGCGAAATATAAAATAACACTTTTGCAGTATTGTTTTTAGCTATTTTTAAATTCTTTCCTAGGCCGTTTGCCCTGTGATTTATCAAATTATATTTTGGATTCAAAGGTCCCATATCACGTCCAAAGATAAAACACATGGTCTCACACTCTCACATACACACACACAGACACTGACACACACACGCACAAACAGACACTGACACACACGCTGCATGAAGGGCATGGATGAAGTGGTGATGCTGCTGCCCCAAGGGGGAGCTGCGTACCAAGGATTCGTAGACGGTTGACGGCACCGTGGAGGGTGAAGAAGATCCACAGGATTTGGGACACATCCACACAGAGGAGGCGCCCGCGGGCTGCCCCATTGAGGCCGTGGTGGACCTCGCCGCTGGGCAGTAGCGTAAAGCTCAGCACGTCCCCAGAGCTGGGAGTGGGAATGCCCCGGTACACAACCCAGTACTCCTTGCGGTCCAAGAGAACATCGGGGTCGGCAGGCAGGTCACTGGAGCGGAGGGTGCTGGGGTCACAGGAGGTCACGCCAAAGAGAAGGGCCCCGAAGTACGGCAGGCCCAGGTGTCCTGCCTCCACGAAAAGCGTCTCCCCTATGCGCAGCGGCCGGTCCCCGAATACCAGAGTCCGGCTGCTGTCCAGGAAGTGGATGCAGGCCGCCAAGCGGTCGGCCGAGAGGATGACATCCGCGCCGCGCACCGGGTGGAAGTGCAGGTCAGCGTCCAGTGGTGACGGCGGGACCCGCGAAGCCCTGGGGCCGCCAGTCGACATGGTGGACGAGGATGGTGAGGAGCAGCAGGGGATTAGCTGGTTGCAGTGGCCGAGCTGGAGAGTGGCCATCTTAGCAGCGGCCGCCTGGTTGGTCTCCAGCTGGTTGTTGCTGTAGTTTGCTGAGTCATGGTTGCTTTGCGGTAGGTAGGCGCTGAGGCGGGCAGCGCTGAGACGGCTGGAGCTCATGCTGTCAGCGAAGGTGCTCTCTGGGGAGGGTGGCAATGCGACAGTCAGTCATGCACTGTGGGGCACGCCAGGCTGCATCGCCTTAGTCTTATCTAATGAAGTATTAGACATTTTAATTCTGGTCAGGCCCCCTCGGCTGCATCCACCGTGTTTCGCTACCAATCACGGCTTCTGTTACTGAGAGCCTCGACCAGGAAGCATGGGTCATAAAGTAGAGCACAGTCAGAAGAAGATGCCACTTCACTCTCACTTGCCTATTAAGGCAATTTAGCATCTGATTCACCTGAACATAATGTCAGAGACAAAATGCGCATACAAGGTCTAGCCACCATTACTCTGAGGCGAGGTAAAATTATGACAAAGGCCTAAAATGTAACATAACAGCTAATATGGGGAGCACACGCACAATCAGACTTTGTGAGGTAGTTTATCTTTAGATGGTTCAGCCTAAAACAGTTTGAATTGCTGCTTTAGTTTTACACTCAGCCCTTTGTGTTTTGTTGGTGGGGCCACCATAAACCATTTCCCAGTGAAGCTTCACAAAGAGATCAGCGTGTTTAATTGGACCACGTGCCCTAAACATACTGTCCTGTCGACAGCGCAGAACCCCAGGGCCCCAGGATGGCCGGGCGACCGAGCACACAGTCGCGGGCTTTACCAAACATGGTCAGGCCTTCTGCCAGACTGAGCAAAACAAAGTGGTCGTCCCAGAGAGGGGCCCCTTCCGCGATCCCCAGGTGGGGATATCACTGCATATTCTTGGGCTCCAGCCTCTTAAAGCTCAGGATGGAGGATGTGACCCAACGCTCTGCGAAACAGACAGGACTCTGGGGATGAGATAGTGACCCTTTCAATTACCCTCTGCTAGTGACCTCAGCTGCTATTCCGAGATGCAGCACATTCCCCAAGTGCAACCCCACTGAGAGGGCGGCACTCGGAAGTATGGCCTTAGCGATAAAACTAAGCTCTCTGTTCATGCCAAGCAATATGCCTACTATCAACTGCCTGGGTACATCCATGCCTGCGTCTTCCAGGGTGATTTCAACCGCCCTCAAGCTTGAAGGCAGAACTTTTACTGCAAGGTGTTAACAAAGAGAACCTGAATGGCTTTTGACCTGACTTGGTGGATGGACCATCCAGTGGTGGCCAATAATGGTGATAGCGTGGTTCCACTCACCGAGCAGTGTGACCTCCTGTGTGATGCCGTAGATGTCAATGATAGCCCAGAGAGGCGAGCCCACGCTGAGGCCACAGTGGAAGAGTACAGGGTCACCCTCATTTATGCTGTAGAAGACTCTGCCATGCCGGTCGGCCCAGAAGGCCAGCACGTTGTCCCTCAGCGCCAGCCTCTCGGGCAGAGCCTTGGCCCAGTAACCCGGCCGTGTCACCAAGTCCGGGCAAGCGTACTTGGGAATGTCGGCAACGGTCAGCTCGCCAGGGTCCAGGCTGGTGAAGCCAAAGCGCAGCGCCCCACTCCAGCCGCTGTGCACACCTGACAGGCGCAGCCGCACCTTCTCATAGAGCCGCACAGGTCGCTGGCTGAAGGTCACGCCATTGCAGAAGCTGCTTTTGCGCGCTGCCCGCCTCAGCTGCGAGTCCAGGCGGATGTTCTTGCCCTTGGCGTGCGGGTGGAAACGTGGGGGATCGATGCTGAGACTGACGGGCGGAGCCGACGCACGCCGTTCGACGCTGTTGCCGGGCAATGTGTAGTACTGCCTGCTGGCCACTGGGCGGTGCTGCAGGTTTGCATCTGCTGGGAAAGATCGTTTTTATCAATAACGATCATCAAACGATGGATATCTCCAGTAAAATTAAATCCATTAAAATATATATCCATATCTGTTAACTGCATTAAGAGTCATACTAAAAAAATATTTTTCACTTATTGGAAATGTCAAAGGACATCAGAGATGACTTCACACCATACTAAAGGTTAAATACTCCATGCAGTAGAATCTGTTCTTAGACGCTGTTTAAGCATGATAAACAAATAATTGTTTTCAATACAGCTAAGGATAGTATGTAGGTATAAATGATTTGAAATTCGCTGATGGTCCTGATGATCGCTTGAGTTTATATAAATTTTCAACATATATTTTATTCAGGCATAACCCATTTTTTTCACAGTCACAATTCCTTCAGACAGTGTACCATGGTTATATTCAGCAGGCCAATCGATGGTATCAAGCTGCACGCGACAGTCTTTTTCCAACACTGCAAAAACATAAATATAAAAGTGAAATGTTTTGAGATCGTGGTGGGAAAAGGATTGAGCCGCACTCACGGAGTACCTCATCAACAACGTCCGTACTTGAGTACAGCAATTTGCTATGATTCATGCCTACGGAATGGACAACAGGAGGTTTTTCGCATTCACTCAGCGACGAGTTCATGAACAACGGGGATTCGATTACAGTTATATCTTACATAACGAAGAAAAACTTTAAATTTGCTTTACACTGGCGGTCATATTTTCTGGAAGTGTAGTTTCAGCGGTCGGCAGACTGATAGAAAGATAAGCTGATGACTAATGGTCTTGTTCTTCGATGTTCTATGCCAGATGTTCAAATAGAGATTGTAACAATATTTCTCAAAAATCAACTTAGTCTGATCAAATGAAAGGAATGTCCTTACACTGAGGAAGTTCAAAGATTGTATGCTTTGGGAATAGCATTCCAACAAAGAATGCTGTATCCCAAAATAATGGTTAATGTCTGGGAACTGGCTGAAACCACTTGACTGACTCACTTCTCAGTTTGTTTCACATTAATGGTCCAAACACCCATACAGCTTTGTCTATAACCAGTTAAAAGGTTAATGATTAAATGAAACTAAAGGCATCTGCCTAATGTATCCGTCTCTCTCACGGTGACGGAGAACGAAGACACGTAAATGAATGCCGACTATCCTGGAGCTGCAGACTGGCAATTTTGGAATTCCTCTGAAGGAATGGTTCATTGAGAAATCATACCTGGGTAGAATAGGGAATACCTGTAAGACTGACTAACCTCACTTATACTGGCCAATCTGATTTCAACCTCTAACAGTCCCCAAAGTAATTCAGGCGCCATTGTCCAGCTTTGAGGAGACACAAACCCTAAAATGAAGCTGTCTATTCATTCATTATTCAAGTCTCAGGTCTGCTTTACTCAGGAAATACAGGAAAGGTCAGGATAAAACAATAAGCACGTCTTCTGAACAAAGGCATCATCTACAAAGGGCCTTTACTCACTCCTCCATTCAGAGGAAGGACTTCCTTATCTGTACGACCACACAGGGTGCTTGAAACGTCCTTCTTTGCAAGTGGGGGAATTTACACCAAATGCGGCGATTGATGATTAAGGCACAATGTGTGTCAGAATTCATATAACCTGTGGCTGCCTTGCCAGCTGGGCTCCTGAACGCCACACCTCAAAGGCGAAACAATGATACAGTGTTTTCTGAGTGTTTCCTCTTATTTTGTAGTCAGGCAAGGAAATGTATAACATACCATAGCAGAGTGACATGATACTATTGTCCAGTTGAACCCTCTTAGATATGATTTAACAAGTATGGTCATAAATTTCCATACATTTCTCATATTTCCAATAGATATCATTCTGTCTCTATCTCCGATTGGCTACCAATAGAGATACATGGGACCGTTGATATGAAGAGTATTGCAGTTTTTCACTGCTGGAATTAACGATGGTTTTTGCCATACTCTACAACCTGATTACATACAGTATGTACATTTACTTTTTGACTTTCATTAAATAGGTCAGCCATCAACAGTCTTCCCATTTTTTCCCTAAGTCGAGCCCTCCAGGCTACGGAGGGTCACATGTGTTCTGGTTTTCTGTGACCAATCAGTAATTAAGGATATGTACTATTTATACATGCAGTCATATGATTCCTTATACTGTATATGGGCAACAAAGACCGGTAAACGTTTTATGCGACAATCTAATGCATAACACTGTGGAATTAGGAGGCGAAACTACACACACACACACACACGCATGTAAAACACACACAGCGCTGAATGCATGCAGCATGATACTGCAGCTCTAATTGGTCAAGAGGGTGAGAACATCCAACCATAACCTTTCTTTGGGAAGTGGTAATACCGTACTGTCTGTCCTCAGGTTTGCCTTTATTTATTGAGGTTCTTTCATGTCCCGTGTTATGGTCTTCAGTCAGAAGACTGCACACAAGCTAACGCGTGTCTCTGGATCATCGGTGATGTAATCTGCTGGGTCTATGAAATATACTTTAGCTAATAACAAGTCTTATACTCAGTTTGCATGTATCTTGTCAGCCAGCGCTTCTATAAAAATACATCTGTTTTCCCAGGTGAAATAAATATCTACTCAGGCAAACCCAGAGATGAAGTGACCTTTGTCCTATAAATTATTGTCTTATTGCGCTCTGTAACCTTTGAACCTTCACAGGCTTAATGTTTTTAAAAGGGGCACTTTTCAAGCCACACTCCACAGCAAGGCACATCCAGATTTTCAGTCCGGACTGGTGCTATTGTCCATAGTTCAAGGATGGCAGCCTAAAACCACAAGCTAGATTCCTTAAGTTCTTGACCATGACACTGCTGTACACAACACATAGACAAATACAGAATTTGCAGTTTCGGCAATTTAGATAATTATAGTTATACAAGTATATTTTGCCTGTGAACAAGACTGGCACAAGCATATGGCCTCTCATACATCAACTGTTTTTAACATGAGACACCGAAGGTCAACACAGTGTCTCCGTATTTGTAGAAACTTTATACCCCGTGGACTTCAGTTATTTATCAAAGGGCCTTCATAGCTACATAGCCACTTCCTTTCCCACAGAAACTACATTAGATCATTCTGCACTGTCAGGGCTCCCAAACATTGAGAACCTTAGGCTGTTAACCAGTAATTCCAGTAAAAATCTTACTTTCCCACAAATGTTCAGACTTGTGTCCTCCCCCACTGACTCTACCCTCCTCCTCCATACTAATTAATAAAGATCAAGGGATGGTGTACACTTACAAATCATTTTTTTAAAGAAATCTGCTATTTTGCGGGTGTGAGTGAGCAAGGACAAATATGAAAAATCCAACCTTTGTGAGAAATAGCTACAACAATGAAGAAATGATGACAGAACAGCTATGGGAGATAATACAGGAGACATGCTGCTGCTGTGTGCTTACAAGGGACTGGCTTTTAATCGCCTAGCTAAACTCACTTAGCTGGATTAGTGAACAGAGACCAAAAGCAACAAAATGTCTTGATTGTCCCTATCAGGTTTAAGTACATACATTTCACATCCCCTCAGCTCAACTACATTCTAGCACGAAGAACTGTTCTGGAGAATATCACTTACAAATTATTGTTATACAAGGCTTATGAGGAGTGAACGTTCTACATTTTAGCATTTTTGACGAAACTTCAAGCAATGTGCTCATTGTAAATACTCTGTCAGAGCAATCTGAAGAAGAAGGACGATGAAGAAACGCTATCGTGGAAGTGATGGCAGTCCCCACAATCCCCTAATTTTAATCCACTGAGTTGGGATGAAATGGATAAACTACCGCAGGTCATTTGTAGGCAATTCTCATGTTGTGTTGGAGGGACATTTTGGAAAAAAATGTCCTGAATGGAATGCCTACAGTTTGTTCCGCTAAAATCAAAATAAAAGGTGGCTAATTTAACGAGTCTAAGGATTAACCTGTTGTATTACAGTGTTTGTCATTTGTTGAATATTTTACCTTAATTTGTTGCCACTTTGTAGCTTTTCCTTTTGTACATGACACCGATAGTGCATAAAAACTGTGATAAAACAAGAAAGTCAAAGTGTTCAAAAACCTGACTGGCAGCATACAGTACCATTAAAAAGTTTGGTGTCACTTAGCAATTTCCTTGTTTTTGAAAGAAAAGCAAGTTTTATGTCCACTAGAATAACATCAGATTGATCATAAATACAGTGTAGACATTGTTAATGCTGTAAATGACTATCATAGCTGGAAACGGCTGTTATTTAATGGAATACCAACACAGGTGTACAGAGGCCCATTATCTGTAACAATTAGTCCCATGTTCCAATGGAATGTTGTCTTTGCTAATGCAAGTTGATCATTTCAAAAGGTTAACTGATCATTGGAAAACCCTTTTGCAATTATATGACAGCCAGGTCAGCACGGCTGTAATTGCTGCGAATGGAGGATTCTTTGATGAAAACAAAGTTTGAAGGACATAATTATTATTTCAATTAAACATCATTATTTTTAACTTTGTCAATGACTATATCTCCTATTGATTTTGCAGAATTTCCTGTTACTCAGATCAGCTGAGTCTACATCATCATGACATTTAATTTTATGTGAGTGGCCAAATTCTAAGAAAGTTGCTGGTTTAGCATATAGTCAAATACATTATATACAAAAAAAATGTCAACATAACATTCGCAAATTACTTTGAAATGTAGTAAGGTATCCACTGCATTTATTACTGTTGTTTATTACTGTATGCGTTGCATTCACATTCACTAAAAAAATTCATATAAATTCCAGCCATATGTATGCGTCTGCTTATAAATTTATATGTACACTTATCAGACTGAAGTTTCCAGGGTCCATAAGATGCGAGGTAGACGGGTAAATTATAGTGTGAGCCTCTTAATAATGTAGAAAAATGTCAAATGCTGCACGCCGCTTCAAAACCAAGTAACAAGAAGTGTGAAGAGAATCGATGTGGACGTTTATTTAAAGGAATGACAGAGTACTTCAGTTACTCAGTCCACTGTAATACAGAACACATTGCCTGTCAGCTACGACTGACTGAGTAAAAAAGACAACAATTTCCTTCGATGCTGTGTGACCACAAAAAATCGGATTAAGCTGTGAGGCGAACAGTAGGAAGACATTCGGAGGGGCTTGAGTACAGGTCCAATGGCAATACAAACAAATGAAGCAAGAGCTGCTATCTCAGTACGTTGGCAGGATATACGGCATCCCTTATGGCATGGCGGCTCCATGAGTGACACTTCCAGAAAGATTACTCTTTCACGGTAGATACGGCTGGGACTCTGCACACAGACGGATTTCTTGGATGAGGACTAAGCCTGTTTTCTAAGCGGTGAAGAATTTTATTGGAAAGCCTAGTTCATAACCATTAGGGACTGCGGAAAGAGGTTTTCTCCTGTCTGATAGACACCAGATGTCCATAATGACACCAGCTCCTTCAAAAAGGCTGCCATAAAAACTATTAATGTTTTTTTTTCCATTTCAATCAGATGCTTTCTTTCATGTAGAAAACATGAGACTTTTTCAGCAGCCCCTGAACAAAGGTTGGACAAATAGCACTATTTGAGGTAATAAGATGAGTCACATAAGTAAAAGAAAACTGCGTTGCAGTAATAGTAAATAACAAAATTCAAATTCATAGACTACCATGAACATAATGTGTTTAAATGTGAATGCGTGTAATTTCATGCACAGCTTTTATAATGCATTCATATACCAAACCTTCCTGGAAAAGCAAATGCATGGACTTTAAATTCATGTGCAGGGTAAAATTGCAAGGAAGCTAAAAAGGAGGTAATGGTGAAGCCCTGTCGCTGACTGTTAGCTTATATGAAGGTACAAAATTACTGTCAAAGGTGAATCAATAAATGGTGACAACTTTTGCGAATTTAACAATATTGGGCACATGTACATTTAGCCTGATTGGTGAAGGATTCATATTACGCAATCACAGACACATGTTCCTGATGAGCAATGTGCCCAGAATTAATAACAAAATTATTAATGATAAGAAACCAAAGCAGCATGCTAGCAACTCAGTGGGTTGGAGGCTTGAATCTCTGGGTACTCTGGTTTCCTCACATAGTCCAAAGATGTTCCGCTCGGATAAATGGCATTTATAAATTGCCCTGTGCGTGCGTGTGACAGGCTGGCGTCCTGTCCAGGACGTGCCCTATGCTGCCAGGGAATGGGCCCAAATCCCACAACTCCATTCAGGATAAGTGGCTGCAAGGAAGATGGATAGATGGATTTTGCAAAAAGACATCTTAAAACAATGCCCACCAAAAGCACCACCAATCAAAAATTACAAAATAGAGAGATTCTGTGATGTGTCACTGTCTCGGCAATCGAAATGCCTCCCACACCGTTTATTACTGCGGTAGGCTAATTGTGTAAAATACTATTGTGGTATTTAGTCTAACAGAGCTGTCCTTTGAGGATACGGTTGCCCCATTTGATTATGACCCTGATTTAGTGTGCTTGAGTTTGTGCTCAAGTATTAGTCAGTAATGCGCTCAGATCTTCTTTGGGGAATCACTCAGCTCAATGTTCCACAGCACATTTCCCAAATTAGACATTACCCTTAATTACATTCTGAAAGGAAAAGCAGCAGTGAATGCGAACTTCTGACAAGCCAAACATCTGTACCTTCCCTGCAATCCCGAAAGCATTTGCCGATTACAGAGGATCGCTTGATAAAGACGAACGATGTGGCAGCGGGCTTTACAGATACGCTTTGAAACCTCAGTGGTCCTTGTACGATCCTGTTAGCAGCCCTAGAACATCGATGCTGAACAGCTTATTCTAAGAGATATGAAGCCAAGTGGCTGTCTTTTGGCTCCAAGTTAAATTATGTGTTTGATTCCTGCTGCAGGTTGAGCACTGCGAGGAAATGGGCGAAGCCAGAGCATATCCGTCCTTTTTCTGATTCCCATTCCCGGTAACCTGGTGGTGGTTCTGCGAGCTGGAGGAGTCACCGTCCCCAGCAGGCCCATCAGTATCAATTGAAAGAATGGCTGCAGGCACCCCAGGAGCACCGGACGTGCCTGACAGGAGGTCAAGGACTACAGGCAGTTAAAATGGCAACATGGCCCCGTGGAATGATGCCAGCAGCCAGCATCACTCTCGCTGTCTCTGAACTCATATTTATTGAAATATAGCTGAGACCCGAGCCATTTTAGGATGAGAGCAGGGGCTGGAGGGTATTCCAACCTAACTTGCAAATTCTGTTCCTTGTTTTTTTCCCCCTGCACCCACATCAGTTCAGAATAAAAACACATACAACTTTTCCCAATACAATTTCATAATATGACATTAAGTGAGAAGCATTATGAAATGGCTCACTGTCTGTGGTTTCTCAAACTGCATGCAGGCCTGAGGTGAGAATGTACTGGAAAAGTCCATTCTCATGTCTAAAAAGGGGCTTTAAAAGACATGTCTGCTGAAATGACAATTTTGTGTTTTATTCTTTACACAAAGAAATTCTTATTTAGTATCCGTAAGTGTTGTAGGAACGATGGCAGTCTTACAACATGCGTGATTACCACTGAACATTTTCATGGTCGTAATGCTTATATTTATGTTTTCAATGCACTAAAATGTTATGGAAAATAGGAGGCACTACCAGTTAATATAAACGCCACTGATATTGATAACGATCGGAAGATTGCTCGCTTAATGATTGTCGAATGCAAATCAATACAGATGTCTCTTAATGATAAGACCCCTGTTCAAAAAGAATGTAGAACAATACAGGACTGTTTGGTGCCTGTGATTTCCGCTGGTCTCCCTTTCGAAATCACACAGATCACACATCAATAGACCTGTGTCTACTGCATTATGTGATTTCACAGGCCTCCACAGAAGACGGCTAAAGCCAGGCTGGCAAATGATCGATTTAAGCACTTTCTGCTGTCTGTGATTTAGTTACCTTTTGTTCTATTGTTTTACGGTAAACTATAATGAGCTCTTTAACCAAAATTCTTCTTATAGTATTCAAATAAGGCAACAAGAAAAAACGCTCAACGTTATTGCGTCAAACTACTGAGTACTGACGAGTGTCTTCTCTCTGCTGTGCTACTTTACATGAATTTTTACACCACATCTTGATGTTTGTACCTGCAGTGGTTGGGATTTAAATGTGTTTTCAGCTCAAAAAATTGCATAGTTTGCAATGCAAAAGAAAAGTAGGGGGACTGAAAAGGACAGGGCATTGAGATACACACACACACACACACACACACACACACACACACACACACACACACACACACACACACAGATTGCAGATTTTGCAGATTTTTTTGAGGGTAATGACCTTGCAGGTATGTTAAAGCAGCTTTATTAAGGAACAAAGAAATCCCAGCCGCTTAGACAGTTGTTTGCATTTTTAAAATGCACTGAGAGTTAACTGAGAATTGCACAACAATGCTTAATCCATTATTACCAATGATTCGTGCTATTCCATTTTAAGAAATGTATTTTCACAACAGTAAAATCCATTTCTTAAATCTACATTATTTAATCCATTCCCCAAAGTCAAAGGTGACGACTTGGAAGCTGTCAAAGAACTGAAAGCTTTCTAAACGAAAAGCAAAAGTAAGGCTTTCGATAATCCTTTCCCACCAACAATAAAGCCATAAATCAAACACCTTGCACACCCCGGAGAATAATGTATGAAGAAACAAATATAAAACCGCGGTAAATAAAAGGAGACACGAGGTTGACTTTACTCTAGCAAGCATCTTGATTTTAGTTAAATCTACTTTTGATATTCCGAAAACAATTTCTTTTCAATTTAATGGAATTGAAGTATCTGGTAGTACGTGAATCAAACAGAAACTGTAGAAGAAAGGGAGGGTAAAAGATAAAAAAAAGCACATTTTGAAAGAAGCTCCTCCTTTTGAAGTCAGCTTATATTGTTATTCTTTGCATATCTTTAATTTAGCATCTCTCTCCTCTAGATTATGTTACACCAGGGAATTATGCTGAAATTACAAGCCAGGTCAGAAGGCTTGGCAGCCCCTGAAGGCAGGGCCCTGGTAGCAATAGTAGCTACTTTGATGACTGTCCAGTTCCATTATAATTCCTCCTTTGTGCCTGTGTTTTTGTGTGTGTGTGTGAGAGGGAGAGAAAGAGACGAGTATTAAATGACAATGGATGGCTGAAGAGAAAACAGCGAACTGAGCAGGTGATCGCTGAGGATGGTACCGAGCCTCTCTTCATTAAGTCGCACACCCTCCCTTACGCTCCGGGATAGTAGGGCAGGGCTCTGCTCACATTTGGTACTTACAGTGGCACTTGATGAAATGCCGGTGCCTTGTGGCCAAATCCTTCCTTCCTATCTGTGAGGTACAGCTGGCTGACTGGCTCAGTGGTGAATTCTGACACCGCTCCACCCATGAACCATAAAAGAGGCTTCCCCCGGCTTCCAAATATAGATCCCGCTCTTTGACTTAACTTTCCCATTTGAGTGATAATTAGCTTTCTAAAATAACATACATAAAAATGAAACGGTGGTACTGTATCTTACATTTCAGACTTTTATATAATATAACAACCATACAGCCTTACATCACTTCATGTTGGTAATTTGTTCCTGAAAACCACGACATTAATTAAATCAACATAAACCGAGCAAGGAAATTGCATCGTTTCCAACGGAAAAACAATTAATGTGTTCCATCAATGACCCAAACTATCAACAAAATCAGCTAACACCAGTAAAATGCGTTTGTGTTAATGCACATCACTACTTTTCAACAAAACCCGTAAAGAGTGTAGTTGTACTGTCGTTAAAAATGTATGTAACGTACGAATTTGACCAATGGTGAAATTAAGATGAACAAAAAAGAAAATGTTTAAGGAAGAAAGTGAGAACATAAAGGAGAAAAAAACGATAAGAACCTGAGTAAAGGGAAGGAAAAACCTGCTAACACATGCCGAATGAACAAAAAACAAGGACATTATTCACAAAATGGGTATTAGAAACCACAAGATAGATACAGAAAAAAACACTAAGCAGTAAGTTAAGACTATATTACTGTGTGGTTTGACTGCCACATGACTATAAAGTTTAAAATATATCGCTAAAATACATTAATCTATCTTCCACGGCTAATCATGTAGTTAAGGGCCACTATGTGATAGCAAATTTCTCAAATATATATACATGATACAGAAAAAATGCATATTTCAGAGAATTTCCTGTGGTACCTGGTAATATTTGTTGCGATTAGCAAAGACATGCAGTTATGGTAACTGATATATCTAAATTGTCCATAGGGGATGATTGTGTGTGTGTTTTCAATGGACTGGAACTGCATGTACCTCAACTTTGGGTAATGTGCTGCCTGGGAGAGGCTGTAGGCCCCCCAGTGACCTTGAGCAAGCAGTTATAAGACAGATGGATGGATTTGTGGATGTGTAGCTCCTCGGATGGAATATGCTACATCACCCAGAGTGCTGGGATAAATGTACCATGTCCCCTGTTTGTAAAGATGGCTTGCCTTCACTGATTTACATGTTCAGCTGTCTCCCACCAAGGCAGTGGTGTAACCCAGGTCCTTTTCCTGGAGAAGGGGGCTGATGTTTCATGTGGGCATGAGAAAAGAAAATTGTGTTCTTCAAAGAGAGAAAGGCAAAATAATAAAGGTTGAGACTGATGTAAAAATGGGAGAGGTCTCTGATATATACTGATCTCTATCTTCTCTATTCCTGTTTAACCGAGAATGATTAAATCCACAAGTATGTTCAGCCAATTGCTTTCTGCATGAAATTATATCATACTCTTATAATCACATATTAATATTTACAAAGCCTTGCAAATATGATGTTGAAAATGCATTTATTTTCCACCACCTCTTACTGCTGCACAGGGATGAATAACTAAATCCCGGTCCATAAATCCTGAAGATGATTTTAAGGGTACAGAACAGCATCACCTATTTCATTAATTTTCACACAAGGAACCTAAAGACTCATCGTCTTACGACTTTAGTCACATTATGGGACAAATGAAATCCGCAGGTACTGCAGAATGTCAATTATGCAAACTAACTGGGTCCAAGGTGGGTCTGGTTAATCAAAGAGTCCATGTAATCAATTATACATAAGAGCACCTAGTTTATACTAAACAAAATGAGTTAAGAGATTGAGTGAAAGCCAACAGCCACCCCACACCACACTGCCACCCTCATGGTACAATGGTACAACAGACAGTGACACACTAAGGTCACAAGATACTGTCCTAAGTCCACGCAGTAGTTAAAGATACTATGATGTTTTGACTCTGGTAATGAGAAATTAAGACTATTCCGATACTATACTCCATATATCTTTATAGTAATAATCAGAAACTAATGCGTTAAGCAGCAAGAATATCAAGCATACGTATCAACATATACTGTATACCAGCATATATCAGCATATCAATCGGTGCACTAAAATTAGATCCTATAATCTAGGTTTGGATAATCCTGTAATGTTTGGATAATCGAGGTTCTACTGTATCAATAAATAAAATAAGTATTTTTTTGCATTGCCTTTCTTACTGCTAGCTACCATTGAATTAAAGATAGACTGGCGTTCGTAGTGAAGTTACAACTACAAAAAAATACATTAGATGCAATTGATTTTTACAATCTGCCTTAAACTGTCCATGCCACTGCATCCCTGTACAAATATGAATCTGTGTTTTGTATTTGGCAGCACCTGTATTCCCCAAACAAAAATAATTTATTAGCAACTGATTTCCTAAATATCTTAATTACAGCTTGTTGAGAACACACTTCAGGTTATTATTACAGGAAAACTAAATACAACCTAAAAGACAGCATAAAGAAAATGCAAATTATTTTTAGATTTTAGTTGAAAATATTCCATATATTTTCCTCTGGATGGCATAATGATTGTGAATCTTGAAATTATGAACAAATTATTTTACTTGAATTCAATGGCATTCAAATGATTTTGCTTTGTGATTTAACCATATCTCTGTAGCAAACACAAGCTGGATATAAAGCTTCATCAGACAGGAACCTTTACAGGTTTTCATGTTCACTAAATTTCCTCATCTGCAATGACCATTTGTCACTTATCTCCCCCACGACATGCAAAGCCCACACCAATCCGGAAGGGCTGTAGACTAACATGCGCCTCCCCGATGCACACGCTGTCAGTCACCCGCGTCGTCTGCCTTTAAGGACTACAGGCCTCACTGAACTCCTTCACACCATTTGTTTGATTCCACGTGTCACCCAGCAGACCACCAGTGATGCCACCAGAGAGCAATGACAGTTTGAGAAATGCTGCTGTCCAGCCCAGCTGACCAAATGCAGGCCGGAGACAGGTACTGTGGCACAGCGGAGATCAATCTGGTGTTCCCACCATTGCTTTGACTTGCGCAGCACTAAAGACCTTAGAGGACTTCATATATCAGAATATAACCCCTGATGCCACTGTGTTGATGAGTGCCCACAATTATTATTGTAATAATAACAGCAAAATTATGCTGTGATTATTGTTGGCCAGTATTTTGCTAATTTGCACTTAGTGTACTAATAGAGAAAGGAAATTCACGTCATTTCTGTTTTGGTTTCATTAATTCAATTATTCTGTCAGCAGACAAAGTTCTGGTTCTCTAGCAGAAGAACATAGTCACCTTCCCAGTTTAATTTTAGACTCAGGTGATGCTGAAGACAGGTTGTGGTTGAGTGACTATAGCTTTCAAGGACATTAGAGAATTTTCACTGTTCCTCCTCAACTTAAGTGTCATATATCACTAACTGGAGTCAAGAGGCAAACAAGTATATGACTGCCAATGTCAGCTCTAAAGTCGGTACTTAAATAAAATCCAAATGATCCAGCTGGGATTGCAATTCAGGTCAACACAGTATAACAGCTAACAAGCGTTCCTAGGTTACAGCTTGGCATGCTGATCTGTACCTCAATCTTGACTCACCCACGCTGACTGTAACGCCATTAAATTTAAGATTATGAGAAGTCAAAGACTATCCTGGGTTGTGTCCCATTTGATGCATATATACAGGCGAGCAGTGGCTCAATGGTTACCACCGTTGACTCGTACCTCCAGCTTTGAGGGTACGAATCCTGCCTCTACTTTGGGTGTTTGGCGTTTGCATACTCTCCCTGTGGTTCGTGGCTTTCCACAGGGTACTCCAGTTGCCTCCCACAGTCCAAAGACATGTGATCTACACTAACTGACAACCCTAAATTGTCAGTAGGGTGTGATTGAGTGAATGCATGTGTAACTGTGCCCTGCGATGGGCTGGCACCCCATTCAGTGTCCACATCCTTGTGCTCTAAGCTGCCTGGGATAGGCTCCAGGCTCCACCCCTCCCCTTGACCCTGAATTGGATTAAGCAGTTTAAAAAATGGATGGAAATACAGGATTATTAGTAGTCACAGTAATTCAATAACTATCCAATGCTTGTCATATTGTATAACTGACATTTTGAGCCAGCCCACTAATCAGACCAACACATTTCTCACATTTTGTCTCGATAACGTGCTCAACCATCACAAACTAATAAATTATTAAATTTATCCTTTGTCAACAATGCTGGCAAACCGTTCACATCAGCATGTAGGTCACAGACTGATTTCATTAAAAATCAACGAGTCTTAGACATGGGGTTTTCGTCACTGCAGAAAACATACTATTTGCCATGCTTTGCAACTAGAATAAATATCTGCTTCAGCTGTTATTTGAACTTGGATTAGCTTTACCTCATTAATCCTTTTCTGGGCTACAATCATTTTTTTGTCCTTTTTTGCAGACTTAGAGAGCGCTCTACAGCAATCGGCTTCTATCTACAGTATGCTATTCGTTGTAGGTGTAAATGGGGGCAAATGAAATATGCTAGAAATGTATTCTTTTTCTGTGAAAGCGTCAAATGAACAGCACGCTAGGGTGCTAGGTAACAGTTGAAAAATGCTGAGGAACGAAGCTGTGAGGAGAAGTGTCAAGGTGCTGTCTCTGCAAATGTTACAACTACACTTCAGGGACAACATGTAGAAACTATGAAGGGACATTTGGTCAAGCCTTAAAATGTTGTCAGTGCTGTCAAACCGTATATATCATTGACTTCTTCTCAAGCCGTCTCAAACTTCACTTTAAAAACACTCTCACAGTCCTCAGAATAAGCCACAAGGAATAAGCTGACAGAAAATTTTCCTGGACGAGAACCTGAGAAAATCAGTTGAACCTTTGAACATGAGCACGTCTTTAATCTATGGTTGTGGTAAGTCTCCAAAGGCACTGGGGGAATCTGTAAAACACAATGCACTATGCAAAACTAGAGTTTTGGACCAACTGAAATCCTTTGAAAACCAACATCAACATGTGGTATAGTCTGGCTTGAATTTAGCAACTACCACCCCACCAGCATCCAGAATTTTTGCATTTTAGAAGCTGTTCCATTCGAGTGAACAAGTATAATCTTATATGTGATAATGACACTTGTGTTCATCAACAATATCCATAACCACGGTGTGCGATGACATTGCCAAATAACATTGTTGTTTACAGAAACTGGCTCAGTGTACCATTTGTAACTATCTGAATGCAGTTATGTTATGGTATTGGGGAAAAAAATCAAACCATCTGCCTTAAACTTGACGCCAAAAGGGTGTAAATCTGTCATAAGCACATGCAGTGTTACTTCATGCTTTGATTTCAACTACTTTTTATTGTAGCTCCTGAATTTCCCATCATCACTGACCTTTAACGTGGCTAGAAATACCCTAGACAAAGTGGAAATGTCAGGGGTTTCCCATGTAAAGTACCAAAAGTTAACTTTGTGTTACTTGTGAAAACACAGGTTATAGAATCCAACACTCATTATATCCAGATATCAATCTAACAATAATAAGACAGAACTTTACGTAAAACCGCAGAACCTTATAAACAAAACATTAGTTTACAAATCACAACATTTCAGATGCTGATAACCTTAGCCCACTGCATTCAATAATAGTGGGAAATACATAGGAGCTACTGTACTCTGCTTGACATTGAATTTATTAGTCAATAATCTACCTGAACTTTTCCAATGAATCATCCAACAATACACAAAACTACTTGAGCACATCAAGTATCCTCGTGGCATTTTCACCAACGGTTTATTTATCAGTATACTGTTATATGAATAAATGGACGGTCCCAGGGACAAGTGGGCTAACCCACAATTTAGCTAATTTTTCCATTTCTGTGACAATCGCTTCTAAATGTAAATACATCTGTACATACAAATGGGCTAAACTTGCATTCTGATCCGGGGTTAGCCCATGTGTCCATAAGACCATCCAATTAAGCAAAGGATATTTGTCACTACACGTGTACACGTTATGATGCTGTGGTGATGAAAACAAATGCTTTTTAAAATATACACATTTAAGGATAACATTTGGACTTTTCTGATTTGAAATGAACAATACTGCCTTTTATTAGGTGAAACGTTTCACAGGAACACGGCCTTTTCATTTTTACACAGGTAGACGTGCTTTAAGGTGCTTCAGGTTGACTTAAACCACTGATTTTGGGGAATAAAGATTTGCCGTGTGACAGAACCCTGCAGACTGCAGCTCATGTCTGACAACAGTGCTGATCAGTACTGTGAGACTTCTTTAGCTAGTCAGGTGCCATAATATGGAAATTAAGGTTCCTCCAAGCATCAGATTATTATTATAGTACACTTCAGGAGAAAAAAACACTGTGCCTAAGTACCGTACTGGAAAAATGGAAATCTAATAGCCAATGCCAAGCACAGTATATGCAAATCTGAAATATTGGTATAAAAATATGACAGAAGTAAAACTGTCTTTTTTTTTTTTTTTTACTTTATTCTTACGTACAAAAGTGTCACCCTACCCCAGCTCTGTGGCGTATGGTGCCTGGGATGGGCTCCAGAAACCCCCTGACCAAGGTAACGTGGCGTTTGTAGCCATTGCTTTTAATTACAGTGTAATGAAATATGACCATGATTCACAGACTGTATATTATTATTATTATTGTTATTATTATTATATCATTAGTACTGAGGGCAGGCTGGGCGATCAATGCCAAACACAAAACAAAGAACACTCTCAAAATATCCCTGAATACAATGCGGACCAGTTTACCAAAAAAAACACCTGGTAGTCAGTTTTCCCTGCCCAGAGTCACAAACACCTGTCCTTAACAAATCTTTACAGGCATACAGCTGTGAGCTTTTGTCATGTGGACTTTGCAACAAAACAAAAGCAACTGTTTCACGGTAATTGTAATGGAGAGAGCAAATAGAAGAAATGGCTTTTCCTGTTCATTGAATATCTGGAAGGGCATATAAACGTGATAGAGGCAGCACAGGTACACATTCATTCTCTCATAAACTGGTATTTCACATTACATGACATACATAATGAACAGAAACTGCATAATGAAAATGAACATGAAAATGTCACCTTCTGATACCACCAAAGGACATTCCAAATTCACCTGGAAATGTAGAGAGTGTTAAATTTATACTCTGTACAATCAGTATTTTTTCTGATCATATTATACTGTTAATCAATGTTAAATTGTTGTTAAATGTCTAAATGTATATTATAATATCAGGTTGCACAGTGGGTCTGTAACCTCACTCCTCCGGGGTTGAGAGTTCGAATCCCACCTCTGCTCTGCGTGTGCAGAATTTTCACGTTTTCCCTGTGCTGTGTGACTTTCCTTTGGGTGCTTGGGTTTCTTCTCACCATTTAAAGAAATATAATTAGGCTAATCAGTGCATCCAAATTACTCATAGTATATGACTGAGTGTGTAAGTGCCCTGTGATGGGTGGGCACCCCATCCAGGGTGGATCCCAGCCTTGGCCATTATGCTGCCTGGGATAGCCTCCAGCTCCACCACCCCCCATGACTCTGACCGATACAAGTGGTGAAAAGATGAGTCAACGACGTTGCAATAATGGGATTTTTACGCTAGACATATTCGGTTTTATTCCCACAAATTATTCGTGCTGTGGACATTAAAATTATTTTTGAAAACCAAATCTGAACTATTTGGTGAGGGGTTAAGGTACGATAAACATGTCAAAAACTGACAAACTTATCCAATTTCAGTGGAAATTCCCTTTAACTGAAGCACTGTGAGATCTACACATGGAAACTATAAAGGTAATTCACACCGTTAACTGAAGTCTTGATGCTAAACATGATATAGGCCTAATGCTTTTTAAAACAGGCTTGTTAGCACACGAAAGCAAAAATTGTGGTAGGGAGACAGTATTGAATTTATTAGGTCAACTCCCTTATGATGAGGCTGAAAAAACTGCTCTTTACTGTATCATCCGAATGCAGCATGGCTAGACATGGATTCTATCTACAATAACAAGGCGTCACCAAGTTTCATTTGTCTCAGATCATGACCTTGATTTGGTTGTCTTGTTTTTCCAAGTCAAGCCAAGTAGAAATGTATGACAAAGCTTTACAGTTATTCTAAGACATCCTGTGGGAGGTCGCAAGAGATTGTGGGGGCTTCACAGAAATGGTACTGTGGTGCCAGAATTGAGCCCAAGTTCAAGTTCAATATTTCTGACCATACATGGAATCAGGCTTGAGGCTCAGCAAGGTATAGCGTCTGTAATTCAGAACCTTGGATGAATTCCTTTTATAATTTGTATGGTTTTGCTGCTGATTAACGTAACAATATGAAAGTAATTTACAAATATAATGAGAGTGTGAGTGAAAGCTCCCTCATTTCTCTGGCAGTGACTTATCTATCCATAATTCCTTATTACCTTATAACACTTGGCTGCATGCAAAAAAAAAAAGAAGTAATTTTATGGAGAGCTCTAAAAGAATGATAGAATTTCTATTCACATGATAACATTTTAATGAAATTATATATGTCTTCAGCCCAATTTTTCAGCTAGTGCAAACTTTAGTCTTTAACTCAATTAAATGCAGAAGATTTAATAATAAAATTATTGAGAATTCCAGGCAATTACTCACATGTGGTAACTGTTCAACTGCACAGTATATATAAGTCAGATTAACATGTGACGGGCATATTGATATACTTCACATTTCTTTCATTCATTTAAAAATATTTAATATTTTTCACCATAGTTAAAAAATATGGTTTCCAAAATTTAAAATATATCGTAATCATGACTCTAGAAATAGAAATGCAACAATATGTTGACAACTGCCACAATGATGACAAGCAAATATGTGACTCTAACTGTGAATGGACACAAAACTGCTGTGACAGCACTGGGTAACAATGCATGCCAAAACTGGCTGTAGACTGTAATGGTTCAAATGAATGACATTGAATAATTTCAATGCAACTTATAACATCTGTCCATCCATCCATCCATCTATCTATCATCTATCTATCCATCCATCATCTTCCAACTGTTTATTCTGGACAACTCTGCGGGGGGACTGGAACCTATCCTAGCCATTACAGGAGTGGACGGGATGGGATTAGGAATGCATGGGCTCCGGATGGGATTCCTGTCCACTGTGGGTCACATACACACAGCAACACTAATGGTATTATAGAGGTGCTTGACTTCGAACTGTGAAAGCAAACTGAAGTACCTGGAGGAAAACATGCAAAATCTACATGCAAAGAACAGGATTCAAACCTCCAACCCTGGAGGCATAAAGCAATACTGCCAACCACCCTAATTCGTAACATGTTTGAGAGTTAGAATAAAAATTCAGGACACGCACAAATATGATGTATAAGAATCAAAATTCTTTGGTATCACACGCAGGAATTAAAATTACAAACCCAAGCTTTACTTATTGTGAAAGTTATTCAACATTCCAAAACCAACACAGATAACCAGGTTCAAGTACGTATTTTTGAAGCTTTAATTATAATCTCACTAAGAAAATGTTTTGTAACCCTTTTAATATTTTCTCCACTGATTCCAGGTCTGGCGCAGAATGTGAAATCGTGTCCCAGAGAAATAAAATACAGGCTATATTACGCATATGATTAAAAACGAGATCTAATACGAATTCATTTTTTGCCCCCATACAATTTCCTAAACTATCAAACAGTATGTCAGCAGCTTGGAAATACTGATAAAGATACGATTTGAGGTACAATGCGACAACGTTTAAAGTTGAAACATAAATTGATACGGTGGGAAATTGGAGTGCGGCGGCTTATCGCTCCCACGCACTCACCGGACGGCGAGAGCGGCAGCGACAGGGGATGCGATGAAAAGGTTTAAGTCATATTAATAGAACAACCCGTCTTTACCCTCATTAAAAACAAATATATGCACCTCAGAAACAAGCACAGGTCTTAACATAGAAACCATACATTTCTTTCTCTTTTTTTTTTGTTTATCTCGGCTGTGTGACCGACACGTTATAGCATACCTATAAGTGGTTTCGGTGTAGTGTTCCCCATTATTCCCAGTATTTCTCCTTCCCCGATGACAAGTGAATTCCAAATGTAAAACCTTGTCCTCCTTCCATTTATTATCTCTCGGCGTTCTGTATTGATATATGTTGCTTCAATTCCAAACGATGTGGCGAGCAGGCTACCTCAGAATATTTTCAAACTGCATACATTACAGGAGGCTTATTTCATCCCTGCCCGAAGCGCTGCAGCTCCTCACCCTTACTGGTATAGAGCCGCCCCCCCCCACCCCCCCCCCCCCCCGCTCCGCTCCCCCCCCCCCCCCCCCCCCCCCCCCCTTCCCCCCCCCCCCCCCCCCCCCTCCCCCCCCCCCCCCCCCCCTTTCTTCCCCCCCCCCCCCCCCTCCCCCCCCCCCCCCCCCCCTCCCCCCC
>JAACJT020000002.1:7090180-7131535 GCA_009936485.2 Gymnarchus niloticus | reverse complement strand
AGGATGCGTAACTGGAGCGTTATTTATACCCGCCCCAGCCCACCGGGGACTCCCGCCCTCCCGCTCTCCAGGGGTCCCGCCCCCCCCCCCCCCTTTAGTGTCTTCTGGCTCCTAGACCTCGTTAAAGAAACAGCATGCCCCCAGCACTTTGGAGAACGCTGCTTCCCGCGCATCACTTTGCATTCAGAAATCCTAGCATCATATCGCTTTTTTTTTTTTTTTTTTCTGTCAGACAGATATACCCGCAAAGCAAAAAAGAAAAAAAAAAAAGAAAAAATAACGTTTAATATGTATTAAAGGGAAATATAGCAGCCAGTATGGTGTTGGAGGTGCTGAGAGATACAGCTCTGGCTGGAGGATACTGCATACTGAAGAAGCTGCGAACTTTTAAAAGAGCTCCACACGGACTGCTGTGTTCTCAGCTGAAACTAAACATCCCCACAAACACCGTATAGCATGACACATATCTCTGTTTGTCCTCTGGGCATGAGACTGGTTTAGTGCAGTTTCAGGAAAGTTAAACCACACCATTGGTGTTTTTGTGTCTTGTTTTTTTTTTTTGCATTTTGATGAATACGCGTCAGCTAGAAGCTGTATATATGGTTTGTCTTCATTTTTAGTCACTTCTAAATAAATGAAAAAACCAGGAAAAATAAATAAATATTTTCAGATTCATATCCCTTAGGGATGATTTGATTTTCTCGCATGTGCAGCTATGGATGCAGCCACTGAGCATTGCCTGTGTGCAAACATAATGCCAAGCAGGACTTGGCTAGATGAAGAGCAGAAACTGGATAAGGATGGGGATGACTCACTAGTGAAAATTCCTATCCCGCCCCCCATCTACAGGAGAGGAGCCAGTGTCCACTGCTTCAGGGAGCCGGTAAAGATGATAAAAGAGTGACGGGTATTGTTGGACATGACCACCTTTCTTGTCCACAGCTTTAGCAGCCTTGACTGCTGGGAACCCTCGGGCAGCCTTCTGAACTGCACCTGTGCCTGAGGAGACTTGGCAGAATGTGCCAG
The DNA here is from genome assembly GCA_009936485.2 of Gymnarchus niloticus. Taxonomy (NCBI): domain Eukaryota; kingdom Metazoa; phylum Chordata; class Actinopteri; order Osteoglossiformes; family Gymnarchidae; genus Gymnarchus; species Gymnarchus niloticus. The sequence goes on along the minus strand of JAACJT020000002.1, from coordinate 7,130,509 downwards.
CCAGGACCATCAGCAGTACCAAACTGTGTCTCTGGGGCTCTTGGCCTAAATGCCCCAGGCAGGTGGTTCTGCAGACCCAAGGTGAACTTCCCTTTTTAGCACATAATTGTCAGTCCTGCACGTCATGCTTGGAGGGTAAGACCTGAGTGCACTTTTAAGACTTCATAGAAAAAAGAAATAAACATGGAAATGACATGTTATTTCATGGCCTTAGATGGTGAGAATGCTGCAAAGCACCTAGTTACTATAAGCAGACCCCTGGTGCAGAATGTGTCTGTTATCAGTACAGCCCAACATGTAAAGGCACAGTCCAGCTTTGCAACGAACAAACCAGTTATACAGAATAGGCAGTGCTCCATGACAGCGTGTAGAAGTTTGTCAAAAGCCAATGATAAGATGCACGAAAGGGAACGCGAACCCAAGTAGCCTGTGTACGGCATGAGTCATAACAGGAGCTGACAGACATGGGGAAAACATGGCACCTGGCTCTCTGTAATCTTGCGAGAAAGAAAATTCCCGAGATAACAATGAACACATTGTCAGGCATCAACAAAAGGCTTTCAATTTTACTTCTAATCTTTATTTGTTGGTTGTATGTCCTTCAAATGAGAAAAACCCTGCAATGCCTACTAAAGATGAACGTCCTAACTTAGAACCTCCAAGGCACTGTCTGTAGGATGCTTTCATGCTCTGCTGGCAAAAACCAAATAACTAAAACATGCGCTCATCCGAACGCAAGGGCTCACCGCAATCCATTGACCATTCAAAGCAGACAGACCCTTAGGCGTGGGGGATTCCCAGCACAAATCTGCAAGTCGCATTTACGCCTATCTTTACTGTTCTCCAGTCAGAAGCAAAGCAAACAACATCTCAGTCTTATCTGGCTGTCAAACCAGAATGCCGCAGAATGCATGCAGTAACATGATCATTTAACTAGGAATGCATGGTCCATTGGGAAAGAATCACTTAGCCCAACAATACATTTATTGTATTGTTTTCCTTCTACAAATGGGTTTAATATCTTTGTTCATAAAGACGGATGAAACCAGCTGAAGCCCAGCACTTCATACATATTGTTCAGTGTGAGATTTGTTTTATTTCTACTTTTCTAAGCTTCTGTCAGACTTGATGCAAATGCATGCCAATGTTCAGTAATATCCCCAGTTTCGCACAGAAACTGACATAAAGATAATCAGAAAGAAATGCAACGGTTTGGTACTGATAACTGAGAAAGATGCTGAGCATGAGTGGATGTACTTAAGAATTGGATTCCAAATAGTATACAGTATGTATTGTCAGTCGCTGGTTTATTGCTTGGGACAACCTTTCAAAAACCCTGTGCAGTTATCAATATATAAAAAAAATTACAATTCAAATAGTGCAATATTTAAACATTAAAAAAACAAACAAACACAATGGAGCTCCATGGATCATGGTAATTTGGCAATAACATTAAATAGACAAAACAGAAGAAAGTTCCTTCAGGTCAGCGGTGATGCTATACAGTCTAACTCAGGTGGCTTGAGTGTTCAGGATTGAAAGACTGGGTATAATCAGTATCATCTGCTTCTTAATCTTTGTTTTTGTGTGTTGGGACAAGCGTTGACTAGTGGGAATCCTGCCTGATGTTCTATAAAGGATCTGGTGCAGTGATGGGACAAAGCCCATTGTGGGTGGGAGTACCCTGAATTAACCAATCAATGCTGGCGCTAAATGAGCCTTTAAAACCTGTGGTGGGTGGGAGTATCCTGATTGGTAGTTTGGGACACATGGGTTTTGAAGCCTCGTTTGTTCCATCACTAATCTGGTGCTACCTCTTCAAACTTTACATCCGCCATGAACTCCTGTTCACTGTCAACAGGCTGCTCTCAGACAGGTACCTTATATTTGAGACTGTTATGCTGTTTCCTGTGGTCATTATTCATTGCCGCTTCCTGAATGTTCTTTCAGTCGTTCACTTTAATCTAATAATCTTATTAACTTACTTTATTACTTTTTATTGCCTTAGTATCCTGTGATAAATTGGTGAACCGTGTTACATTTTGTATAACTATTTTCTTACATTAGAGGCAAGCAATGCATGCGAGGTTGCTGCATTTATTGGTTATGTGTATGTGTTAATAGTCCTCATTTAACTTGACATGTAATGGGCTTCTGAAAAAAAAATACATTCCCGGAAAATACATGTACATATAAATAAATACAACGGATTAGTCCTCTATAGTTTATCCAGGCTGAGGAGTCTTGTGTCCCATTTCTGATAATGTCATCTTTAGCCTCTTATGTGATATGTCAAGCTGGGGAAAACTGGTATGTTAAAAATAACAAACTCCTTCCAGAAACTACTGTTCGTGTTTTCAGGATCTGATCCAATCACTGACCTGCCTAGAGACTAACCATACTCTCAGACAATTAGACATGCCTGATGAAGGTGTTGTTTTGAGTCTATTGACCTCTTCATACATCTGTTTTCCATATGTGCTCTAGAACCGTTGGTCTACTGCTGCTCAACCATCTCTTATGGCTGCGTCTGACTAGTGTTTCGCTCAGGTAAAGTCCAGAAACAAAAAATGAAGAGTGACATACAGCTAGAGAGTATTAAATATGAACAGTATTCAGCCTCCGGTTTGTCATGCCGATTCTAAAAATACTACTTTTACAATAAAGTGAAGTATAAAACACTAAAACATCAGTGTCACAGAAAGCCTGTTTTTATCATGCTCTAACTGACGTTTGACTGTTGCCTTTAAGACGCATTAAAATTTTATGCAAATGACTGAGTGTTTGAGTGCATGTGTGCCCGCGAAGGACTGGTACCCCATTTAGGTTGTACCTCAGTCTTGTGCCCTATGCCTTCCAGCAACTGTGACCTGGACAAGTGGTTAGATGATGGATGGATGGATGGATGGATGGATGGATGGATGTGTATCATTAACAGCACTATACAGGCTTACATATAACATATATAGCAGATATAATTATAGAAATGCCATATTTCAGAAGGCAAAGGGGCAGAAAGTTGTAAATAATAGAGAAAATTAAGGATTTGAACATAATGTACAAAACAAAAATGGGCATGTCCCCTTACATGTGGTGTTGGCCCCTCCTCCAGTAATTATACTGAAAACAGTCCTTTGTCAACAAGTCAGCTGACACTGGCACAATACTCACTTCTAAACCAACAGGGCTTTTGGCATACGCACTGATGCTCTCTGAGGCCTAAAAACACGAGAGCAGGAAATCCAGCACAACCACATTCCTGGCCCATCCCAAGCACTGCCTTGTGGATGATTAACACTGCAAAAAAAAAATAAACACGAGTGCGGCGATTGGCTCTTTCTCCAGCCCTGTGTTACCTTTCCTCTACGTACGCATTGCATCAGAAGCACTGATGTAAATAAAAACGTGGAGACGGCGTTTCCATGGTACCGTGGTGTTGAGAGTGTGGTGCTGCTGAATGTTTAACCTCGTTTTCACACCAGCATGATCATCTCTGTGAATGTATTCTATAAATACTCCACAGCACGTCAAACACAATGCAATGATTGTTTTCCCAAATTCAGTTGTCAAAAGTATTTCTTCCTTGAATTCTCAGATGTTTTCTTTAAATGCAATAGCAAACTACAGGTTTTGGATGACCAATGTCACTGGTACCAGGAGGAGAAATCTGTCACTTGGCATTCCTCATGACCTGTATTTTTAAAAAACATCTGAGCGACTGAGAGCTAGTGAGTCTTTGGCTGAGTTATCATCCCTAATCTCTCGTGTACCAGGCAGCATTTTTAAAACAAGACAAACAATCTAGCCTACTTAATTTTTTGCCTGCAAGTGTGCAGATTTCCTATGCAAGGCTTTTCAGGAAATTGATGGCATTTTCTCTAACTGGTCACAATGTAATGATGGTTCTGTTGTAACTGTGAGCGAAATAAGAATTAAAAGTCTTCTGAAGATTTAACAATCACAGAAACGTACAACAGTGTACTTTATTTCAACTACACCAATTTTACCATATGTGTATTTAATATTCACTGAAAGTCACAATTCAGCTTTTCACCGAAACGGTGAATTGTGAAAATTTCTTAAATTTCTTCATTTAACAGAATTACTGTTTGTGCTCCTGCTCAACTACCCAAAGGAAAAATAAAAACACTAAATATAATTTATATTGTAACTGTACAGCTTTCCTACATCACATATGTATCTAACTGGCCACCACGCTGTCTCGCGCAGACAAAAAGAAAGCAAAATACGCATGAAAGCGGGGAATGCGCACACCCATTTTAAAGAAACACAATGCATGACATTACAGTATTGAATAAAGAGGGAGACAGGGCGTATGAATGGTGAGCTGTTTGTTTCTTGAATATGGCCAATTAGCTTGCTAAACCTGGCCACAAGTAGTAGTTCCAGCTTTTTTTTTTTGTCTGTTCTGAAAAATTTTGACAGGTGTTCATTATTGGTGAGTCTAGCTCTGTAATTAAGTATGCTTAATGCTTAAAAAAGCTGTTGCATTGTCATGAAATATGAGAGAAAAAAAGATTTAAACGCAATGTAAAAAACGCTGCAAAAAATGACAGAATAAAAAAATCAGGGCACAAAATCAAAGAAAAATATTAACATGGCACTGAGGTTTGAAACACTCTCCAGCTTCCAAGATATAAAAAAATAGATTAAAAATGTGTTAAATGATAATTTGTTTGTTCTGTGTTTGCAGGCTCCCAAACCGTCAATGCTGTAGGTTGGCAGTCAAACCTCTATTCCCAGTTTGACACAGGCATAGTGAGAAGTGTTAGTCACTGCTTCTTCTCTGGTCAGGCCTTTTCTATGGTAACAAGGAAGGACTGGTCCAGAGACTAGTAAACAGACTGATTGGCAGGGGTTGTGAGAAGACAGTTATTTAGATGAAGACTGGGGCATAAAGATGATCTTATGTGTGAAAATGAAAAGGATGTTCTTTAGCATTGAGGGAGTTGAAGGAAAAGGGTCACGAGCACAGAGGAGGCACTCGGCGGGGGAGGAGAGTGAGATGATGCAGGCGCAGGAAAAGTCGAGAAAAGGATGGAGATTATCTAGTGTTAGGATACACAGATCAAGACAAGTGTGCCTCTCGTTGCTTTCTGACTCTTCAATTGGTTTAGAAGGTGAATCAACATCAGGCATGAATTGAACTGATCAAGTGGGTTAAAAAAAAAATACGCTGGAATGTAGTTTGTGTTGAACAATCCACCTTGTATGGCATGGAAGCTCCACAGGAGGCTTCAGTAAATCACCGGCTAAACAGTGAACAACGATTTCACTGGAGTGCCTTACCGCACTCGCACGGGCAAATAATAAATTTAGAGTTGTGTTATACAAGACAAACGATTTTTAATGTACAAAAAGCAAGATTTACATAAACAAAAGGTTTAACGTGTTAAGATCTACAGACTTTAATTCCCGAAATGGCAGTCCAATGTTTTGGAGAGATGTGTTTAAATCTAAAATCAACAGTTTATTCAAAATCTTTATCTTCCTAAATAAGTCAGCCATGTTCTAGTTTCAAAGTGCAATCTGAGGCTGAATGACAGAAGTACTGAGGCAGTTATTTATTCACAAACCTCGAAATATATTAAAGATCTTAAATATTCCCACATTTAAAATGCATTGTTATAGACTGTGTAAAACCAGCGATGAAATCAGCAATACTTTTATTTTGTATCCAGTAATAAACCCCAATCCAATTCATATTCCCTCTGACACTCCCTCCTATTTAGTCCAGACAGTTTGTAAGATTTTTATCTGGCATGGAACATAGTTTACGATTTTGACATTCAGTGGAGTGAACAGAATGGATCATAATAGCATTATTATAAGGCGTGAGACCCAGAGCTGAAAATACAGTAATGTCTGACATCCCAGTGGATGGGCTCCTGAGGGCATGGAGGGTTGGGGGCGGAGGACTAATTTTAGCTAAAACACAAAACCGTTTTGTTCCAGCAGTTTGAATGCCGTTTGTGTTTGCAGGAAACCGAGGCAGTAAAAGAACCCTGAGAAGCATCCTTCTCGCCGACTTAGGAATTTCTATACAGCCAACGTGCGCAGTAAGGGCAGTGGCAGTGAACAGCACGGTAAGTGGAGCTCAGGCAACACAGACGCCCCGACCCAGCGGGAAACAAACGCGAAAGCCAGGCGCTCACCTGAAGCACATCTTAATCTACCGCCTGCTTCTGCTTCACAAAATTCGACGTGGCGTGTCCCCCCCGGAAAGACGGCCTGGCAGATGAACTCAATTAGCATCGACTCCCTTTGACTAATAGACAGTCATTTTTGGTTCTCTCTTGAGTTAACCAGCTTGTGAAAAACACGGCGCGTATCCCCCCACGTGCCAGACGGGAAGATTTTGGCTATTTGAGGAGAATGCACATTCACGTGTCAGAGAAAGCCGATTCAAAACCATAGCGCCAATTATAACGAGATAGTCATTTGTGTTCTTTACATTCAAATAAACAACCTTATGGAGCCACTCAGATATCTGCTCGTCTTTAACTGGGTCTGATATTTCGAGGGTGGTCTTGGTGTCTGTAAGGGATGAGCCCAGGCACTGATTATTTGGCCTGCAGCTTGGCTGCTGGGAAACCTCACATGGCTGAATTTCAACATCATTTCGACAACTGTAGATTGCCGTGTATCTATGCGTTATCCACAGAAATCGAGGGCTTCCCTGGCACGGTCTCCGGGAACTTGCTGGTCGGGTTCAGGCCTGGATGCTCAGGTTTCAGCCCAGGCTATGCTGCGGGGGTGAAACAGATCCTTCATTTTCAGATCCAGCCTGGTGGCTCTACAATAAACACATCCAAATGGAATTATCGATGTTGCGTAACTTGTCAGTACAAGCCCAGTTGGTTCACCAAGTGAAAGAACAGATGACAAAACATCAAGAAAAATTAAAGATGGACACTGGCGATAAGAGTTGTTTTGTTTTCAGCCAACTGTTCTGCCCTCTTTTACACCTGGGTGAGCACAGAGTGTCTCCAGTACAACAGCAGAAATGTCTAAAATTGAAAACAGCCACAGCTATTATATATGCAGACAGCGGGCACTTCTAAAGGCTCAGACCAAGGCACCTGTCAAACAGAACAGTTATTTTGCTGTTAGCTATGACAGTAATAGCTCTTTCTCCACGATGATGATGCTGGTCTGAGGCGTAAACAGCAGGAGAGAAAACGTGAGGACCAGCAATATAACAACAACTCTGTAGTGAGAGACTACAAGAAACGAATTTAATTTTAGGGAGGAAATTACTCCAGAAGACAATCCATCAGCACTATGCCACTTACATATGTGAATGAGTAAGATGCAAAATATGAAAAAAAAAAACCCTGCAAATAGCCCCACAAACCCGTATGCAGATTATCTGACAAAGGAATATTTTTCAGCTAAGTAGGCTCTGCTGGTACCTCTTCCCTGAGTGGACAACACACTAAATGCCATGCTCATCACAAATTACAGCTACATTACGGACCAATTACTTTCCATCCGTCAGAAATGGCTGACAGTCACAGAGACTCACTCAGTTTCTGAAAACAGCTGCAAGGAATTTAAAATGAGCTGTCCACGCCAGAAGACGAAAGGTCAAAATACACTGCAGCCACCCATAGAAAAACAAATTCACACTGGAATACAATCTTCAGTATCTTCACATGGTTTACTGACGTGCCAACACTATTTACTTAGTTTCACAGTTGCCTGACTGGACATATAGGCCATGTTTCTTCGGTGACATCGATGACAGTATCTCCAAAAGACATAAAGGGAAAAAAGCCATTTTGGTCCACAGACTGAAACAAGACAACAGGTAAGCCAACCACAACAAAGCAGGCACCCTTCTGTAATTTGTGAACATTAGCCAGGTGGAAATCGGTGCCCTGTAGTAACACTAAGGTTACACGCCATGGTTCATTTTTCTTTTGCTCTCCACCTGCAATATGCTTAAGCCGAGGCTCTCTTTTCAAAGGACACAATCATCGATTACAATCGCAAGAGTAATAACTCCGCAATTCATGTTAGTTTTAACAGGCAGCAATCAAGATTGGCTCAGAAACAGAGTCCTTGGGTGGAACTGGGAAGATCTCTGTAAGCAAGGCCCCCGAAACCTATAGATCATGTGGTAGATGAGGCGGTGACTTGTGATAACGTGCTTCTCAGCCTTTATGGATGGAAATTTTAGCCGCTAAATATTAGATCTGAGTATGCCGTTTCATTTTTCATGAATATGCATTCCTCAGTGCAGTGCTAACCTTCCACGTGAATGCTGCACTGGTGCATGTGGCAGAGTGTCACCGTGGGTTCTGTTTTGGCTGAAAAGATATATCGCGGGCAAGGATACAAAATTATGGCACATTGTATCAGAAGGCATGTTATGCATTCATTAGTGTGGTTTATGTCTGCAGTAGGAGAGCACCCAGGGACCTTATTAAGCACATAAACACTGTCCACTTGAGTAATGTGCGCAGTTAGCTTAATCGAATGTGACAATGACTCTTTCTGGAGTGTGATTAAACACTTTGTAAATCCATCGCAACGATTTTTTATTAATCAGAATAATTACGCTATTAAAATGTATTCATTTACTATTAGATTAATCGTGATATTAAGTAAACAATGTTATTCTGAAAATATTCTGGGCTTGGTCATAAAGAGAAATCGGTCTCACTCAGCATCCTAGATCCCAAATATGAAAACGTGAACTCAGCTCATTTCCATTCAGTGAAGGTTCAGAAACCCAAAGTTGACAGCAAAGGTCAGGTTAGAGCGCATGTTTATTAGCCTGGCTTTTATTAAGGCGAAAGTGGAAGTGGGACAAAAGCCGGTCTTCAGCAGCTCTGGGGGAAAATCTTGACGTCGCCTAGGGGCTCCTTCCCACCCTTTTCTGTGAAAGGGATCGACGCTTCGGTTTAAAGGCAGATCAACTCACCAGTCACTTGCTACAATGAAGTGGATGCTCCCTTAAGACGACACGTCGCAAGAGATAATCGGCCGTTATGAGGATGCGACGCAGCGTTCTGAGAGTCGAGTCTGCAAGTATGTGCAGCAAAACACCGTTTGGCTTGCAAGCCTGAAATTGTTGCCATGCGTCAGAGTGAGCACGACTTGGACGGCGAAGTGTTAGATTTGCAGCGACTTAATTCCCTCTAAGTTTCGACAGCTCTGTAAAAATGTCAAGCAGATGGCCTTTATAAACTTTTTCTCGAAGAGCCACGCGTGGTCCCGTTAACGACAGAGAGAGACGCTGCCCAAATCCATTAGTATTTGACTCACAGCCCCTCAGCGAGAGCAGGGCAAACTATGTCATGTCCAAAGATCCACAGCAAACATAAGCACAACACCGCAGCTTTGCCGTGTTGCATGATAACCTCCGCACGTCGTCACCTTCTCTGCACGCTGTTACACTGACCCATCTTGCCAGTTACATAGTGATGTCAACCAAATCAAATCTTTTACTAATGCATTGTACTATTTATTAATTACAGTTACAAATTGTGCCGTATAGATGCACAAAAGGTAGAACTGTGAGAAACTTAATTTATTAAAACCATTAAAGAAGTCAACTCAAGTTATACTGGAGTACAGCTACTGAACAGAAAGATTAGCCAAACTTCTGGGTTCATAGAAGCAATTTTCATCACCCAACCATCTTCCAGCTGCTTCCATTGTTCAGAGTCACCGTAAGTCCTGGAGCCTATCACCAGGAAACACAGAGCACAAGGTTGGTGTACACCCTGGACAGCATGCCAGTCCGTTGCAGGGTATGCACAGATGTACACACATACACAAACACACAACAGATGATTTGCAGACATCAGTTAGCCAAACTGCATGTTTATGGATTGCGGGCAGATACCCGTGTGACTTTGGGACAACGTGCAAATACAGAGCAGAAGTGGGATTTGAACCTAGAACCCTGAAAGTGTGAAGCAACAGTGCTACCCTGAGATCCCCCATGACACTCAAATTCTGATAACTTTTAGGTATTTTAATATCAATTTATATCCAAAGTAAACTAGAATGATTACCATAAAAACAGGTCCTTTATGCAGTCTCTAAGGTAAATCTACATTTAAAGCCACTGATATAGTGACCTCACAGAACCTGACCAAAATGTGGGCCACTAGGTCCTGCCATCATAAGTGGGTGAGGACCAGTGAAGCCATTATCTTAATTACCTCCATACCAGTATGTTAAATGTTAATAATGAATCAAAGTTGCTGATGTCAGTGTTTTGGGCCAGTTCGATTGCTCATCAAAGCCAAGTGAGCAGCATTTGCTTTTAATTGAGTCATTTGAAGGGAAATTCTAGCCATGTGCAAGACATCTCTCAAATTGTTTTCAAGTAACAAGGCTTTAGCGCTTGGGACACCAGGGCAAAGGTAGCCATTCACGAAGATGACAGAGTGTTCTTACTGTAGAGGCACTAATCACTCCCAAACAACAAGAATGAATAGAAAAAACATGCTAATTACACATTATTTAAACACCTGCCCATCATAATAATCCCTAGAAGAAAATTATATAACAAACCCATATATGCAAGCAACAATTGAGCTTTGAATTTAAATTGTACATTAATAACAGTGTCATATCCACACCAAGTCAGCCATGCCCAACTCTTACCATGTCAACGCCCAGCCAGTGCCGCCCAAAATACCGTCATTCCTCATATCCAGAATATTGACAGCAGCTGTTAGTAATTAGCCTGTTTTTTAATTACCTCCAGTTCCCTTGCCCCTTTGTGAGGTATTGTGTATTAGTCACCTTACTGTGTGGTTCTTACTGTGCTTTTGAGTACTGCTGTATGACTGTTCTGTTTTTGATCCTGTTTATCTCCTGGCTTCTTGGGTTCTAGCTCTGGCTGATTTCGCAGTGTTTTGTCTTCCTGGGTTTTGATACCTGTTTTGCATAGACTTTGGACTCTGTTTTGTAGATCACGTTTAGGATTTGTTCAACCCATTTACAAAACCTCTTGAGTAGATACCTTCTGTCTGTTTCTGGACCATCGAGTACTGTGATCACCTCATTATTAAATGCCATTAATTGCCGCGCTTGGATTTTTCAGAGTATTCCTTACAAATATAGCCTATATCTCACATTGATTTTCTTTCCTGACCTTTGAAATACTGAGGGCTAGTCCAAAAATATACTGTTTGTAAAATAAACATAAATTCACTAAAGAAACACCATAGGCATGTCTTCAGTAATCTAACTATGTGTTGTAGCAGTTAATATATTATCAATAAAGACCAGCTATATGATGTATTTTTCCTATGTGAATACAAGTTCAACCTAACCCCACAACTTAATGGACAAAGAGGACAAAAAAAAAACGTGAAAACTAATGTATGGTAATGTCACTAAAAATTAACAATGATCTTGGCTTGAAAATATCTGATAAAATTTTTATACTGCTCCCAAAAGTTTCTTCGTTGGAGGAAAAGTCAGGAATTATTCCTTGGTTTGAATTTGCCCATTTTTGACATATAATACAGAAATGTTTTTTACAAAGCTTTGGCTTACTGAGTGGAAAGTCAATAGTGAGCACTAAGACAGTATTGCTTGGTCTCTATAAAAAATAAATTGAATTGAACTGTTCAATTATTCTTCAGAATATCAAGTCATGAAGTGGCATGCCTCTACTCTACAAAAGCCTTCGGTGTTCTGAATTGCAGGATTTGTAGAAAATGGCATTTTGTGTTAAGTGGAGTCAAGAGCGGCATGCAAAAGCTAAGTGAAGATGAGTGAACGTGTGCAAGATGTCAGGATATGGCCCATCTTTGCTGTTATGAAACGTATATTTGATAAATACATATTTAGATATATTTGTTAAATAAAGCACCTGCAAACCTCCCATTAGACAGAGTTAATGGGAATTTTCAGTAACTTTACATACTGCACTTGGATTACTAAAAGGTTGTAGTGCATGAATCTTGAGATGTGTTCCCGATGGCAGACCTGAACACCAACAATGTCACATTGACATACAAAACTCTTCAACATGGTTTGTCTGAATTACACACCTTACTGTCCAATCACATACATGACAAAATGGCCCTAACAAGGCTGATGCCCATCTAGATGAACCAAACCAACTAAAAGTTCAGAAGGACAAATTAAAAACAATTAAACTAACAAAACATCTTCCAACAGCAATGTAATAATCCAACAATATGCATAAAAAATTAGTTAATAGGCAAAATGAAACAAACAAAGTAGTGATTCTGCTACCACGTCAAACTGCATTAAACTCTTGGCCCCCCTATGAGACAAAATGGATAAGTCCGCTTTGGCCTTGTTTTGTGCATCAAACTAGGACACTAAAAGGAAGAGCTTTTGCCATCGTTTATATACATGTGTTCATAACCCAATAATATACTAACAGAAAGGATAGCTTGTGCATTGCATTGTTTTACTTTGCAATGTATAATTCTGGATATTTTCACATGCAATTACTGTACTATCGTTAGAATGGAGGACTGTACTGAACGGTCTACAACCCCAAATCAGAAGTTGGGACGGTATAGAAAATGCAAATAAAAAAAAAATCCAGTGATTCTTAAATTTACTTTGACTTTTATTTCATTGCAGACAGTAAGAACCCAAGATATTTCATGTTTTGTCTGGTCAACTTCATTTCATTTGTAAATATACATCCATTCCTGAATTTCAGGCCTGCAACACATTCTAAAAAAGCTGGAATGGGCAATTTAGGACTAGCAATGAGGTAAAAAAATTAAATAATGATGTGATTTCAAACAGGTGATGTCAACAGGTCATTGAAATCACGATTTGGTACAAAAGCAGTATCCACGAAAGGCTGAGTCTTTGAAGAGCAAAGATGGGCAGAGGATCTCCAGTTTGGCAATAAATGTGTAACAAAATTATTGAAATGTTTAAAAACAATGTTCCTCAAAGAAAGATTGGGAGGGATTTGCATAGTTCTCCCTCTACAGTGCATAATATCATTAAACGATCCAACGAATCTGGAGGAATTTCAGTGTGTAAAGGGCAGGGGAGCAAGCCTAAGCTGAACACCCATGATCTCCGATCCCTCAGATGGCACTGCATCAAGAACTGTCATTCATCAATTGCTGATATAACCACATGGACAAGGGATTACTTTGGCAAAGCTTTGTCAAGCACTACAATACGGAGTTACATTCACAAATGCCACTTAAAACTTTACTGTGCAAAAAAGAAGCCTTATGTTAACCATATCCTGAAGCGGTGTCAACTTCTCTGGGCTCGGAGGCATCTGGGATGGAATCACCCAGTGGAAATGTGTATTGTGTTCAGACAAATCAGTATTTCATATCTTTTATGGAAGAAATGGATGCTGTGTGCTCCCTGTGATATGTTTGTACTTTGGATGAAATGGTTTGAATTAAAGAAGACACTCATAGACTATGTGACATGCCGTATCCGTTTACTAAACTTGTTCTGCCACCTTGTACACACACTAAACACACAAACCCGAGGTGGAGTGCGCCATCCACTGGTATGGAGGATTCCCTTAAACACATACATCACACTCCGAACCAAACACGAAAAGGACCATCCAGACTGTTATCAGATACAAGTCCAAAAGCCAGAGTCTGTCATGGTACGGGGTCATGTCAGTGCCCTTCAGAAAGGTAACTTGTACTTCTGTGATGGCAGCATTAATGCAGAAAAGTACACTGAGATTTTAGAGCAACATATGCTGCCTTCAAGACGACATCTTTTCCAGGGACATCCATGCATTTTTCAACAAGACAATGCAAAACCACATTCTGCACAAATTACAAAGGCATGGCTGCGGAAGAAGAGGGTATGGGTACTGGACTGGCCTGCCTGCAGCCCTGATCTGTCCCCAACAGAGAATGTGTGGAGAATTTTGAAATGAAAAGTGCAACAACGACGACCCCGTACTGTTGCACACCTTAAGACGTGGTTGTAGGTAGAATGGGACAAAATCACACCTGAAATGCTTCATTGCTTGATATCCTCAGTGCCAAAACATCTTTTAAGTGTTGTGAGAAGAAATAGCAATCTTATGAAGTACCGTCCCAACTTTTTTTGAAATGTGTTGCAGGCCTGAAATGCAGGAATGGATGTATATTAACAAATGAAATGAAGTTGACCAGACAAAACATGAAATATCTTGGGTTCATACTGTCTGCAATGAAATAGAAGTTGAAGTAAATTTAAGAATAACTGCGTTTTTTTATTATTTGCATTTTCCATACCATCCCAACGTTTTCTGATTTGGGGTTGTAGAAAAATAAATCAGGACAGGCCGCAAATTTCTAGTCAGGTAGTTTACAGTTTGCTGTATGAAGTTTTAATACTGGAAAAATGTAAAGGACTGCCTGTGAGAGGCAGGTGAAATTTCAGCATGCTGAGCACCATGAACATACAGTTTACTGAGTGACTCTAACCATCCACTCACACTGGTTTCTTGAGATGAAGACAAATGGGAATGTTTATTTAAATCCTTATGCTATAGACCAGAGCGGGACCTGTTTTAAAACATAATTTCTCCGTATTTTTCATCCTCTGGCCCTCTTAAGATTGGGCCGTGGCTGAAAGCCTGCGTGTTGGACATCCAATGAAAAGTTGCGTATGTCTCAATGTGGCGCACACTCCTACCACATTCTGGTTCGCCGAGCAGCATGGGCCATCTGTAACTGGATTCTGGCAAAGGGGCGGAGTCATCCGACCATGTGACACACTCAGGATGGCAACATGGATATCTCTGGCTGCGTGAGGAGCTGTCCCAAAAAACTCAAAGCAGCTAATGGATGGCCGCACATAACAGAATATGTCCTCGAAACTTCCTGAAGGCTTTTCCGTTCACAACAGCCAAGTGAGAGATTATATAACATGCAAACCTGTAATTCCAGCTATCCCCTATACCCTATAGCTGCACTGTGATTTTGGCAGCAACGCAGAGGAAACTGCTTTGGATCTACAGTATACCAAGGCTGGAGAGTAGACACCGATTATCCTTCATGTACAACACGAGTATAACAAACTTGATTTTTTAGGTCATTTTTTTCCCTTATCTCTGTAACCTTGGAATGTGTGACTACTCCAATAACCAAAAAAAAGAAAAACACAGTGCATCATTCATGCAAGTTTCATACACTAGATATTACTGAAGAGAAACATTTATACGTATTCCTTTGATTTGGGTCGTGTAATGGTCGAGATGACCTTAAAATAGAGCGTTTGTGTTTTTCCCAGATGTGGGACTCCAGCCTCATTTCCCACAGCTGTTCTATTGTGCTTGCGTTCTTTGGCATCACAAGCGGAAGCCAAGAGAAACAGGCAAGCACCACTGAAAAAGCTTCAGGAAATGCATACTGCCATTGAAAGGAAAAAAAAGAAAAAACTGCTTCTTGTTTTTCTTGAATTTGTCTTCCTTAGATGAGACCGTTTGCCTTAAAATATTTGCGAATTCCCCTTTGTTGCTGTCCATGGATGAAGTATCCACCAACATCAGCTCACGTCATAATTTTCAGAGTGGGCCTGTAAAATAATTGTTTTTTATCAACCTGACATTATGAGGCACTGAGCAAGAGCCAGGAAAATCGTGTGCATTTAATGATTCAGGACGTAATTATCTTATTCACTAATGGTTAATAGTACTACAGATTGCTGTGGATTTGATGTTGTGCTCAAGGCATTTGTTGTTCCAAAATGTCAACTTTGAGCTAAACATGAAGAACAGACTGCCTCTGTTTGCTTTGCTCTAATTCTCCAGAAACAGGTCATTTAGGGCAGCCCATAATAATCATTGGCCCAGGAATCTAGAAGACCAGGGTTACTGCACACCCACTCTGGGTTCTGAGTCCTGTTCAAGGTTACAGCAGCCTGAGTGCAGGGGCATGGGGGTCTTGTGTATGTTACATGATTCTTTAGAAGGAGAAAGTCCCCACAGCCAGCCACTGCTCCCGAAATAGTCGTACAGCCCATTCCAGCTACCACTCAGCAGGAAATGCTGATTTATCTGACAGGAAAAATAACAAGCCTTTTCTTTTCTTGACACTTGACCACTGCTTCTTCTTCCAATTTCACATGTCGAAACCACACTTCTTAAACAAAACTCATATGCCCTTTCAAAATCTGATCCAAAAGTTCTACAGAGTACTGGCCTAATTGATGGTTTTGATTGATGAAATGACCATCCACCCATGTTCCATAAACACTTCTCCCAACAGGCACAGGGCATGTGGTAGGATACAGCCTGGATTGGATGCCAATGCCTCAAAGGATGCGCATACACACACACACACACACACACATAATGGACAAATTTAGAGATACCGGTTCACCTATGTGGTGGGACTGTGGTGGGATTACAGAGCAGCCACTCAAACAGGAAGTACAATGTGCCCATTAACAGTATAACACGGGTCAGGTATAGGGCGAATTATGTTAAATGCTTTTAACTAAAGCTATAATGCACTCCATATCTTAGTTGAAGTAATTGACACGGCATGAACAACAAGTAATAGTACCGCAACAAAGAAATACTCAAATTTAAATGAATGTGAAATATGTTTCAAATTTCAGGAGCACACTTAAAAAGGTGTGCAATTATTCCCCACTTTCCATAATGACACCAAACATTTTTGTACACTTTAATGACTGCGGCTCATTAATGTTTAAACTACCTGCAATGAAATTTCATTGAGTTCTGACGTCAGGCAATCTTGCAAAATATACTAAATTGGTAATCAAAAAAAGGTGATCAAAATGTATGTCTTCTGTTCCTTCGGCAGTGCAGCCATATTGCGAATACTTGTGGGAAATATTAAACAGGAATCTGTCTTGACAAAAAGCCAATTGCAACCTCTCCACATCATTAAAATTTATGACACAATTTGGGAAATTGCTCCCCAGGCATTTTTTGGAAAGCAGTGAACCTGCCTTTGGACCTCTGGATACTTCGTTTTAAATTGATTGTTTTTTTTTCTGGAATAAACAGAACCTAAAATCGAGCTCAGAGCAAAACAAGCAAACGATTTTTTGAAGAACAGCTGAATTACAAGGCTCCACGATTCTATTTTTACGAACTATTGTACTGATTTATTTAGCTCAGCGGTTTCCCCTGCTCTGCGGGCTTTGAGACCTGATTCCCCCACTATTTCAAAATCTGTTTGGTGCTGATTGTGTTGGCCACATGACAACATGCATTTGAGAAATAGGGGGGGTCCTGCCAACCATCCTCTGTAAGGCAGGGCAGATCTTCACCCTATCACATGTCACTGAGATAGACACTTTACTGCTGACAGCCAGGAACAATCTGGACATCTGAAAAGGTAACACATTTGTTTCTACTATGGGATTTGGGTGAATTAACCCAAGTGAGAATGATATAGGCTGTTGAAGGTGAAAGTCCAGCTGCTTCCAGAACCGGAGAGCCTTGGAGTACACTGGGCTCCTTGCAAAAATGAGTCATGCCTTAGACTTTTTTCAGACCCACTAACAAGGGTGTGGGAGGGGCACAGGAGTAGACCGATCTGTGATGAATGTGGAGTTAATAATGAGAGAGAATGGAGCCAGGACCATTAAACAGTTCCTGTGATCGCAACTCTGATTTAGGCAGGCAGACACCTGCAATCATGTGTGCGAAGATGCGGTGATTGCCATTTATTTCATGCATTCGGCCATGAATCAGTCAACACCGACATGCAATAAGACGGTCCTCAGCAAGGTGCACTGTGTCAGTGTGCAGCCCAAGACAGACGCCCCTTCAAAAGTCTGCTTCAGCATGGCCAAAGTAGTGCAACGGCCTTTTAATACTGACAGGAAACACTTTGAATGTGGCAGCCCGGGCTTTTGTGTAAAAACATATTTCCTCAAAGCTGGTGTGAATCCTATATGTACTGTTACAATTCCAATAACTCAACACAAACAAGAATCACCTTTTACATATTTAAGTCAAAGTTTAAAAACATTGTTTCTCATTCTTCCAGGAGCATTTGCCAGGTAGTTGGTTCAACGATCTCTTGAAAGCTGCCACTGTAATTCACACTTCAGGGGAGTTCAGTTCAATTTGTTTTGCAAATATGAGAACAGTGCAGAATTAGAATGGAAGACCTCAGTCTAGGAGCATTAACATGCTCAGGGGTGAGGTGGAGAGAGTGGCCAGATGTGTGCTGAAAGCCAGGGACATGCTTTCAACTGAGTTCCACAATACGAAAGGCAGCAAAAATGTAATTGTTTCTTTGTCCCATGTTGATATCTTCTCCATTTTATCAACATCAAACCGGATGAAAGCGGAGCAGAGTGGAAATTCAATGCTAATATGGGACATGGCTGCAGATGTACTGACCTGTTAGACTTCTCTTTGTAAACGCCCACCCTGTACTACAACAGGACTGACCCGCTGGCCGGCCCAGTGCTATAATTACGCCCCAACCACAGGAAGACATTACATATTAACCTACATCAACAGGCCCTCCCCCACCCTCGCTCACAATAGGAAAGTATTTAATACCCGGGGTCTGAAATTCTCTGCAAGGCCCAGAACAATGTGTGGCACTTGGAGTCAAGAACAAAGCCATTAATAGAGGCTGGCTAGCAAATAAGAATAAAAAAAATACAAGCAGCTTGATTCCTGTCCTTTTAATTGACTGTTTTGAAAGTGAAACCTGTTGCTTCAAATACATTAATGCAGCAGAAATGACCAGAAATGTGATATCTGGCCCGTCAGTGTCCATTATCACCCACAAGCCAAGCCTGGACACCAAAACAGTGTGGGAGCATGAATGTTCTGCACGCAGGTCGATGGCTGAGGGCATGAACATGTGAGCAGGGGACTGCTGGGACCAGAAGGCGAAGATAAGACCAAAGCGACAAGCACTTAATGTATGACCGCCGCGGTCGACATGTGGGGACCAGAAAATAGAAGACCTGCCCCCCCCAAGGGAATATCTATAACTGCCTAGGTGCAACTACAAGAAGAGCACCAATGTAATACATTGCCATAATTTAACATAATATATTAATATGAAAAGTGACTGCACTTTCTGCCGGTGGCGATTCATTAGTTAAGCCATGTTCCTGCAATGGTTAACTAAGTGTCGCTTGTTGACTTAACATCTTGGCATTGCAATGTAAATTTCAGGCCCAGGGGGGAAAGCCTATTATTTGACTTTGGCACAAATTCAGTCAGAAACACATCATCAAAACAGATGGAATCAGAAGTGCAACATAAGCCACGCCTGCCTCCCGCCCTCCCAATCTGTTCATCTGACGACTCGTTTTGCTGCGTCGTGTAGGTGACCACGCCCGCTACTAGCCTTCCTTGCTGGGTATCCCCACGAATGTCCATGTGATGAGATCACCTCGCGCTGACCTCCCCAGCGGGGGTATGTCTCAGGGCACGACACAGGTCGTGGGAAACGGGCTCCGAGGTCTCGTGACACCCATGCCAGCTTGGCGTGCACGTCCCCTTTCCCGGTAAAGGCCTTGCCTCCTCACACCTGCACTTCCTTATTCAGCCTCTTTTGGTCACATTCAGCTGCCAGCTGCAGATGCCATTTCTAAAGGGACGTAATGACAAGTTAGTATGCGTATCCTTGACGCCGACTTTAACTGACTCATAGAACAAATGGTAGAGAAAGCATATTACCTCTTAAATTTCATTATTTTATGTTTTATGTATGGAAATCCCATACACACCGACTCAAAAATACAAATTATTACTTAAAAGTCTGTAGTATACTGTAAACCTATTATAAGTGATCAAATCATTAATTTTCATGGGTTCATTTGTTTTTATGGTTAAGTTTGACAAAAGGGAGAAAAGTCCAGGGAATTTAGGTTGTAGTGTTTAATGCAAATTGCCAGTGTCTTTGTAATCAGCCTGTTTATTGGCAAACTTCTCAAATTCACTGCAGATGGCACCTCTCCTGCTGGGATTGTATAAAGATATCAAAGCATCCATTTAAATAGGACATATTTTTAAAACAACCGCACAAAAAGGCCACCTAACTCAACCCTTATTAATGAGGAATTAATGGATTTATTTAACTTAAAAATCCAGAGCCACTAATGAGAAATAAAATCCTCTGAACACAGCAAAGACCCATTCGCATGTCAGATGTAGGAGAAATAATTTGTCATCATTCTGAAAGCCGTGGTCCCTGGGTGCTAAAGCAGTATATCACTAAGTCTGTCAATGCTGGGTTATTTTTGGCCTTGAAGGGGCCCAGATGGTTCCTGAGGGCCTCAGCCAGCCACACTGGACATTCCAGTAACAGACTGTGTCCTGTGACCCAAACCACAGTCCCAGTTTTAGACTTGTCATTAACTGGTTTTGATCAGTGCTGGAGATGTTGGGAGCAGCAAGATGGTATGTAAGTCCTCCGTGCTTTCAGAGTGCCAGTTCATTGGGTTTATTACTTTAATTTTATTAGCGACAAAGAAATGCTCTGGATCTCAAAACATACATACCTACCAAAAATGTTTTGTCAAAAACGCCTCTAAAATCATTGTTATAGCATGACCAATGTAAACGTTGTTACCACAATATAACTGATATAATTCACAAGTACTATTTAGCTATGATTTAGTGCTACGTGTTCTGACCCTCAGTTTGATGGACTGCTTTTCATTTAAACATATCCATGCTTTTATTTAGGAGAACCCATAAGAAGTTATCACTCATTGCTTCTCGACTGACAGCAACTGCTCCAACAGAATAACTGACAGCCACAGAGCAGACATGTTTACACAGTGAGATGCTCATGGGATGGACTGCATGAAAAACACCCCAGGTGTGAGTGAGAATAAGCTTTCAAACAACATACACCGTATAAGATACACACACTCACCTTGACAACTTCTCCCCATATCGGGAAAGAAGTTAAGAAGTTGTCCAATTATCCTAAACTGCTTAATGTATGTGACACAGCTAGTGGGCTGAATACGACTGGGATGTCAAAATACAAACATGTGCCATGTCCGTGCAGGGGGCATCGAGTTGACTGGCAGTGGAGCTCCAGGCCTTAAACGTAATAAAATGAGCTGTCGCAGAAGAGGATTTAGTGCCTGTAAAACACTTCTCATCCCGAAGGCTGTCTTTACACCCTTTCCCCTCAACACAAACCCAGCATAAAATGTGCTCTGCTCATTTCAGGAGTCACACCCACACGTCCCCAGATGAATGCGAATGATATCCTTCCACTGCCCTCCTAACATCTCACTTTGGCTAACCGTGTTTACGATGGCGTCTAATCACCTTCAGATTTTACCGGAAAGTCTGTGTGTAAAACAACAGCATCTATGCAATCTGTTATCATTGCCCATTTATGGTGCAGCCATATGAGATGCACATTATCCTCTGCCTCAATCCACTAAAAAGACACACGTCATTTCGTTCTTTTAAACCAATGGCATCTAATGCTTTAAATATCCTCTGAATATCTACCACTCATTCTACTGTATAATCTTAGAGATTCTGTGTATTTGCAGCTGCTTTAAAGGGTAATAGGTACAATTTAAGAAGCTGTGCTCACTAAAGGCTATGCTACTAAAAATACTAAAAGATCTAGTTACTGTACCAATCAACAAAAAATATGTCACATGATAAAATGGAAGGCCTTAAGAAAAATCTCCTGAAAGCAACATCATACAGGACATGCCATGACGATGTCTCACCTTCATAAAGCACGCCGCTCTCATTACCTTCTCTCTCGGGGCTTGCGGGAATATATTTGCATTTGCAGTTCTTCCCCGTATCCTCCCTAGCTGCCATTTGTCCCCTGGAGCCTCCTGGTCTATGAGATACTACTTCTGCTTTGGCTGTCTTTCCTTCTTTAGAAGCTCCTTGGTTTCTTTGGGAATGATGGCACAAAGGACAATTTGCAATTAACTCCGTGGGGGGGGAGGGGTGTCATATCTTTTCCCATTCAAGTAACCAAAGCAGGGCCTGGAGTTTAAAGCTCCTGTTCCCAAGGTAAGCACCTGGAAGCCATGGTTTCTATGGAGGA
Organism: Gymnarchus niloticus; assembly: GCA_009936485.2. Taxonomy (NCBI): domain Eukaryota; kingdom Metazoa; phylum Chordata; class Actinopteri; order Osteoglossiformes; family Gymnarchidae; genus Gymnarchus; species Gymnarchus niloticus. The sequence continues at coordinate 7,108,490 of JAACJT020000002.1, read as the reverse complement.
ACAGCTGTTTGGCGCATGGCTTTCCAACCAGCTTATGTTTCCTCCGCTGTCCTGCTGATTAAACATGACCACCTTTGTTTACCCACAACCTTACATTATCCCTACATTGTGTCTTGCCAGGACAAACTGAAAATGTATAGGTTTCCGTATATTTTATTTCCTTTGCATACCTCATATCAAGGCTGACAGAGTTTTTGCAATGGCAAGTAATGCCCCAGGTCAAAAGTGAATTAAAACTTGAGAAGGCTTTTATACACAAACGTGCAGAAAACAGCTAGTGAAGCATTTGGGAAAAGCCAATATGCCGGCATGCTGGCAGCGACAGTATTCCAAACCTGTAAATGGTATCCAACTCCTTTAACTAAACTTTTCATCCCAGGATACATCATGTTTTGAGCTTCTGGCTACATCTTCAAATAACTGTGAGCAAACAGCTTCTCAAAATGACTTTGATATGCATCAGACATTCCGAAACACAAGCCTGAGAAGTGACGGGAGAAAGGAATGCCAGGGAACTGCCACCTTGGACACCAACGACATCCCCATGTACAGAAACCAGCCCATGAGCAGTGAAGCCTGTGCCCCATGACAATTAATGGTTGATTAGCTATAGGTAGCAATGTCATGTACTAAATGCCAGGTTATTCTCTGCACAGCCCTGTCAGGTTCTCCACTTAATGGTCTTCATAGGCCAGTGGAATTGCCGTCTGAGCAGCAACTGACCTCCGGTAGCTCATCAATTTTAGATGAGGCTCTTTCTCTGGGGCCACCCCACAGGTACTCACAGTCAGAGCCATCATGCTACATCAAAGACAATAACTTAGGTCTTTCTAGAAGACACAAGTGATTTATTTTAAGATGAAAAGTATGCATTCTATCTCCAAATGCTTCATTATCGTTCATAATGGTCCAAAATTTATGGATATACAGTACAACATCTTTGCATTAATACCAATCGTCTGCAAAACAACGTGATGTTCATAGACCCGTTCGTGTAGCCCAGGATGAACATGTAACAGAATACATTAATGAACGCAACCTCAGTGCAGAAAGACAACTTTATTCCTGGTGGCTGTGGTGGTCCAGGTCGAAAGCAATGGGAAGGCTAACGGAGAGCAATAGAAAGAAAGCAAGGTCCAAAATTCCAATCTGGCAGTGCTATCAGAATGTTCTATAAGTTACACATGCAGTACGTCTTGCAGTTGCAGATGCAGTCCTTTCCCTAGACTTAATGCAGGAAACCATATATATGCTGCAAGGTATGTGAGTTTTCAGTAAATCACAACAAAACACATAGAGAAGTGGAGAAACTCGCAAAGTTTGTGATGATTTGAAGCCACAAGTCCCCTAAGGGACAATTACAGCATCTCAAACACATCCTGGCGGCTCAGATTGACAGATGAAATTTCTCAGACGGTCGGCTTTTACAAGCTGGCCTGTTTTGGTTCTTGCCTGGCCAGAGGTAGTGTGATCCCAGCAAACAGGGAATGTTCCCACAACTGTCAATAATGTTCTCATTAGGTTCTTAAAAGGTTCAGTTGCAATGTTATACAACTAACATTCCTTTAACGTTCTTAAAACGTTGATCGGGAACTTAACCAAAAAAGAGCATTGTAGGAACATTTTTAAAATGTTAAAAACCCAAAAACGTTCCTGGAATGTCCAGAAAACTTGACAAAAACGCTCTAACAACCTAAGAACAACGCTTTATAAACATTCTGCTAATCTAAAATTGTTAGCTGGGATGTGGCCTGATTTTCAAACCGTGCCAGATGTTTTTAGTGCCACTCTGGCCACTTGACTCCAGCTCCACGGGAGATTTGTTGTGGAAAGCAGAATGTGCTCATGGTCTGTAGAAAACTCAGAGAGAAATGTCTGGCAAGCCACTCATAAAAAGGGCGGCTTGGTAAAAATAGCCATTGCATTCCCAAAATCAGGTAAATAATGGGTTACACGCTCCATGTAAATAAAAATAAGAACCACTGGATTAAGCTATAACTGTTTATGATGACAGTAATTTATGTGGCATCACTTGGATATTTTTATGAGATATGGGGAAATTATCAAGACATCAAAAATGTGCTGTGTAATTTTTACAGTCAAGTTCAGATGTCAACATTTACGTGAACTTGGAATGACTTCCATTGGATTTAAGAAAGCCTTTAAGATAATTGGTGAATGTATTGGTTTTAATGATTCCTAAGCTTACATTACCATCGGTTTAGAACTTTCATGACCTTCTTTTGAGCTTTAGAAGGTTCCCTCCAGCCTTTGGCTTTCATCTTGGCACAGTCCTGAATTCAAACCCTGTTCACTTGGTGACAACCACTTATCAAACTGTTTTAAGTGCAGTTTGTTTATCCAAATGTGGGGTTTGTCAAATTTATATTTGTTTAAATAAACTGAGCACACCCAGATACACTTACTTGGCATGTTTAAAAAGAGTTTTACTGCTGTAACCAAGAGGCAGGCCACGCAGCCTACGGAAGAACAGAGGGCATAAGTCAGCAGAGAAGACAAGTTTACTGATCGGCTATTACCTACAGCAGAGCTCGGAGTTTCATGAAGACATCATAAGGGTTCTTCGGCGACCTAGGTGTCTGTGTGGGATTACTTCTTCGCCAAAAAGTCACCAGCCTAAAAATGGAACTAGCAGATTACCATGGCCCGGATTACAGAGGCCCGTCTCTCTGAGATCCCTCCCCAAAGGCAGCCTCTTAACGAGATAAGGATGGATCTCAAGGGGCCGGTCATCCTGGCCGGTATAGACAGCGGGTGACTCAGAGAACCAGCACACGCTGTTTCAACGTGCAAAGACTTTCTGTCCTATTTTCTCCAAAGCCATTCTGATTTCCATCTGTGTCCTTTTGGCAACTTTTAAATCGTGTTTTACTGTCACTTACACTGAACAGTTAATAGATCAAATTAGGTTGTGGATATCTCAAGTCAGACATCAGGCAACCTGGTACAGTAAGTACTGGGCATCCCAGTTTAACTAAAAATATGTGTTTGTTTGATAAATACAAACATATGAATCCAGACAAGGCAAATTTGTTACATGGTATGAAACTAACTCACTCTTGACGACCAGCTTACATTCTGTAAATGCAAACACAGCAACGGGGTCAGGAGAACTTTAAATTCCTTAAGAACATCCAAAGAATGCACTGTTCCTTATGACACTCTTAGCTGAGCTGATAACCGTATCATAAGACCTTCTGAAGTTTCTTCTGCACCTCCATCATTGTCTGTCAGCTCAAAAATACAGTTTAAAAAGCCCAGATTTTGAATGGCATGGACAACCTCTGTCTGTTAAGAAAACAAGGAAGCCTACTGAAGTCAAAGCCTGCTAAATATTCCAATATTCATAATGAATATGTTTTGCTGCAACTCTTTTCACATTCAATACAAAAGCTTTCATTTCGGCTCTTAACAATAATTAGGGTAAGATCAGCATGATTTGTTTTTTCCAATGTACAAAATGAGCTCTTTAGATGAAGCATCTTGTTCTTTTGAGTTCATTCATTAAAATCAATCTTTCATCTTGAATAAAGGAAAATTACAGGCTGGTCTAATCCTAGAGCACAATAAGTGGAAGAAAGTGGACAAATGTCACATGAAATGAGTTTGTGCTGATGCTGACAGACAGCAGATTTTTCTGGAATTACACACACGCAAATCTGAATATGACTGATTGAAAAATGTATTTAAATTGTAATCATAAAGAATGACACTGCAGACAATTATTCAAGGAATAAATATTCAATAATTCTTCTTCCTTATAAAGACCATTGTAAGTCTGTTACATATTTTATTGTACATCTGTATGTACTAACAAAACCCCAGTTGTGTGGCACATTGGCTATGGAATTCCAGCTAACCAAGTCCACAGACACATGACCCCAGCAAACCAAAACCAAAAATCCAAGTCAAGAACCAGGTTAACCAAAACCATGACACTTATGACAAGATCCTGGATATCCAAAACCATAGAACCCAAAATAAGACCCCAACTAATCAAAATCATAAAACCTGAGTCAAAAACCTGGTTAACCCAAACCATAAAACCCAAGACAAGACCCCAGCTAACCAAAACTATAAAACTGAAGCAAAGAACCCGGTTAACCAAAGCCATAAAATGCAAAAGAAGACTTCAGCTAACCTTCAACCATAAAATCAGAGTGAAGAACATGGTTAGCCAAAACCATAAAACCTGAGACAAGACCTCAGGTAACCAAAACAAACAAAAAAAAAAATACTAAGACAGGACAGTGGCTAACTAAAACCACAAATCAGGAAGCAAGATGACAGCACACAGAAGCGCAAGCCAGTGACCCTGACCGAAACCTAGAAATAAAACACCGACTGCACTCCAAATGGAACTGAGTGCTGAGTCTACGCTCAGAGACTAACGACAACGGGACCCAGTGCAGAATAATGCTTACTTCTCAGTGTAAAAAATAACCAAATCCGGTTACTTTAATTCCACTGAATGGAATGCAGGTGTAACAGATGAAACTTAGTGTATATAACTCCTTAAAGCTCTGGAGTCCATAGATTCCGGAAAGTTCTCCCTGGATAGTTTCTGTTTAAACGTAACACTGAGACTGAAAAGGGAATAATCATAACCATGGAAGAAAATAAGTAAAGGACTGATGTTCAACTGCGTGGATGTGAAGACTCTCAGTTTCTCCTGGAAGATGTTGTACATGGTGCCACTCAGGTGATCACCATAGATACCCAACTGGCCCCACAGCCGCGGGAAGTTTGCAGGAAGAGTTCAGCCGTGGAATCATGGATGGGATGCCAGGACATGTAAACCGACTCTGAAACCGGCAGCTTTGTTTCTCCGATGATACAATCCGCTTATTTTGGCTCCCTCCAGCGTTGCCCCACTCCAACATAAACACTGTTGTAAAGGAGTTTTTTCAATTAATGAAAAGCAAACGGCCAGGGAAGGACTTCTACATACATTGCTCGTTGTTTCCCTACTATTGTCACCTAAACTTCATGGCTGATGACAACAGTTATTCTCTGTACAAAACTGTAAATAGGAGGCTCAGAATTCAGAAAAGGTAGTGGACTGGTGATAACAGTAATATGAAACATGAAAGATCATTAAATGCGAAACTGACAGGAATGAGACACACAGAACAATCGTGCCGTGGGACATTAACGGATCATCTGCCTGTGCTTTGCTGTCAATACTTAACGCCAGCCAACTTGGGGTACATCTTCTGTCTGTGATGGACTTTGAAGACCGTCCCGGGGACCTGCCAGGTGCCTTGATTCTCTCTGACCCTGACATCTCCACTAGTTATATAACTTCAGGAGAAGGACAGTGTGGTTGTACAAGGGCAGTCATTTCTTAACTGCCAAGCAAGAGAAACGCCCAGCCAAAATACATGACATTTTACACTTAAGTCTGAAGTAAATAACGGCTAACGTTGTATTGTATTGCATGGAGAACACTACAAGTTTGCTTTGACGAATAACTGAATGGACTTACTCCATCTTAAGAAATCTCACTCAAGTGATCTGCATGTACTTTTGCAACTCACCCATACGAGATTCATCACTTCTTTCTACCGTTGGCCCAATGTTTCGTCAGGAAGACCACATCCACGTTCATCTCATAAACTGGAAAACTGAATAATGTTCTCCAATCAAACTCTCCTTGCAGCTTTAAACGAAAGACCTGAAGATGACCTCTTCTGCCTTTCCACCTCTGACCAGAACACACAACAGTTATACTGACAACAAGGTACCCAATTTTGATACAGCAAAAACAGCTAGCTGAGCATCAAACCTCCAAAAAGCTAAAACCTCCTGCTAAAGGTAGCGCAAGCCTATCATCATTATACATATGTTGTTACTTACATTACAATATTTTTCCGCAGGCATAACAGAGGCATTACATACACTGGTTTAAAAAACACTAGTGAAGAGTTCCATATGTGTAGTCAGTTGATTACTATGTTAGGGGTTTGGTCAACCTCATTTTTTTTTTTTTATTTTCCAAGCATTGATTTGTTATTTTGTATGCCTGCATATGCAACATTTAAACACCTCGAAGGGAGCTAATTCATCCGAAATTACAGAGAATTCCTCCCACTGCCTCTGGCCAACTAATGACTTGTTTTACTTTACATCTATAATAACTGAAAACAATATTTCGACAGATACAAAATCTTTCTATAACCTTTTAACCATTTGCAAGAAAAGGGCTATAACACTGCGATTTTGAAACGTTCATCAACTCTCCGCTCCTCTGTACAAACCACTCTTGGCTGTTGCTAGGAAACCATCACTCCCCGTGTAATTTCACACAACTTTTCAGAGTCTCTGGCTCTCTTTCCATTGAGGCACGAGTTTCCCTTCTGGCCATGACGTCAGTGTTGGACGTGAGTGGGAAAAGTTCCACGGGCCCCATCTTTCTCGGGGGCTGAGACATAGATACACCGAGAGTACTGGGGACTGTTTTAAGTATCAAAAACCCAAGAATGTCCGTCCTGCAAATGCATCCAATAATTCACTGGATTCTCTTACACTCTGGGTGACGGCTAGCTTCAGTTTCTATAAAATTACTTCTCCGTCTTTTTATAGCCAAGGCTGAAGTTAATATATCAAGTTTTATGAAGTCAGGATCACATTCACAGGTGCCATTAAGAACATACCCCTAAACATGGAAATCAACTTAATTACACAACCAACGTAATTTAGCAATCTAGTAATTTGCACTCCTGTCAAAATCCACCTGGCGCTCACAATAGACCTTTTTTTAAACGTTCTGCATAAAAATCAAAATTTCAGCCAAAACACATATTCACAATTTTTCTACATGAGACGTTTATTAGATTTGCCGTCTGTCAGCTTACAAAAAAATCTGCTCAAATGTAGTAAAACATTACCGACAAGCTGCTGCGTTGTTTCAGCGAACCAAATTTAAATGATAATTATCTAGATACCCTTAATCAAGATTAAATTTGTCGGGAAGGTACAGGACTGCTTTACTTCACAAAAACTAAAGCAGGATGCATAAAATGCATGGCTTAGACCAAGTTCCAAAACAAACATGCAAATTAACAATATGACAGTATACGCTGTTTGCCTCCCAGACAAGCCTGATTATCAGATCACATGGCTGGTAACCCTATCTTTAAAATCACTCCCCAAATCATTCCTATCAAGAGGCTGACTGTCCTGCCAGCTTCGCTTCCATATTCTCAGCTGTTCTTTGCCCCCTCTTGTCACCCGTGTGATGGAGCTGAAAGCCTGTCCACTTTCATACTGTGCATACCTACATGCATATTAACTGCCCATCTCCTTCACACCTCAGACGTGATTATATCGTTTTCCACGATATGCATATATGAATTCCCCAGGGGAAATAAAGAATCTCTGAGGCGAAAATCTCTATCATTGTACCCTGGCATTAACCTTTAGAGTTTCCATCAATTGCATAATTCAACACAATTCAATAAGATTCCATTTTCCAGCTACATGGTTCCAGTTGCCTCCTTATCTCCTTCTGAGGAAACTGAGTTAAATGTTTATTTTATCATTGTTTTCTCTTTAACATATGCTAGTCTCTAACACTTTATCAAAACTTAAAGAATTAAAACCGGACTGTTCATTGAAAGACTTCATAGCAAGTCCAATGCTCAAACCACTTGGACACATAATGAGAAGACAAGATTTTCTTACACGGCACAATTTTGGAAAAAATGAAATACTTAAGAAGAAAAGGATGGCAAAGGTGACAAAGGATGGACAGCATCACAGACACTATCTGTATGACCCTACAGGAGCTCTGAGAGGTAGTTTAAGACAGGCAGGCCTGGTGTGCTAGAGCACATGAGGTCATGAAGAGTGGGACTCAACTAAACAATTGAATAACAAAAGTCTCTAATATATACTAGTCTCTGATATCTTCACCAGCTCAAGCCCATTGTCCACACATAAGGTATTACACCCATTCAGAGGCCGAATTCCCTCGTCCTACCAATAAATTACCCCCACAACCTCTGGGTCTATCATCTCTGCGTATGCACCACCTGCATATCACCCTCTTCAGGCCCCGCAGTGTTTTCCCCCTACTGAAAAACTTATCAGAATTGTGATAAATAACATCCTAGGAGGATGACAACCCTCACGGTACTCCACCTCTCAAATGCCTCCTCTCCGGCAAGTGAAGAGTAGAGCTGGGGAGATGAGACAGGAAGCAGCAGGTTTCCTGTGGAAGACCGGGAACGACACGCAGAGCTCCATGTCATGATACAGGAAACAGCAGCTCCTGTTCTTTGTTAGATCTGTTTTCACTTCTGTTTTACTCATTTAGTAATTTTCTTAGTGTTCATGCCAAGCTAATTTTGGCTTCATCATAAACTCTGTTTTGGAGGCATCCTTGACTTGAGTGACCACAGAGCGATTATTAAACATCAGGCTGCCTTTAAACAGTTCATGGTTGTGGTCCAACACACCAATAAAGGTTATAACTGCAATTTAAAGGGGCATTGTCCATTCTTTAACTGGCATTACTTTTACAGGATGCTGACCACTTTCGCCAAGCACATAAATGTAAGTGGTGAGATTTCTTTATTCCAGATTCCGGTGGCTGATTTAGTGAAGTATCCCTTTTTCAGTTAGGAAAAGATTCAGTGATAAAAGCTGCTGGAGCATTTAAGCTAAAATGAACAGTGAGACTTTGTAGGTACAATAAGGTTATTATTCTTATATTGTATATTATCATTATACTTATTTCATTCAGATTCTTTAAATTCGACAACTCTAGGAAAATTTCCTTTTGTACACGCATCAGTCTACCAACCATTCATCCTGGCAGCGTCATGGGGTGCCTGGGGCACAGCTACTAGGCTGAGGTGCAACTTGGATCGGACGACAGTGCATTATAGGCTAGGTACCCACACAACAATATATAAATGTCTATCCATCCCTGGGTATGCAAATCACGACCCACACTGCAACCCACTGAGCCCCTTGATTTCCCAATAAGAAAGCATAATCCAACTGCATAAAATATACATTTTAAATTCTAAGATGACTATAAACAGTGAAACCTTTCAGCTTTTCAGGTCATTCAATCACATGCTCTTGTTTTACATTTTCTTTCTAAGGTCTTATATAATGCGATAAAAATGTGCATAGTATGTTTGGATACTCAGACCATTTTTCATTTTCATTTATGCTGGTAAATATGATTAACATTTTACAGCAATTACAGCCACTCGAATAGTGATTTTGAGCAAAAATAATAGGCCAAGGCAGGTATACACATCACACAAGGTGGTGTAATTGAGACATTTAGGCTATTTTAAACAGTAATACAGGATATGCACCTTACAAAGCATTTGGGGGCACTGACATTTAACTTTTTTAAAATAAATGTTTATTTAGTGGCAAAACTGGCTCAAAGTAATGTGGACTGGATGCTTTTTCTTTTCTTTTCTATTTGTAGGCATTTTATCCTCTATGATTTTTGTCCTGTACCCAAGGCAACGCACAGCACCAAATTCTTTCGGCTGTAAAGTACACCACGACGCTGTTCCTGCTTAGGGTTCAACTGGCTGGTAGAGACTCTACTCGAAGCTGCTGGGCATGTGTAAAAGAGGAACCCTGGTAACACAGGAGAGATAGACGGCCTCAGCACCATGGTGCACTACCTCCAGGCAGAGCAGTGCATTCTGGGAAGGTATGAATGTCATCTGTCAGAATGGAGGGGACCTTTTACACGCAAAGCTTTACACTCACACTTTGTGTCTCTATCGTACCTGTTTCTTAAATTCCTGCCTGTCACAAGAGTAGCACAAAACTAACAAACACTCAATCACCAAATCAGCCATAAGCTTAAGTAAACTAAAAAGGCCATATTTCCTGCAAGGAAATGTAAACAGTTTAGAAATCCAACATGGTACAAATGCAGAGGGTTGACTATGTATACAGAACAGAATCAACTTGAATAGATAATATATAAATTGCTTTAATTTTCATATCAAAACATTTATGTGTAATTTACGTCTGCACTGTATTCTCATTCAGCCTGCTTCTTACTTCATGTGGGCTTTGAGTTTTGTCAAACTATTACAGCCAGAAATATTCTCCAGAGATGCTTGATATAGGCTCACAAGGAGCAACAAAGAAAACTAGAGGAGGAAGCGTGAGACTCTTATGCAACTGTCCCCAAGCCTCGATTTCCAATGCTCACTCAGGTTGTGAGAGGATTTGAAATTAGCCACATAACCTTATAGGGTACTGTATGTTTTTTTATTTTACATACAGATACAAATCAACCACTGCCTAAATTAGGCATTACCTATGCAAACACAGTTATGTTCCTAAACATAACTTAGTGTTCTATGCAATATAAGACAATAACTGTACTAATACTCTCCAAGGTTGTTTTACCGACTCTTCGGTAGATATTTCAAATCAAATAGTACTTTAAACACACAAATGACCCTGATGTAAAATTGTAAATGCAGAATGCCTGATAATATTGATGGGCTGTGCTAGAAAAAGCAAGGGGGCAGGTAGAACAAGTGGCTGGCCGTGTTCGGGTGTGTGAATAATGCAGAGCGCTTTAAACATTCATCAGGGCACTGTCTCATGACGGAGCACCTGTGTGGCCCATCATGAAGGTGAAACATTTATTCATGGAGTAGGGCCCCTGTGGCTACAGCAGAGAGGGGGCTGACTCCAGGTTAGATGGCAGGGGAACAGAAATTGTGGTCTGGTTTTGTGCAAACTCCTTCATGAGCCAAGAGAGTAAATAGTAAACCCAGATCATCTCATGGATGACTGGCCTTTAATATCACCTACAAAATTTCATATAAAAATCATACTTCAATTTCACCACTGGGAGAGCAAGTGTACCTGACCAAAGGGTCACATGATGCACAATGCACACAGCAATATTTGTTCTTGATATAACTGGAGATTATTATATAATATTTTCAGTCAGTAAAATCCATGATCCAAAGGTCATAAATACCTACATACCCTGGAACACCTGTATAATAAAGATATATTGTCCATCTCACAATCATCTCATGCACATTAATAGCCAAAACAGGGAGGTGCTGACGTACTGTCAGCTTTCAATTGTACCAATCAAATTGGTGTCACCTTTTAGATAACCTTGGGGAACACTTTATGTCATATTAGTATCCAATTTGGGTCATATTAATACATATTTTGAGTTCTCACAGATCATTTGATTCTCAAGAGAAATTACTTTAAAAAGAGACAAAAATCATTATGCACAGTTTTCCATTTTTCATGTAAATACTGAAGTCTGGCTTAGACATCAAAAATGTCATACCCCCATGAATAATCCCCTCCCTTTTAATAAAACTGATGAGCATGATGACAATAATAATGAGAGTAATGACAGTGATAATAAGGCAGATATGTATTTCATATGATAGCTTTCTGTGGCCACCCCTGGACTGGAATAGAATGCCTAAAATGCAGATATTCATCAGCACCAATGGCCTAGATTAATAACCGTCTTAGAGGACCTGAGTAATTAGGTGTGCTGTTTGTTTGTGCAGGATGCCTATGCACTCTTGCAAGTATCATCACCCGGAGCCCAGATGTTGCCAGTGAGGTTAATTTCTGCAAAAAAGAAAAAAAAAAAACAGCTAGTCTGATGCAGTAATCACAATCCGTGGTTACCAGAGGTCTGCCCATAATCACACTGGAACGTTTCGATCAGAAGCATCTGCTATTCCCAAGTAACAGACAGTAAATCACGTAATATAATACCAAGAAAAAAGCATTGTAAAGCTCATACAAATGATGTCCCTCATGACGGCTGGAGTGTTTGTTCCTCAGGCACTTTCCCAAGGGGGCTTTCATCTGATTGTGGCATTTCTGCTCCTTCCAAGGCGTACGTCATTCGCGGGGAGTCGCTGGAAATTCCCTGTGGATATTTTTTTGATAATAAATCACGGAGAATAAACTGCACCGATCATCGTCCGTTATAAAAGACTGGAAATCCCTGCTTTGACTGTGAACTTACCATATATAACTTAAAAAGCGTATGTGTAATAAGGAGAAAGACAATAACTCATTTATTCACACATCGACAGAACGTCATTTATTTATACACATTTTCACTATTCTCGGTGATAAAAACATGATTTAGGTAGGCATGTGATACAAGGTTCAAAATTAGAAACAAGGAATTCAAGGCACCATTGTGATGACACGGCAGTGCGGTACATCTGTTGCATGTCAAAAAGAGATTTCAGGCTTTGAAGTGATCGCCGCGGCACCGACAGGGTAAACACATTCCCTCTCTTTCCTGTTCACTTCTCACTCCTTGTCTATTTGAGGATACACCAAGGTAGCATTATAGATAACCCCGTAAGCAACCTTACCCCGCAGATATTTTACTCATATGAGCCGGAGTAATTAGAAAGAAATATAGACGATTTGGAAACAGCTACAAATACACCATAAAACATCTGGCACGAGCACACATATAAATATAGATCCACAGGAAGGAACATTGCTGGAGAGCCACAGTACAACAGAGCGGTATGTTTGCTGGCATACTCCCCGTCTGAAAAGAATGAAAGTATGCCACCTACAGACTGCGCACGGTAGTACAACTGCTGGTTCTACCTGCTGGTCCATATACTGAATGTTAAATAGCTATTTTAGCTGGGTAGCATAGAGTCCCAGTACAAGAATATAATCTGTGGAAAACGCCCCTTGAGGAGAGAGGTAAGAAATGCTTATCAGTTTTAAACACTTGTGAAATATAAAGCAATTTGCAAATATGTTGCTAATATTAATGGCAAGAGAGTGCGCAGTCAGGATGTTTTTACTGGTTTTAACTAGCTATAATGAAATCTGCCTCCTTGGACTGGGCTACTTCCTTGGGTGGGGACCATTTGCAAACATCTAGAGGAGCTTGTATGCACTGAGATTTACTCTGGCCTCTGGTTGGGGAGTCATTTTGAGTGGAGCCAGACTACATTCCTTCCCACCCACTGCCCTTTCCGTACCTCGTCGTCTTTCCCTTCCCTCTCCCTCTCAGATACGAAAAGACACGTCCAAATCCTAGTGAACCTTCCAAAACAAATCTATCCTAGTAAATGGCACCGAGTGCGGACCACCTCGCAGTCACGGATGTCGAGGTCCTCTGTGAAAGAAAAAAGCCTCCCATCTGAGCATCCATTCCCCTTTGTGGTACCTTTTGCTCTCGGTTAACTGCAAGGTGCAAAACAGTAGTGAACTGTAACACTCTCCATTCCTCGTTAACCGTGAAGATGGTTTTGTTTGGTATCGCTCAACGTGTGCATAGCCGACATCAAATTGCTCCAAAAGGATAATACTCCAAGTTCTCATTTGTTGAGTGGTGGCTGCAGACAAGCCTTCAAGAGAAATGAATTACATCACCAATGAGTTGGAATTCCCGCATATTTGGAAATAGATTTATGGTTATATATCATAGGGGCAAAAAGTGAATATGTCCCGAGTGGGAGGTGGCTTTGAGTGTAGTGCAGATAAAGTGAAAAATGTACAAATTCATATATGTGCTACGTGGTCCAAAAACTGTTCCAAGTCATTACGTAGATGTACTACTTAACAAGCATACAGAATACAAAATACTGTTAAGCTATGAGCTCATTGACCGTACGTACATAAGTTGTATGGAGCGCTTCAGTCACACATTGACAGGTTTTGAAACAAAAATCGCCCATGTATTTGCATTTAATAAGGATCGAGGAGAGAAATGCTAAAGTGTTCCTCAGTACGTGAACAGAACGTAACGTCAAAAACAGCAGGAATGTGGCTCCCATTGGCTGTGGGTGTCCTTCACTTCACAGCTTACTACACTCACTGATATGAGAAGAACCAGGACTCCTGCATGTGACCGCGCTGTGACCCACCACTAACGAGTACAGCTTACCCAGAATCCCGAAAAGAGGCGGGAGATACCCAGCGGCTGGCACTGCAGAAGACTGCCATTGCGAAACCTCTTTTTAATCTTAAAAATAAAACATCTTAGCAAAATGCTTCTTATTTTGATCTACATTTTACTTTCAGTATCTTTCCAAATATTGTTACATTTTTATTAATCTTTTAAGCGAAATACATTTTTTGGGTCGCCAAAACAAGCTTATTGAGTAATAACATTGGTCTTGACTGGCGTTTTAAAATGAAACTCGAGCTTAAACATACAGCTCCCAACAAACGAGCCATTCACGTACCGTACGCCTATTCCCGAACGAGCTTTTGCCAAACTTTTCTAGTCCAGCAGGGCACAGGATCAACTAGAACACTTGGGAAAGCTGAAGCCATTCTACCATAATGGAAAATATCTGCTCTGATAGCTAAGCTAAATTTACCTTGGAGCATGTGTGAATAGCTGAGAGGCTCATTAGTTAACCTACATGCATAAACTATGTCTAAATTGATTCTTACATTTAGTGTACACTGGACAAGTGTTGGTTATACATTGAGGTATAAATAAATATCACCTATGCAGGAAGTATCATGATGTTGGCCATTGGTTCACAAGGAGATAAAAGATTACTAGAGAGAAAAAAAAATTATTTGTTGCACATTAAAGCCAGAACATGTAAAGGACAATGCACCTAAGCTATCATTACACATTACTGAGAAAAGTAAAGTGAATATACGAGAAAATTATTAATTAAGCAATCAATTCATTATCAATAAAAATAGTTCCCGTGAATGTGGCGTCCAACTAGACATGCTTTAGCATTTCAATTTGTTCCTCAGCAGGATGTTTGCAAATAAAAATGATTACAAAGTATGTTTTAGGGAGGAATTTCAGGTTAAGTACCTTTCTTGAGGGCACAGCAGCAGTGTGCTTTCTCAGGACCAGGAAGTGCAAAAATTTTGATTGAAAACATTCAGGCAGAGAGCCAGTGGTATGTCACACCATGAACGAACAGACCCTCTGATATGACCAATGAGCGGCAGATTTGAAAAAGCCTTGCATTGTGGGTCACTGAAGAACAAATACTATTCCTCTCCACATTTCTTAGAGTTAAGTGAGCCTACAGTTTTCCACCATTATGAGCCCATGGTGTGTATGGGGAAGGAGACACATTTTCAGACAACAAATTATTCTTCACTTTTACGCAGTCATACAGAGAGCACAATCAAGCTGTCTGCTTCAGATGCAGAAAATAGCTTTCAGATCTGGCTTCTTATTGTAAGAAATATGTGTGGCACAATGGGTAACATTGCTTTACATTTTCTGCGCCGGGGGTTTAAATCTCACCTTGTCTCCGTGTGTACGGAGTTTGTACAGTACGTTCTGCCATGTACTCTGAGTATCCAAATCATACAGTTAGATTAAATTGTGCCTCTAAATTACATGAATGTGCATGTGCCCTGTAATAGACTAGCATCCTGTCCAAGGTGTAACCTATGCTGTTCAGGATAGGCTTGAAGCCTCTCCATGACTTTGTACAGGATAAGCAGAGGAAATTTGTGATAATTTGCACAAATAGTTATTTGGAACTGTATCCAAATGCTAATTACTAAAGCCTTGTACCAACACAACTGGAAATTAATCATGAACAATGAGTATATGACGGCAGTCGTGCATATCACCGGTGGTTTTCTTCCAAAATCTGACTTTATGCGAAAAAAACAATTTCTGTACAGGTCTGATGAAGCAGGCCCCAGATGTTCCCCAGCTGACCCTGTGCAAAGCCTGTGTCACTTTGGATGGAGTAAGCGGAGAAGGCCTGACAAGAGCAACTTTGGCTGCTATTGTCCATTCAGATCCTCTGCTTTTTAACAGCTTTCATTGATTTATTGAAATAAACAGTAATGGAAACATTTTAGAATAGAGAAAAAGCCAACAGCTGAAAGATAAAAGGCAACATTAGGATGTAACAGGAGAACGGTTTGGATATAGGCTACTTTATACAGAATACACTTCACTGGTATGTGACATGAAAGAACAGCACATACCAAGCAGAATGAGGAGATTCTAAAAAGAAAGTTAACATAATCAACATTTAGCACTTTGAAGTCCCATTCAAAAAGCCACACTTGACTAGATACAGGTGGTAGACACCCACGGATGCTATTCGGAGATCCAATTCATTCGACACATTTTTGGAGTGCTAGAGGAAGTCAGGGCCACTGGATGAAACTCACACAAAGCTCAGGTCAACATGCAGACTCTATTCACACGGCGCCAGGGCTGGGAATGGAACCCACAACCCTATGGGTGTGTCTACCCGTTACACCACCAAATGTGTTGGTGATTGTGTTGCGAAATGTGTGCTTGAAATACCTGTGGGATATCGTCACATGGTGAGCACCCAAAATAGGGACCGGAATATCAGGACTGCTGAATGTAACATAAATGAATAAACATGAGTTTAGCTCCTCCCAGCCACTTAACTGCACCCCACGTGTACATATATATAGTATCTCTACAGATATGCGACTATACATTTATATTTACTCTTACATTCAACTACCAATGAAGGCCCTATTCACCCCATGTTTACATATTTCAATAACGCACTACCTGACAGTCCACTTCTGTTTATTTCACGCATCAGCCTTATTTATATTCACGCTAAACACATTTATTATGTTGTTGCACTTGTCACGTGTTCTGGAACTATGAGCAGTTCCATACGCATGCTTGTCTTCAACATACGTTGTATTGTGGCCCTGGAGGAACGTGGCTTCATTCCGCTACAAGCCACACTTCTACATGGATGGGATGATAATGCACTTTAACGCTTTGACAATACAGAAATGTTTCTGAAAAGGGCTTCCCTTTTCATTCATGGAACTTAAGCAAAACGACAAGTCAACATTTTGCGAAGACAATAACGTTCACAATTCGACTCGAGAAAGACAAAAGCCCCTATTTGTTACACAGTCTCTTTAACAAGAACGGCGAGTGCGATTTACAAGTGTGTCGATAGCACGGACACAAGCGTCTTTCGAGCAACGTGCTAATGTCCGATTATAATTCTACAAACAAAAATGACAAAAAAAAACTAACTACACTCGGCATGGTCGTCGCATGAGCCGAGCGTTTAAGCCATGGGAATTATTCCTTCAAGCTTACAAAGAAGCAGGTGGAACCTTAGCTGTGGAACTGCATGGAAGCAAGACTGTTTACTCTGGATAGAATGAAGATCCTGAGTGCTTGGCAGCAGAAGATCACACTGTTACGAGGGTAGCCTGGGAAAACAAAAGAATAGAGAGATGCCCCGGAGAATAAAGTAGAAGTCTACAAAGTCAAGGGGAGTCCTGCAGGGAGTGGGAGTCTGTGAGAGGAACTCTCCACTGATCTGGATGCCACAGCAACATCATCTGCAGGACATCTGGAAATCACCTCCACCCCGCAGGTCCAATGTTGCAACAAGCAAAGGGAGTGGACCTCTGAGCAAAGCGGGGGTGTAAACTCGCTTTTCACTAAGTTGCCGACAGACAAACATGTGCTGGTGTGGCAGCGATCCAAGGATTTTAGCGGTCCCAAGCAGCAGGTTCTGGCAGGTCTATAATGGTGCCGGCTGTCATCGCCTGGCACAGCTTGTGACTGGTCGACCCATTAGAAGTCAGAGCTGTTAGAGATGCACGACTGTCCTGTGGGATCATCGTTGACCTAACACATCTCCCAGTCTGTATGGTCACTGAGCTTCGGTCGCCATTGCAGTACGACAGCAGCCATACACGAGAGGAAATTAAACAAAGCAATTAAATCAATTAGCTATCAGAGCTATACCTGTCCATGGAAAGGTCATGCTTAATAAACAAACACATCATGAGCACCATATGTTCTGCGTGTGGGCAGTAAAGTGGCTCCATGGGAGCTTGACAGCGACACCTCCTGTGTTCAGCCTTGGGCTTTGCTTTCACCGCCGGCAAGCCATCAGACCTCACTCTGATCCCATCATCTAATCGCCCGTTTGCCAGGCTCCTGGACGACCCCACAGCAGACTAAACTTACACAAGGCAGACACATGCATCTATTTCAAGCTGTTATGAACAATGATCTCAGTGTCTGGCATGCAAGCCCACTGTCTCTGTCCTCCGTCCCTGCATCTTTCCCACAGTCCCTACATCCCCCTGTGCTTCCCAGAGTCCCTCCGTCTGTCCACACACTCTATTCATGCTGCACATCATCATCATCATCATCATTTCTTTCGGCTGCTCCCATCAGGGGTCGCCACAGCGGACCATCAGTCTCCATCTCCTCCTGTCCTCCGCATCCCGCTCTGTCACACCAGCCACCTGCATGTCCTCTCTCACCACATCCATA
>JAACJT020000002.1:7072466-7085908 GCA_009936485.2 Gymnarchus niloticus | reverse complement strand
AATGAACGAGGAAACCCACAGAATGGGTGACAAAATGGGCAAGTATATAATGGAAAAGAGCATCACAGTTGCAAAAAGGAAATATTCTGAGAGACTGAAAGACAAGTTCAGAGCTGAAGATCCATCCTCAGTGTGGAAAGGCCTGCAGGGCATCACAAACTACAAGAGAAGCCCCAATTTAATGGATCACCATCAACCGACCCATCAGCTAAGTTCTATTGCAGGTTTGAAAGGATGCAGCGAGATCGAATTTCACCCCACGACTTCACACCTCTCCCCACGTCAAATCCCCATCCCACTGATTTGTGAAAAGGATATATGCAGGTTGCAGAGGAAACATAACCCCAGAAAAGTCCCTAGACCAGACATGGTTACTTCTGCTGCCCTCAAGCACTGTGCCGACCAACTAGCAAGTTTTCACCAACATCTACAACCAGTCACTTTATGGTCCAAAGGTTCCTGTCTTAGACAAAAGAGGACATAAACAATGGGTCTTGAAGACAACAAACCTGTTGCAATGACTTCTGTGGCCATCTGAAGGAAATCATAGACTCACAGTGGATAATGCAATACATTTTGGACTGCACTTCATCCTACAACATCAGGATCACCTAGGCACATTTATGATGAATTTGTGGACTTGAGCTCTATATTTAACAGAATAATGCTTGAGCTCTTGTACTCAAAGCTGACCAAGCTTAATGTTCATGCCTCTCTGTGTCAGTGTATGAGGCTAGGATACAGCCCTCCAAACCACAGACACCTATACTGAAAGGGTCAGGAAGAGGGGAAGAAAAAAATCTTGGATCCTTCACACTCTGGCCATGGACTTTTTCCTAACTGTTCCCTTCTGGAAAGTGCCAACACTCGACAAAAATAAAAATGACCCATCACTGAAACAGTTTCTTCTTCTGCTCACCTTCAATCAAACCACAAATTAATAGTGGACTTACAGTACTCAACTAAACATGTAACCGCTTCTAAACCAATCACAGTTTATACCTTTATATATTTATTCCACTCTAGCGTTCATTCTGTGTTACCACGTATTATTGTATTGTATTATGTATTGTCAGTGTTATTATAGGGTTGATGTACCTCTGTGGGTTAGGTGGCTGCAACTGGAAGGTTACTAGTTCAAATCAGATGGCTGGGAAAAGTGCTTATATCAACATTGTGCCCTTGAGCAAGGCCCTCGACCCCAAGATTGCTCCATATACTCTGTGATGTACAGTATCTGCCTCACTGTCCATCACTTTGGACAAAAACGTCTGCTAAATAAACGTAAATGATTACCACTTGAGCTGTGCGGTGTTGTGATTATATTTCTCTGTCTTACTTTGGTAAGTTTATCTCCAGGGATTCATTCAAGGATTTTCTATTGTTGTGTTTCACGTGCCGGAGAGCGTCACACCAAGACCAATTTCTCGGATGTAAGTATACTTGGTGAGCATTAACCTGATTCCTGAAAGCAGTTCCGGACTCGGACCCTGTGCTAGACTCCCCCGTACATGTGTCTGCTCGGGATGTTACTAGGAGATTGGTCACCCAGATGAGCAGAGCACCGCTAGTGCTCACGTAGCGGATGCTGTGGTTTCCTGTTCTGGGGTGGTGTTTCCCATGGTGCATCAATGTGATATCCCATATTGCGCCACAAGCAGCTGCCCGCTAATGTTATGGCATCACCATTGTCAAAACCTGTGGTAGTAATACACTAGCTGCCATTGTCAATTTAACATTTCCAGTATACTTGGGTTTATTCACAATGTACTTTCTGAACATGTGCTTAAAGCCTGATAGCCAGTTTATATCATTTTTTTATGTTAAAATGGTTAAAGAATTTACTGTTCTCTATTTATGTTTCGTGTCTGCTGAATTTCCACATTTTCTTTGGTTCTGTTTAATCCTGATGATTCACTGGTCTGCGGCCTTACCTGGCCAACCCGCCCCCTTGCCCTTCTGAGTCTTCACTTGGTAATCCTCCCTGCTCTCAGCCAATGGCAGCAGATGCCTGTGATGACATCGCAGCTGCCTTACGTGAGGGGCCAGTTATGTGAGCCAGTGCCCTGACGTTAGCTGCACGCAGGTAGACTTTAAAGCTGTCAGAGAGACATTCCAGCCCCACACTGCTTACATCAGTAGACTGTTTAGATTCCAGGCAGATTCTGCCAGGGAATATATACACTCTGAAATAGTTTACATCTGGGGCATAACAGCCAGCACTGACAGATGATTTTGTTGGTGAAAGAGTTCCTATGCTACAAAATGTGTCTGAAAAATGTGAGCCTGTGGGCTCAGAGATGAATGTGTTTTACATTTTGTTATTATACATTTTTGCATTGTGGCTAGTCTGTACTTTTTCCATAAAGAATGTTTTTCATAAAATATAAATTAATACAATAGGCTTTAGTTAATTGGGAGCTCCTGTAGGTTTTGCGTAAAGATTTTATCCTCCCCTGTAACCTCGAAACAAAAGCTCATAGTCACACTGGAATAATTAAGGTTTTCTATAGAAGTTACATTGAAATCTTTACACTAAGTACTTTGTGTTCCCTTACATCAGTTGTGAATGAACACATCTGTTTAAAGCACGGGATTTCGATGCATTCCTCATTTTATTGCGTCGACAGTGTCAGGATGTATTCGCCGGGTGGTACAGCCTGTGTCCGTGGAGAGAGGAACAAAGCAGGTCTGTTAGGAAACTGGGTGACCGTATCCTTCAAATGACAGCCACTCCTGCTTGAACACACAAAAAAGAGGGCGGGTTATTTTCAAACAGGGCTCAGCTCTTCTCAATGGATCTGACTGGGCAGGCGAGTGACGTAACAGACCATTGTTCAGAGGGGGAAAGTGGTTTGGTGGCAGGAGGTTGAGCTGGGGGTCGTCTGATGGGAGGAAGGAAGCCAATCGACCTCTGGAACATTTGCCCCGCAACTGTGCTCTACCACTATGTGCCCCACAACTTCATGGATGGGCAGTGGTGGAAATATGAAGATACACTTACTGCAAACCCATCGATTTTATCAGACTCCTATGATGTCATTATACAGCAACAGTTACTTTATAGAGCAACACTGCTCCTTATTGTCAGCGGTCTTCTCAAAACGGGCTAAGTTGATAAATTGAGTGAATGAGGTTTTAATCAGTTTGTGACCAGTTCCCGTGAAGCTGCTTCTCTACGCTTTCATAACACGTTGTTAGTAATGTCTGACTGTCAGTTTAAGCCTCTATCACATTAAATACCCAGTATGTTTTTATTAAAAAACAAAAAGTGAATCAGGAAAAAGAATGAAAAAAAACAGCCCTCATACACTGTAAGAGGTATGCTGGTTTGTTTATTAGCAGTCAGGATGTGGCTGTTCTTAAATGGGCCCCCTGGGGCACAGTGGGAGGGTACTGCAACAGGGGGCCCTGTCAATGTTGTGGTAATTTGCCACAGTCATGTGCCTAGCGGCCTTCCACAGGGAACGTGTGGCGGTGGGTCCCTTTGAGAGCTGGGGACGGGCAGGAGGCCGGTGTTTGGCTGAGCGGTGAAAAGGCCCTTCAGCGATATAGCTTTTCCCAAACGCCTTGCAGCTGTCTCCATTGTATACAGGTCCTGGCTCCCATCTTGGCTTATTTACAAGTCTGTTAACCCTCCTGCTGCCAGCCGAAAACACAGCCCCCACCCAAGAGTGGTTTTCTTAGGAAGAAAACATTGCTTCATACATAATTGAAGGCCTCATATCTACACTTTCCATCTGAGGACAAGCACAGCTATGCCATGAATTTGCATGCCTCAGCATGACACTGCACACGCTCATAAAGCGTAAAACACTCAAAATGAGCTGAATTAAGTTAAGAAAGTTTAACGGTTACATAAGAGGTTGGTCACCTCAGTGCAATATCGATTTCAGTGATAGTAGTGAAGCAATGTGTTGCTTAATGACTTTCTTTGGTTTTCACTTCATCCTCCCATCCCCCTCCCAAGAGCTTTTCGGGAACAGGTTCACAGGATTACTGGAGCCTATCCCAAGCGGCACTCAGCTGGGGTACACCCTCGATGGGACGCTAGCCCATTATACAATAGGATAGCCATACTTCATTCATCTCAGTGGGGAAATTCCATACCTTTCATATATTCCATCTCACACTCATGAGAACAAGTTTTGGGGTCTGAGTGTCAAATCAGCCAGCATCCAACACCCCTAGATTTGGGTTAAGGGTCTTTCTCAAGAGCCCAAAAGTAATGTGGTTACTCTGACGGCCGTGGGATTCAAACTGGTGACCTTCTGGAGACAGGCACAGATGCCTAAACCCAGTTCATACTTCACATGCTAGAGTCCAGAGATAATTGCAGGAGTGGAAGGCACTGCAGTGGTTAAGCACATAGCTTCGCCTTCCCCGTGTTGACATTTCCAGTCCTTAGAGGTTCTCTTACTATTGGATGTTTTGAAAAAACTTATGTACTTAACCCACTTTTTTTTTTTTTTTTAAAGTATTTAGATATAGACTTGAAATCCACTTAAATCTGTCAGTATACCAACAAATGCTTGTTTTCCTTCTGGATAAGTCTAAACATGGCATTTTCTTTCTCGTGTAAGCATTATGGTGAGATTTCACATAGCTGTGAAGGGATTTACAGCCTAGCTCAGCAGATGTAAAATATGACAGCTGTACATAACCCTTCAGATAGATGCCATGAAAAAGGGGGCGATGATGGTTCTCTGGTACCAAACAGGCCATTTTAATGACTTGCTTTGCACCACTGTGGGAATCACACTGGGCTAAGCATTATACTGACTGTAGACATAGATGGCAGAACATGGTGGCCATCTTTTCACTATCATACTGAGCAGAAATGAACGATAATGGGAGCGGACGGATTGTTTTTTGTCATTTAATCTCAGGATAAAGTTAGAAAATGATGGATAATACGTTTTAGGAAAAATCATTGCATAATGCACTTCAAACTTATTTTAAGTGCTACAAGTTACTTGCAGAATAAGGCACGTGCCTTTCGTAATGTTAAATTTCCTTTTAAGGTATATGCGATAATCAGCAGCTACCAAATGACCATCCTTACCTTGGCGCTGCGGGTAAAGGCTTGGTCTGTGATTTGCTTGGGTAAAACCTGTGACGCAGGATGTGTCAGAAAAAGCATAATTACACATTGGGTCATAAAAGAATGCCTACACTTAAAACTGGAGGGAAGAAAGCTGAACAGCCAAATTTAACCATAACTTGAAATTTATACACTATGTTCTTGTATGTGCATTGGGGGGAGGGTTAGTATTAAGATAGCATGCATGATTAACATGTCAATGTGGAGTGCAGGCCATTATAAAGCCCACTGAGGTTCAGAAGCTTAAACGACAAGAAAACGAAACTTGCACAAGAGGTTTATTTTGCTGTATAAAATAGAAATGGAATGTAAAAAAATAGAATATATTAAATTTGGTTTATAAATATCACATGACAAAGGACATTGTGCATCTCCGGATCCCGTATTAGTGCTTTTGGGACAAGCTGGCAGAACTTCAGCCTAGGAGAGTATTGAGGTATTCCACAATCCTTCACTGCCAATACAACAGAGGAGGTTTAAGTGACAATGGCTAAGGTAGACGATGGGATTTCAGAAGGTCACCCAAGCACGTCACCTTACAAAATAAGTTAGGTGAATGTACATTTCTTTTTTTTTATAAACATATACCTGAGGACATTAATAAATATTTGTCAGGCAAAGGGTTCTCCATCTTGGAGAAATGAATGATTATCTACAGCAACTTGCTTGCTGATGAAAGTTCTTAGAGAAGTCAGAATCTCTGAAAAATGGTCAGCATCAAACCTGACTTTCCTACACCAGTTCACTGTAAAACATATACATCTGTCAGTCCCAAGGCTCTTTGTTGCATCATACAGGTTCTACTTTTTCCAGAAGCACTCTCCTCAGTCAAAGGTTAAGTGGGGTTGGGGGAAGGACTTCTTAGCCTTAGCTGAATGCTTCCTTTCACAAGATTGGAGAGACAATACTGCTTTTCAATACCATTGCACAAGACTGACGTCAGCAGACTCAATCTCAGCACGAGCTGTGGTCCTTGACATGAGCCAGCAGACCAGGTAGAGTTTGAAGACCTCACCCAGGAGGAGAACCTGGATGAGGACAACGGATCTCAGGTTGACAATTTTTTAAAGCGCCTCACCATCTGGCGCATCTGCTCAGTCCCGCAGAGGCAGATAGCTGAGGTTCAAAACAGCACCACAATGGCCCACCGTGTCTGGGTGGGACTCAGCAACTGGGAGATGAGGCAATGGGGCTGTGCCGGAAGGCCAGGGGGCTGGTGGCTCCATGGACCGGCACGGAGACGGGGAAGCTGAAGACGTTGCCACTCTTGCCCACGGCAGGGCTCCCAGCCTCAGCAGAGCAGGTAGACGAGGCTAGCACCTGTGACTCAAACTGCAGCAGCTGCCCCATGAAGCTGAAGTTTGGCGAGATGACGCTGCGACGCTGCTTGACGAACTCAAAGGCCTCGTCCAGCTTCACTCGGTTGGTCCGCATCAGGTAGGCCAAACAGATGGTGGCTGAGCGAGAGATGCCGGCCTGGCAGTGCACAAAGACGCGCCCACCTTTGTTCCGCACAGAGTCTGTGTGAGGGAGAAGAGACCAGTTATTACATAGCCTGATAAACAAAAACACAACAAATACTTCTGGAATAAGCTCTCCATATGCTGCTCTTGGTATTGCTGCATTGTAGTTACATTGTCTAGCTCTCCATTTATGCTACCAGATTAGCTTTGACAAACACTGAACCACAGCAACAGGTGTGAAAACGCAAACAAACACAGCACCAGCCCCCCCCACACATACACACACTTTGAGTTGCAAATATAATCATTAATAGCAGTGCCAATGATGGAGACACCAGATCAGGAAACAGGAAGAGGTATGGTATGGGAGGGAGGTACCCTGGGAAGAGCTAGCCCCCACAGAATAACGTGGGGGGGGAACTCTCACAAAAGAGAGTGGTGGCATAAAGGAGTTCCCTTTTGTATCTGGCAGAACAAAGAGTTTGGCACATTCAAATGAAGGCACAGCAGCCCCCACTCTGGGGAGGCCCAGGTCACAGTCCTGTGGTTAATATGAATAGGGGCCACCGCTTAGAACTACAACAGAAGGAGTGATGTAAGCCACCACCATTATCCAGGGGGGCCTTGCTAACCAGCTGGCTCATTTGGAGGGAAATCCCATAAGAAAAAAATTTGAATCCTGGGATGAGTAAAGGCAGGTTCTTTCCCGCTTTGGTTTGGCACGTTAGTCCACGGTACAAACTGTACATGGCTTAGACGTGTACAGAAAAAAATATGGAGACTCACCGATGAACTCAATGGCTTCGTTGAACCAGGAGCTGATGTCAGCTTTGTGGTTGTCCTCTACTGGAATACTTTTGTACTGGTAGTGGCCTTCAAAGTGGTTGGGACAGTTGGCAGAGACATTGATGAGGGCAGTGATACCCAGAGTGTCCAACATGTCTTTTCTGGAAGCGTGGTAGGCACTGCCCAAGTAAAGGAAGGGCAGGATTTCCACAGGACCACCCTGCAGATCACATCATACAGATAACTTAGTGACATGTAGTTGTGTCAGAGTTGTCACTGTACCATTCTCTGGATTACTATACACAGTACACGGAGTTCTGATGATGCCTAACTCAATAGGAACCATAAAAACCCAACAGGAAAGACAACCCTTGTGGCCTTACCTGGTCGTACAGGGGGGTATTACAGGAGCTGCAGCTAGACTCGGCGCTGTTGGGCTCGCAGCTGGCACTCAGCGGCAAGCACAAGCCTTGAGGTGGAGCCGGCTTAGAACACATCTCGGGAAACTGGGAGGAGAAGGTCTCAAAGCCACCTGAACAAACCAGATAAGCGGTATTAATTCAGCTGTCACACGAACATACTGAAGCAACTCCAGATATCAGGCTTTTCGGTTACGGGTCGACACAGAAAGAAAGATGGAAGCTGTCATTATCTAGCGCATGTTCAGCATTACTGTAAAATGTTAACAATATCGACTTACATTTTTAAAACGTCCACTCACCTTTAAGCAAAAACACAGAGGCGTCGCACGGGTGCCGACACAGGGCAGTGACCGCAAGCATCAGAGTGCCGTCCTTCTTGACCTGATTAAAGTCCAGGCTGCGATCGTCCATGAACACCACGTTGCGGTAGAGACCGGACGCGAGCCGGCTCCTCGTCTCCTCGTTGGGTACGATGTGCTCCAAGCCCAAGCCGCCCCTCGCCCTCCGCCTCACTATGGTGCTGAAGCGCACATTCATAGAGCCGGGGATGTGAGAGGAGTTGAAGGAGAAGAAGGATCGGCAGTCCAGCACCAAGCAGTCCGATGCGCTCTCCTCCAGCCACTTTCGAAAGGCGGCGCACTCGATGCTGGGGACTTCCATTATGACCATAGTAGGAGTACGCGGTACAAACGTCAAGTCTAAATACATACGAATTCTCTTTTTAAAAAAGCTCCTGTAGCTTTACGCGGGGTGGAAAGGACGTCAAGAGGCTCCGTGTAGATCACAGCCTTCCCCAGCCGCTCCTTTTTGTTTCGATGATAATCTTGAGATTCTGTTCCTTCAGAACAGAAATAAACGTATAATTCACAAAGTTCTCGGCTTGAAGTTACCGATTGCTGGTCGCCTTTACGCCGATGTAAAGACGTACGTATGGTGCACTTTCATATCCGGGCAGCGCAATCTACCAGCTTTCTTCTCGGAATGTCTTTTATAACAAGGACTTGAGAAGCCGAGAATGACGTCAGGGCCCCGCCCCTTCTTGGCTCTCCGCAGGGCCGAGTTTGTCTACTGTATACGTCATGTGTAAATTTGAGCCACACCAACCAAACCCTCCCGGCGGAGATCACGATGACAACACAAACTGAAGCCTTCTGTTGGTTACTGGGAGCACGATGAAGTCTTTGTTTGTTTGTTTTCGTTTGCACCTACTTTCTGTGTGCAATTCGTATGGCGGCTCAGTATGATGTACTTTCTGGTATTCAAAGTTAACATTTTTGTATTTGAATACACATTTTTGTAATGTGATTGTAGAAATGAATGTAGTGGAAATAAAATAAAAGGTGTGGCAATTAGGGCTCCAGGGAACGATGACATCACTGGGATTGATCAGAAAAATGTTATGATAGACATGTACTAGAACATCAGCCCTGAGCAAAGCAAGTTAATTAATATTGGATACAACTCTGATGATTTGATAGTCTGTGAAAGTACTACACATTCTGTGATGGTAGCACATCAGAAAACGCATATTTCCTAGGGGAAAATTCCATGTTTGTTGGGCATTTTTATGCCCTTTCTTCAGATGAGAGCTGACAAATAACATAACAAAAATGACTGTCTATCATGGTGCCAATAAAAATTTATGCTTTGTTTTTATTGTGCATCTAATGTTGGGAGAGCAAAGGTAAACCATAAAAGTTAATCACTGTACAAAAACTTGAGGTCTGGTAAATTTCCATGTAGTTTGAACTGTTGACTTATTGTGACATAGCAGCAATTGAAAAAGTTGTTTTGCAAGACAGCCATGCATGATTATTTACTTGTCAAGACAAATCCAGTTTATCCGGCTACAGTCAGCATTAATCAGTTGTTTAAAGGATAATAAGGAAAGGTATAGGATAGCATTTGTGACCTCACACTATAACATGCACAAAAAAGACAAATAAGAGTGCTGATTGAATTTTATTTCTTAATCAATATGTCTGTCAATAATCTGAGTTGCTTAAATTTTTATCATGATAAAAATTGAGCTTGAAATATTACTTAGCATTTGTCAATCGATGGTCAAAGGCTGAAAAGACGTGCCTGTAAATACAGTTTACATCTACATTACTGCATGTTATATATCTTTAACTCATGTTTGTTATTTCTAGTTTGACTTGTATTGCTTAGATAATTTAATTTCTATAAGTAAGCCAGTTATATCCATATGTACGAGTATTATTTAAAAAATACTCTAAACTCATTAATCAGTTTTGCTTCCCATGATGCCAAAATTTAACCACTTACAAATTATTAAAAATTATTTTTTTCACATATTATGTGTCCACTTGAACCTGAACAGGATAAGCAGAACAGGGATGATTGGATATAATATTATTCTATTATAACTGTATTGGTACTTTTTTGCGAAGTTTCTTCCCAAACTATAAAACTGATTAAAGAACATAAGCTAGAAATAGCTTAACAATGTAAAAACTGACGATAATTTACAAGAACAATTTCCCCTTGTTGTTTTTGTTCTCCTTTTAGTCATTAATGGAGAGTCTGCAGAATTTTTTTGTTTGTTTACAGTCTGTATGTGCATGAAATTCATGAGTTGCTGATCTCTGCTTTTTGGGTTCTCAGACTGTGATTCTACAGCAAAATTACACAGCAGGAACAAAAGAACAGCAGATGTGGGACATTAAATGTAAATACAGAATTAGCTCTTGGTGTATCTGGAACATTTGGCCTTCCGCTGGGCATAACCATGTTCATATAAACTATCATGCATATAACAAATAGTTATATAGCCCTGACAACAGAAAAAATTGTTATAATTGTTCTTCAAAATATTCAGCCCTATTTATGCAAAAAATATTACAGTATATTTAGGCTGGCTGTAAATGCAAATAAGCTATTTCTTTAGACAATGATTAAACGTAAATACATAGTTTGTGTATGTATGTTTACACCATGTTTACAAACTATTTACACAAAAGAGTTGATTATAATATAACTTTAAAATGTAGCTTTGCCATTTTTATTAATTTAATAAAAAAATAATTTAAAGATAATTTAAATATGCTCTGACATTCAAAGTTAAACCACTTAGGACATTAATTACAGGTACTGTTTGTCATAATGTTTTCTTGCCAAGTATATGCAAGCAGTGTTCCGAGTCAAAAACAGAGCCACAAATATAGACCATTATGTCAGTGTTTCATTTATGGATCCTGAGTCATGATTGCCCACCACTAGTATAGGTGTTTTCATTCTTGTCTCATCAAAAGAAACGGTGAAGGGACAGAAAAAGAACAAAACAAAAAGACAAGTAGTTAGAAGCTCAAGTAGGGGAGCCTGTGGTTCTTACTTTCAGGAATTCAGTGATGATTCAGTCCTGAAACGTGACACATGATACAGAAGAGCGTCATGATGATGGGAGGCAACTTAAAAGTTCCTAATACAAGCTGTACCCACACAAACTTCCCGTACAGACAGAGTATGGGAACACCATGGAGATTTGGAATACAAATTCAGTTTGTGAGAAAAGTTGAAAGATATCAGCGAAAGTGATCTGAATTTTACAGGATGCAAAATACAGAGTGAAATGGAAGACACAAATGGTCTATATAATGTTTGTACATGTAAATGTAGTTTGCTTTTCATGTGACCTGTGTTTCAGTCTCCCTCTGTCAAAAGCTAGCGTAAACAGGCAATTGAAATGACACATAAGTATATGCTGAGAACTCATTAGTTATCTTTGATAACCAAGGAGTTTTCTTCTTCATTTTTCTCAGACTGAAAGGGAACTGAAACGAAAGGTGACTCCATTTTGTGTTTCCTGTATATATGTTTCATTGTGGGTTGCTGTCGCTATTTCTGACCATTTACGGTCAGTGGTTGCTACAACGGCAGTAATAAGTAAAATGGAACCAGGGGAAGCACAGGGCCTGTCCTGGCTAATCTCAACACCCATTCTCCTTTAATTCTCACCATGGGTTGTGTGGTCTGGGAACTGTTTTCTTTTTTTTTTGCCAATTTTGGTTTTCAAAAAAAAAAAAAAAAACAAGAAAAATGTGGCTACACAAACATCAATGGCTTATTCAAAAATATATTTTGGCAACCTGAAAAAAATACAATACTCTTGCCTGAGTATACATGATCCAGTGAGCTCATTGCTCTGTTTTAATTTTTTTTAAAGTTGCGACTGTATCCATCTGTAACTATAGGTTACATTCCACTAACCACTGCTTTTTAGGACAATTCTTAAGTCAAACGGACATATCAGACACAGACATATCAATACCAACTTCTGTCATATAATATTATTTCTGAAACCCGGTGAAAATGCCTCAATATTCGTGTCTTCCTAAAACTTACTTTCGAATCTGTTAAGGTAAAAATGAGTGCCTTTCTGGATAGCGTTACGGATCGTACTGACATTAACATGTGAACGCAGACTCAGAGACTGCCAAAGACTTTCTGAAACGTGTACATACGGCTTTAAGGTGGAACCGGAAAGAGAATCACACGCGTGGCATCCACTAGCAGCCAATCAGCTTTTGCAAAGCGTCCTATGGTGACGTCACTCCCGGTGTGACCAGCCGGCAGGATTGAAGCGGGCATTTGTGCAGTCTTTTCTTGTTTATTAACTTTGCATTTCAGTATATTCTGTTAAAAAACGTGCATACACCATGACTTTTGATCTGCGGAGGTGAGTATGGTCACTTTATGGTTCCTTTGTTCATGTTTTGCCCTCAGTGCTGCAATTTGTATGCGATGAATTCAAGACATCCTCCATTGCCCATTGCTTTAGCTAGCACTGTGCTTTCTTAATGGGATAACATAATTATTACTTAATTGTGTCTTCCCTTTAAACTTAAACGCATTTTACTCTGTATTGTCCGTTCAATAAAACTGCATGTTATTAAAAGTTAATTCTCAGAGAGGCCTCCCATTTTTGACCAAGATAAGTATTTCACTGCAGATCTGTTCATATGTCTGTACAGTGTAGTGTCCAGTATAACATGTAATATACTTTTTAGCCAGACGTGATTTGTTTTTATGGTTCTTCAGTTCGGAAACTGTAATTTTATGTATTTTTAATTGTTAATTACGTAAATTCAGTGTTTTTAATGTAAGTATGTTTCTTCTGTTTACCATACAAATATATTCTAAACCCATGGAATAAAATTCGGTAGTTCCAAAGAACCATCACCAAAAATCTAAATTAAAACTTTTGATCACTTTCCCTTAAATAGGAGATTTGATCTCCCAAGGTATGGTGGAACGAAAATCAACTGACTAACGGATTCACAGCCCCACAAAGTAAACACGGAGCAGGATGTGCCTCACCTTACTTCTCACAGAGTACTAAGGGCGAGGTGGTTAGCTAAAACACTGAGAATATTTAAAACACTTAAGTCAGGAACTCCACTTAATGATGTAATTAGTACTTGAATGGCATGCTTATGTGGAAAAAATGTCATTTCTTCCTTCAGTGTTAGTTGTGTGTAAATGTTTGTGGGTGTTATATTCAGTTGAGGACTGACACACTACTTCATTTGCTAATCTAAATAATTTTTGCTGATGAAACATTCCATGGCACATATGTTCATAAAATAATGTCTACTTTCTGAATCATTTGACAGCTTGTGTGTGTGTGTGTGTGTGTGTGTGTGT
>JAACJT020000002.1:7033714-7058735 GCA_009936485.2 Gymnarchus niloticus | reverse complement strand
ATTGGTCTTTTAATGGAGGTGTCTGTCTTTCGTAACTGCTCAGTGAATCCTAATAATGAAATCAGCTGGAGCAAAGCCAGTATGTTAAATGGGCTGCTCAGGGTTAATAGACATTGGCCTAATACTGCAAGTTGTGGGAGTGGATCTTTGCCGAGCGACAAGAATCCTTTCTAGCTACATATGTAAATAACACCTCATTTGGTATAGATGTGTTCATTTGAAGAAGTGAGATCACACTTTGAAGCTGTGAGAAATGACAAGATGTACCAGTTTTCTACCAGCCAAACATCCTGTGTTTCTGTTTAGTTCCTGTTTAATTCCTATTTAGGACATTTAGCTATATCATGATTCTGGTTTATTTACTATGGTGTTCTAAACAGGGAATTAATTTTACATGAACGTGGTCTTCTTCCTGTGACGGTGGTGCAGATCATGTAACTGGTGAGGTCACTGGCCTAGTTGTATTTTGTATTTTAAGTAACCTCATGGGTTATTGATTTCACACAATCGCTGGGATTGCGTTAGCAAATTCGAGAGATTAAGGAAGGGACAGATTCTTGCTCAAGGGAGATCTCAAAGGTCACAGAAAGGATGACGCAGTTAGAGAAATCGTCTTTCAACTGGGATTGTAGCAAGATGGTAGTTTCACAATTTACTGATGTCCTCATAGGTTTGTTTTAATATCTTGTGTATAGATATCGATCTATACACAAGTATAGTGTATAGTTATAGATCCATCCATTACTTTAAGATCAACTGGAGTTATATGGGTATTGACTGCACTGTTTGAAATCGTTTTTGTTACATTGTGAGATTCCAATGACATTACAAGCAGAATGAAATGTGTATAACTGTGGTGAACACTGCTAGGAATAGAAATTCAGAATGTTTTTAGCTGTTTTAGTGTGCAGTTCTTTTGAAGTACGTCAATGGACATTTTGAAAAAATGTACAAAAGCAGTAAATAATCACCATATCTAAGAAACTGTTTTCTCTGACAAAATCACAGGCGTTGTGTTACGTTTGAAAAATACCAATACTGGTCCAAAATCCTTTCAATGTGATTAAACCAGATTTTGACCACTGCTGCAGGGCAGAAGTGTATCTCGGAGTCTTCTGTAAAATGAGATGAACCCCTTGAATGGCTTCCATAAATGTCATTTTTCTCTTTCTGTGCTTGCTGTTGGGGAAAATTCTGCATTTGGTCATCGTGTACGCGTATCCATTGGTTAGGCCTGCTTCGTTAAAATGTGCTCCTGGACCAGTCCATTGACCACGAACAAGCGTGATGAACTTTACATTTGGCCGATTCAGTTTCATTATTTGACTGGTCTTGTTAATACCGGAATTGTACCATTCCTGGTAGCCAGTATTACAGCAGCATTGGTTGTGAAATGACCAGTTATGCCGCACATCTCTGGAGGACTCTGAAATGCCCTCTCTATCAGTACAAATTAGTTGAGCTAATTCTGATTATTTTCCAGTTCTCTCCTTCATCTTCAATGTGAGAATGTCCTCTTTATTCCTAAGTGTTTTGGTATGTGTGGAGTAGCCCATTTGTCACCTGAAGACATTCTCTGAAATGCGTATCTGCTGGAATTTCAGTAGCTGGTCGTTGATGGCTACCTACTTAATACTAGGCTATTACTTTTCAAGTGACAGTACTGTGTGTAGTTTTGAGGTCAGTTCATTGTCTTTTATACAGATCTGTGTAATTAAATCTCATTTAGTGTGTTGCTCTACATATTTGTTTTTTTCTTTATTTTACATTCATGGTGTCATTATTAAATATCAATGATGGATATAGATTTATGTAAACGGGAAAAGCATTTTTTTTTTATATTCGGCAGTGTTTTGCATGTCAGAACTGTCTAAGATTCTCCTTTGCTTTTTTCAACAGAGTTAATGAACTCTATGTGGATGACCCAGATAAGGACAGTGGAGGGAAGATAGATGTGAGTTTAAACATCAGTTTGCCAAACTTGAACTGTGATTGTGAGTATATTTAAATCTATCTTGTCTTTTGCCTTGTTACTGCTATGTTTTGTTTAAAATGGATCTTCCAGTACTCCTGAGGTTAACGATGAAGGCTTTTGCTGGTATTTTTTTCTGATTACGTCTGTTAAGAGTGCGCATGCTATTTGTTTTGGGGATCCAAAGTCTTTTTCTTACTATGACATCAATAACTGTTGTTGATGATGGTAATAATGATGGTTTAATTTTGCTTCTTACATGGTGGATTACCCTTTCGGTAGACTTTTCTTCCAAGCTTTTGCCTTATAGCTGTCAGGGGATGTATCGAAACTGGATAATGTCGTGCCTTTTTACTGTAGCCACCCTCTAAGTACACTTGACTGTTAAAATTGGGCAGGTCATTGACCGCCCTCACTCATTGAGAGGAGAGCTGTTGCTTATTTCCCTTGCTAAGCACTCAAGGTTGTACACTCAACTCTCCAAATATGACAAAATTCCCAAAAATGTGAAGTATGTTGAAAGTGGTTCTAACTCCTAATGTGAACTTCTTGCATAATTTGAGTAGTATTTGGCACTTTGACTCACAGCTGTAAACCATTTGTCATCATGGCTCCTCATTAAACTCAGCCCTAAAAAGGAATTGTGTGTGTAAAAATGATTTTTTTTCTGGTTTGTGTTACTGTTTTCTGATACAAGCTGTTTTTTTTTTTTTTTTTTTTCTTTTTCCCCAACTGTCATGATCTCATCTTAACATTTCTGTAATCACTTCTCCTACACAGACAAATTGTCCGATCTTTACTGCCGTAATTTTTGAGTCATCAATGGTGTTTCTGTGTCATCTGTAGTTTTGCTTTCTACATTAGCAAACCACGCCGTTATGTGTTGTAATGGGGCATCATTACCGAAAATGTCTTCCACAGACTAGCACACTTGTTGAACCCATTAAAATGTCACATGGTATCATCACACCTGTATGATGGTATGCATTTGTATAGCTCAGATGGAGGTTCATTCACACAAAGTTGTGAAATGAGATTTGTTGCTGACCTGTTGCATTTTTCTACACAACTGCTTTTAAGTTAGAAGAATGCTAACTTGTTTGGTGTAGTGTGCCTCTACTGCTCGAACAGCATTTGAGTATGATTGGTAATGATGCCAGCTTTTTGTTTTGTGGATTTCTCTGAAAAAAT
Source organism: Gymnarchus niloticus (assembly GCA_009936485.2). Taxonomy (NCBI): domain Eukaryota; kingdom Metazoa; phylum Chordata; class Actinopteri; order Osteoglossiformes; family Gymnarchidae; genus Gymnarchus; species Gymnarchus niloticus. The sequence goes on along the minus strand of JAACJT020000002.1, from coordinate 7,055,572 downwards.
ACTTAAATATGCTGTACTGATTAGGAACCCCACACCGTACTCAAATTTGCTTCATTGATGACAAAATGAAATGACAAAATGAGCAAAATGTGAATATTTACTTTATATATAGTAACACCTTTTGAAATCAATTTGTGAATAACTACCAGTGTATATACCAGTTGCTTTTATGTGTCACCTAACTTTCTTACACTTTGACCCTTTTCAGTTGGGGTCATAGCATGCCAAATCATAGTAGTGTGGTTACTGGTAATGCGTAAGCTTGTAAACCGGCCCACGCATCCATTTGTGCACTACTTACGCCAGAGGAAATAGTGCTGTAAGGGAAGTCCTGGTGTTGAAGAGAGGCTGGATGTCCTTCCTCAGTAAGAGCGTGAAGCAAGGCTATCTGTCATTTACCCTTCCACCGAACTGCCAGCTGAAATTAAACAGCCTTGTGGTCTCTCAGTGCCCTGCTACAGCCAGTGAAGTGGTGCAGCTCATGTCCACTTTCTAAAGAGTAGTGTTGGTGTGTGTCCCGTATTTGAAAACCATGTCCACTTTGTGGTAACAAATGGAGGGAGTGAAACCGTAGCTGGGCATTCAGCAAAGCTCGGCCTGTCATGGCGCCAGCCTTTGGAAACCATCACACTTATTGTTGCGGTACCTGAGGTCTCGTCACCCTTACGACTGCCTCGAGTCATGTGACCACTCGCTACCATTAGTGATCTCCTAGCAATGGTGACCTCACTGCCTCACCCCCAGGCTCCACTCCTCCCGTTTTCCTCTTTTCAGTGGTGGGGCTGGACATCCAGGACGAGATGGGGCGCCATGAGGTGGGCCACACTGACAACTCCATGAAGTTGCCCCTGAACAATGGCTACGGCTGCCGCTTTGAGGGCAGGTTTACCATTAACAAAGTAAGGGCTTGCGGAGGAGAGGCTGCTGATGCGGTACTTTCACAAGTCTAATAAGAAGACTGCTGATCTGGATGAGTGACATATAGAAATGATAAATGACAAGGAATAAGTGTCATGTTTTACTGCTGTCTGGATTTGCATTCTTTGAGAGCAGGTAGGAGAGTAGAAATGTAATGAAAAATCAGTAAAGATCATGGTGTCGTTAGGTAGCAAAATCTGACACCAGTAATGACATCTTAAATGACATTAGTTTCAATGCTCTACACCTGGAAATACCTGGAACACCTGGTAGGCTATGCATGTGTTTCAATATATTTTCCCTCCAAAAAATTCCATCTTAGAAATTGTAGGAGCAATCTCAAGTTCATCTTCACTGAGGTGTGAAACATGCAAATACAGTCATTGGCACTGCATAAAATTCCCCTGGTGGAGAGCCGGAAAATGGGCGGGGTGATTACAGCTCCCAGTGGTGCAGAGACCCACCTGACGTGCTGTCCATTTTTGCTTCTGTTTCCGTGAAGGTACCAGGCAATTTCCACATGTCGACGCACAGCGCCACGGCCCAGCCCCAGAACCCTGATATGACTCACACCATCCACAAGCTCTCCTTTGGGGAGAACCTTCAGGTTGACTTTCAGCCAGTTCTGTTTGAATTTAGGGTCACCCAACCTCACTAACCTTTTAACGTTCACCCCCCTCTTCCTCTTCCAGGATGTCCAGGGGGCCTTCAATGCATTAGGAGGTGCTAGCAGGATGGAATCAAATCGTACGTATGCAGCTGCTCCTGTATTTTGAAGGTTTGATGGTTTTGGAAAAGATTCATTCAGTTTGCCACAGTGATAACTGATGAGGTTTGATTTTTAAATGGGTCTTTGAAAATGTTTAGCAAGTGCAAGCTGCCAGTTATTCACAGCTTGTGACACATCTGCTGTTGTGCTGGTGAGGAAAACTACTTAGCGCGTAACACCATGGCTGTTGAGCTCTGGTACCACTTTAGCTGTCAGAGCTGTTAAATATTTAAAACTGCTGTGGTCTACTGTAAAACAAACAGTGAGTGCGGCTCCAAGAGAGGACTTATTGTCTTTTTAACTTGCGGAGGTTGACGTGCACCCTGAGCTTATCCCAGCACCTTTTTTTATTTAAAATTCTCATTTCCCCAGACGTGTTTGGGGCCGCTTGGATTACATGCTGACATGTGCTCACTTAGCACAGCAGGGACCCCTAGTGGTTGTTCATAAACAGATTTTTTGAAGAAGATGGCCCACAGGTATCCTGTGTTGAATGGAGAATACCATGGTATTAGACCCTGAATGCTGCTTTTGTCTTTTGCAGCTCTGGCCTCTCATGATTACATATTAAAGATAGTACCAACAGTGTTTGAAGACATGAGTGGAAGACAGAGATTCTCCTACCAATACACAGTGGCCAATAAGGTAAGGCATTGTGCTTTCCATGGTTTTACTGTAAGTAATTAGGCAAGCTGTTGGTAACCTTCTTTCGTACAATATACTGTGCCTAGCATCTGGGCCGTGTACTGCATGCCGCTGTTCCTGTAAACGCCACCTGCTTGATTGCCGAGTCCCACTCGTACACCTGTGGGAAGATCTTTTTATTATAGAATCCCTGGAGGCACATGCTGCGGTGCTGGTGCTTGTACGTGACGAGCCGTGTGTTTGCCACGCACATGTGAATGGCCACGAAGGAAACATGCCTAATTTAACTCCCCCCACCCCCACTGCTTACTAGGAATACGTGGCGTACAGCCACACAGGACGTATCATCCCGGCGATCTGGTTCCGCTATGACCTGAGCCCCATCACCGTTAAGTACACGGAGAGGAGGCAGCCCTTGTATCGCTTCATTACCACGGTGAGTAATCATGGGGAATCATGAGAAAGCTAGAGATTGAAGGATGATTGGGAAAGAAGACAGACCACACATCATCTGGTGTATGCCTATTATGGACAGACCAGGACTGAATCTGCACTGTTACAATGACTGTAAACACCTTTGTTTAGCTCTGGTAAGAGATTGAGAGATTCTGTGTCCTTCATTAGCGTGCAGATATTGAGCAGGACTTCTTGGGTAAAGTTTAATATAGTCTTTATAAATATTCGCTCACACAGTCAAGTGTCTGGCCCTCCCTTCAGGACTGTGGTTGCACAACTGTTAGCTCTCTGTACAGTCAGTAAGATGCACGATCAAGTGTTTTGGTCTCTTAATACAGCCACAATATCGTGCTGCTTGCTCCAGCTTTGTTTCTCTGTTATGAGAGCCTTTAGCACCAAACCTTTGGGTTTGTCCTTTTTTTTTTCTCAAATGAAATGCTAAGAGCCAAGCGAAAAGGCGTGTGTGAGTTTTGTGGTTCCAAGCCGAGCCACTATCCTTGCATGCCATGTGCACACTCATCAGTGCCTTACTATTACGTGTCATGTTAAAGTTAATCAAGGAAAGAGGTGTTCCCAGGTATTGGGAAATGAGCCATTTAAAATGGCCCGAGTGTATTTCACTTGCCTCCCACCCTGCAGATCTGCGCCATCATTGGTGGGACGTTCACGGTGGCTGGCATCATCGACTCCTGCATATTCACAGCCTCTGAGGCCTGGAAGAAAATTCAGCTGGGGAAAATGTCATGAGTAGCCCTGTAGGAGGTGCTCTCATGCTCTAGAGATTGCTCCTGCATACACCAACGGGACCTCATTAGAAAATGTTCATGTAACTTTTTTAAAACCTCTGGGACGAGGTGTGCTTATTTTTTTTATATTCTTTATTTTCCTGTTACGATTTGGATTCAGCGTTGAACCCAGACCCTTCGTCGTGTTTTTGTGTACGTTTTTGTGAACTTTCTCGTTTTGCTAAGGCAAATCAGCATCAAAACTTGTGATCTTTTTGGCACAGAGAGCAGCGGAGGATTGCTTGACGCTGCACCCCCCCCCCCATATTTCCATATGCAATTCCTCTGTAATCTCCCAATGCTCCTTGCAAAGACCTTCTGTTGGCTGTGCTATAATTACTTGAAGAATGAGTCTGAAAAGAACAGCGTCTCATACCGCAGTTGATCTCTGTGCCTTAAAAAAATAAATACAAATATGACGCTATGCTTGATCTATAAGAGCACATCAAATTGATGTAAAAAGTGACAGCTAAGAGCCTAACCCCAACCCTCTTGGTCATTGGTGGTTGAGTTGGATTGTTCTGAAAATCTTTCACAGAAGATTTTTAATAATGTACTCAATTTACTTGTCAGAATGCAGGGCAAGTAGGCTTGACTTGAGGTGTGCCAATGTTCTTCATCCTTCTCACCAATCTCTCTTGCTATCTGGATGAATTGTTTTTAATGAGTTGTTGTCTCGTGGTTCTCTTGTGTTTGACATTCTCTCCCGCAGATTATTTAATGACTGTATTTGTCAACCTGTTGTCATGATCCCAGCTTCATAAAGCAAGCTGCATACTATAATTATACCTGCTTGTGAATTTGAATGTTGTGAATGTCTTTACAATAAAAATTTGATGGCCTCCACTGTTGTGGACAGCTTGTTTAACACCCTGTTGTGGTCTGGTCGGAAATGAGTGCGGCCCAGGTGAAGTGTTACTGTTATGGTGATCTTTCAGTTAAATGGTCTCCATTGTTTTAGTTAGAGTTATTAGTCATCGTTGAGAATTTTAACATGAAACATGGGACAATTTTTTTTATTGCCTCCTGGAAAAAAAAAAATCTCTGTATAGATCTTGGACCTTCTGGTAATAAATACACTGATACATATGACGCATTCTTGACATTCATGTAACTCAACATTTTTATGTTTTGTAATAAAGTATTTAAAAATGTCTTTCTGTGTGCTTTTATTGCTGTTTTCTCCTTTTCACCCACTTTTTTTTAAACTTAATACTAAGTCATTTATGTTTAATGGCATACAGAAATGATTCTGTCACAGATATATGTAGCAGTTGAGTCCTCTAAATTACCTTTTATATGTTTAACATCTTTGCTGGCTCAGGTACAGCTAATGTTACTTTTTCAAAAGTGAGAGGCATGTGATTGAATATAACCATGTTACACTTGTGGTAGATCCTGTGGTAACCAAGACACCCACTTGGTATGGTTTTAATGTGCTTCTCTTAATTTGGAAACTCACTTCGACTGAGCTGACAGTCCAACTCTTCGACTGATTGTTTGACTGAAGGGTATTTTGTGAACCATTTTCAGTACAGAGGAAGATTCTTATCTTAACACAATTAAGTGACATTGGGGTGTTTTTTTTTTTTCCCTGAAATGTGCTCAGAAGCACATTCATCTCTCGCTTACTCGCATGTGGATATGAGAACTTGATTTTTGATTGTGACTTTAATATTTAAACATAAGCGTTCCTTTATAAATCTTTAGATGTAAAATTAACACCAAAACCAGAGTAGGACTGGACAGATTAAGAAATTGATATATTGGTTTATTTATTCCCTTTATAGGTTTTCTATACAAGTACAAAACAGAAGCATACTCTTGAGGTTAGATAAGTAACACATTATGATAAAGATAATGGTTTGAACTGATAACTGCGCCACCCAGTGGCTGGGAGGTTTTTTGGTACAGAGAGCTTTGTTTAGTGCTGTAGTACGGCGTCAGGTTGCAAATATGTTGGTTCCCCCCCCATCTTCTCCTGCTCTTGCTTCAGGGGTCTACAGGTCTGAGGATACTGGGCAGCCCCCTTCCACAAAACCCTCATTCGGCATGGAGAAGAAGTCGCAGACACCCTCCTCAGACAGCTGCCCATACTCATTGTTGTAAAAGGTCTGGCCGGAGAGCTGGCTCAGAAAGGGCGGTCGATGTCTGTCCTGGCCTGTGGCTGCTGGAGCTCGATCTGTACTTCTTCCTGCTTGGTGGCTGCAGGAGGAGAGGACACTTTAAGAAAAGAAACTCTCTATTCTTTCACAGATAATGCCTTGTGAGAAGCTCATTATCAGGACATAAACAACCAACTGTAGATTATTAGATGCTTTGGAACCAACCCCCTCTTTCCCAAGTTTGAGTTGCTCCCTTCAGATCAACAGTACAGCACACCTCTGGCCAACAAAGCTATACTATACGAACAAAAAGTATTGGGCACCAGTTAATGGGGGGGTTCACATACTTTTGGATCTGGGTAATTAAGCCATACTCATTGCTGAAACAGGTGTATAATTAAACACACAGCCATGCAATCTCCAGCAACAAACACTGGTGGCAGAATGGGTCATACTAAAGAGAATAGTGACTTTCAATATGGCACCATCATAAGATGCCACCTTCCGAACAAGTCAGTCTCAAATTTCTGTTTTGGTAAACTGCAAGTGAAGTGATTGTGATGTAGAAACTTCTATAAACATCAAGAGTTGTGATGTCATAGGCCACACAAACAGAAAGGAACCCTATGACCCAACATCAATACCAAGTTCACTGATCCTGTTATGGCTGAATGGCAGCAAATCCCACCAACGATATTCAAACATCTAGCGTAAAGCCTGTACCAACTTTTTATTTATACCCTTGGTTTTAGAATGAGATATTGCACAGGCAGGTGTCCTAATACTTTAGTCCATATAGTGTATATATAACAAATTCTTCATCTCCAAGACAGTGAATCTTATTTACAAGTTATATAGCTAAATTTAGATTTGTAATGTTGTTGAATGTTTAAATTTAATGTTCATGTGTGTGTCTTTAGTGTCATGTGTGAGACTAACAATTTTCCAGCTCTGGCTGATTCTATTCTGTTCTATTCTATTATAAAAAGGCATGGCAATGTTTCTGAAAGGAGAAATAGCTCATGTAGAACCCTTTGCTTGAATAACTCTTTCCCTTGTATATAAATAATTTATGTCCACACATTGCATCCATAGCTTGCATGTAATTTAAGAGCACCTGAACTCTCAGGCTAGCTTGCTGGTATCATACCTTCTTAAGAGCGCTCCTTTGTCCTTGTGTTCAATTCTCTCAAACTCTTCTGAAGCAAGCACCATTCCACTGTCTGTCTGATTGTCCTTCACAAATTAAAAAGAGATTTGCTTATGCAACAATAGCTACAGTAAAAATGTGACAGAATTTATGAACATCAAGAAGTGTGCATTTGCCTGGGGTTTTAAAGAAGTTCACATCAGTCAAGAACAAGACTGGAGTGGATAGGCACTTACATGATGGGTTTTATGGGATGCAGCCTCCAGGGAATACTCTTCAAAAGTCTTGACCCGTGTGTGGCAGCCTTTGGAGGACCCAGTGATGACACACGCAGCAAAAGGCACACAGTTGTAGTATCTGTGAGGACAGGATCATGCTGATGGTTTATGGCATCACACAATCACACCACCAACAGCAACACATTTCGTGTTAATGGATCACCGGTTAACATTTGAAAGACATCAAGGCTAAGAATGCTTCAGTCGGGCTGGTTTCTCTCTAAACTGCACTGTTTAATCACATTCAAAACCAGAAGATCTTACATTACCCTAATTACATCTATTTAACCACAAGAATAATAACGAACTGCCAAAAATATTACATTGTTTTACCACCTTAAACAGTCATGATAACGATTTGATTTTGTGTAACTCAATATCACAGAGTCCATGGAACCAAATCTGCTAAATATCAAATTTATAATTAGCACATACTCAAAATATCACTGATAACCTGTTATATGAATGGTACTCAAAAGTAGTGGGGGACACTTTGTATTGTGTTATTCATTTGTCAGTCTGTCATTCCAAGATGTGTGAGCGGAGTTATTCAAAGGAAATCCCAATGAGAAATGACAATAAGGTTGCTTATTCCTCATCTTATGATATCATACAAATATGATTGAGTTTCTCTGCATGTATGATTAACCAAGAAGTGACTCTGTTTTCTAAGTTTCTTATGTCATCTAGAAAGAATTTAGTAGTTTCCATTCTGTACTCATTCTTCATGTTTTTGATTTTAATAACAGCAACTGATTATGTTCTATAAATGGATGTTTACAACGTTTCAAAACTGTTTTCCTGTATTGTGGTGGTTGCTTTTAAAGTGAAAGTCCCTCAGCTATTTTCCAAAGATTAATTCTAATCATACGATTACTTCTTGGTGTTAAGAAACAGACTGGTCTAAACAATAGCTGAGTGCTCCTTCAGTACTTTACCATACCAACTATGATTCTTTTGTTAGGAAAGGAAGCATGAAAATGTTTATAAAAATGAAGTCTTTTTTTTTCTGTTAGAGGACCACTTAAACCTGAGAAGCAGAAACAAGAAACATTTCTTGATTTTCCGAGTGTACTCGCATTATATTTAATTAGTCCTCAAATAATGTGGCGTCCTTTAATATTTCCAGTAATTCAGCCAAGTAGCTAGGTTACCCTGCAGCTGTACCTGATAGGCAGGCTATTACATGCCATTGGCAGCTCCTCCTCGGATGGGGGTCTGGATGAGGCCTGAGAAAAGCCATCATCCTCCAGGCTCTGGGACGCGTCAAGTGGGATGTAGTCCTTGCCATCCTGCCAAGATCAAAGAAACGAGTATTTGGCACATTTTCTTTTCCCATTCGGTCCCCTTGTTCACATTACATTTCCCCAGTGTATCCCTTATTACCGGTAAGCCATTGTCCTGCAGCATGTCCCCTAGGATCTCCACGAGGGCTGGGAAGGTGGGCCTCTCCCTGGGCTCGCCCTGCCAGCAGGCCAGCATGATCCTGTATCTATCAACATGGACCGAGAACAACACTTTTGCATTTCTAAGTTTAACCTGTGTGCTTCCCTTGGCACTGAGAGGCAGTATTTTTCTCATTTCTAAGACATTTCCTGTTCCTCATTTTTTTTTGCTTCAACTAAATGAAATGACAGTTTATTTTAAAAACTGTGATGACATTTTTTTGGCAGTCAAGTCCATCACACAAAAAACAAGGCATGGATGTCATAATACGACTCTCAATGATGTAACAGTGATCTACAGAGGTTGAACCAAGACATGCACAGCTAACGGCTTTAAAGAGAAGGCCTCACATTTCAGGAGAGGCGTTCTCTGGAGCTCGCATCCTGGTGCCATCTTTCAGCCTTTTGCAGAAATCCTCATCAATCTGAACACCGGGATAAGGTGAAGCTCCTGAGGAATAGAAGGGGAGGGTCTGCAAGTCACCACCCAGGACAAATATACTGCAGCAGGCAGCTCTCAAGCAGCACTGATGATAACATTACACTCAGGTACTCATGATGCTTCTGCAAATTATTCTTGCAGTACTGGGTCTTCCAGTGATAGATTGTGGGAGGCTGCAAATGCAGATCACTATCAATAACCCTTGACCCCTGACCTAGAAGCTGCCGTTCTTACCCAGTGAAAAGATTTCCCATAAGAGCACGCCAAAGGACCACACGTCACTCTGGCTGGTGTACACCTTGTCAAAGATGCTCTCTGGAGCCATCCACTTCAGGGGCAGCCGGGCCTGGGAGAAAAGAGAGAGCTAACTGTGGAACTATCAATCAGTAAGGCTAAAAATGCACTGATTTACCATATGCAGGACATAAGTATGCACTAAGAATAGTACTATATCTTATATATGATTATATGTGTATAGGCATACATTTAAATAAAAATACGTGAACTGTAAGTACTTACATTGCCTTTCCGCACATAGTCAGGATCCTTATAGATGTCGCGTGCCAGGCCAAAGTCACAGATCTTCACCACATTGTTCTCGGACAGAAGGATGTTTCGTGCAGCCAAGTCTCTGTGAATGCACTAAGAGAAGGACAGAGCACCACCTACTTGATGCTGCATTGTTTCAGTGTGAACGAAGGCACCTTGTTGAGTATCAGGGCCAGTAGCTTCTCAGTGAGAAATATTCCTGTCAATGCGACACTGTCAATTCTGGCTTGGGGAGGGTCCGCTTTTAACCATGTTATTTTCACTGAATGTCATCATCCCGCTGTAAACAGAGGACATTCTTTGGCTTAGGCCATGTTTCCTATATATTGTCCTGCTTGAGCTTTAGGGCTTCTGTACAGCAGACCCTGTAATGCACTCTGCCCTGTGCCCACGCTCATTCTCACCTTTCGAGAGGCTAGGAACTCCATTCCTCGTGCTACCTGAAAGCTGTAGCAAATGAGATCCTCCACAGTCAAAGGAGTTTTCCACAAGTCATCCACTATGGAGAGAAGCAGGAAGGCGTATGTACAGGACATGTCCAAAGAGGCTGACAGATATTTAATATAAACTTGGGGGGAAAGATTAAGACAGAAAGTAGTCATATTCAATTCTTAGACATCAGTGGACCAAAAAGTAACCAGAATGTCACGCCTTATCTGAAACTTGACTGACTTTTGACTACGTGACAGAACTTTCTTGAACTGATCTGTACTGACCTTTCTCTGGACTGGGCTGCATACTCTGATCCTGCTTGTCCTGATCACTACCCTGGGTAGAGAGGTCCCTTCTCTGGTCCACCTGCACAGCCTCCATCATTCGCCGGACCTGGTTCCGGGTCTTTGGGGAACGGTCCTTGAAGAAGAAAGGGAGTCAGAGAAGGCCACCAATCATAAAATTGTTGGTCTTTGTCAATATCAGTCATGACCAAATGTACAAGAAAATATACACCACTTGAGATGTAAAAGGAAGAGTGCAGATATCCTGATTTTTTAAACTTGTGTGACAGATCAATAAACAGGAAAATCAGTTGCTGAACTTTGGGCAACAGCTTAAATATCTGCCTTTGGAATGTTAGCATTGTTTGTTGTAAATGGTCCCTATGATCTCTTTCCAAGTTACCACACATTCCTGCCATCTGAGTTGCAAATATAACTGGAAAATCCTCAGATAGAAACCATTTAACGACTTAAGTCGGAAATGAGTTATCTGGGCTGTCGCAAGGAAATGGGGGAGCAGTACACAATGGTTTCATTTGTGGTGAAAACTTTAGCATTCAAAATAAGTCATTTCATGGTAGTGAGACCATATAAAACTTGTGTTTGAAAGCATGAGTCACAACTGAAAACTAATATTTACATCGGCAGTTTTTGTAGTTTTCTGAATATGAAACTTATTGCTTGAATATATGAACTTTTTTATGGGAAAGAAAAGACTTTGTGTTGTAGAGCTTAGGGCAAATAAAAAATTATAGTCTCAGATTACAATTTTCTTTTCCAGAAGATGTGTTTTGCAGTTATGTCTTCAAAGTGGATGCTTCAAAGCTTTGATGCAGATGAACAGAAGCACAGGGAACTTACTGATACTTGCTATTATCAAGTCAGTAGGTTTGAGGAAAATCATTGCTTAAAAAAGCCTTCGTTAGTTACTTGAAAGAACCCCAGGAATGCCAAAATCCCAAGGTATGAATCTTGACAGTTTCAGAGGAAATACTTAAGCTTGGACGCCATCACATGAAAGTCCTAGTTGAGATGGGTTCCAGGCCTAAGATGACGTCAGAGGTTGTGTAATCAAGACCTCCAGAGGAAATGGTGCAAATAATCCTTATGATGTCACAAGCTAATTAATGCACAAATTCATTTCCTGGTGTGTGATCACAGTTTGTAGATGCCAGTTTAAAATTATTCCCAGTGTGTGTCATATAGACCATTCGACTACTTTAAAGTCTCAACATTCATAGGTCCATAAAGGTTTTGAAAAAATACTGGTCATTTTCTTAGCAAACAATTCAAACAAATTACACTGTGATAACTTGCAAATATGAAAGTGGTGTTTAAAAAAAGATGCATGGTTCCCAGTTAAAAGTACATATAATTAAGTTTCCTGTGGAGGCACATGTGTGGTAAGGAAGTTAATGTCCATTTTTAAAGTAACTGCACTTTAATCATTCAAGTGACATTTCAAAATTGCTGCAGTGTGTGTTATAAATACGTTTTCTCCCTATGCTCATACGTGTTTTTGCTCTAAAACGTTCAAAGCTATTGCTTAGACATTAACCTAGCTATTACTTAGCAGGTGTTAGCTTTTAGAATCAGCCCAAACATTGGGACAATAACCCTCACCCTGTAAGGAAGGAAGAACTCTCTTTTGGTGCGCAGGTAGTTGGAAAGGTTTCCATATTTGCAGTACTCCACAATCACCATCAGGGGGCCTAAAATTATACGGAATGGAAATAGGAGACAGAAAGGTACAGAATTGCAGGAGGGCTCGCAAATTGTAACTGAATTATTCATAAAAGTACTTTTGACCTTGAGGTGGCACCCCAGGTATAGAACACCAACTCTGTGTCGCTAATAACAATGGCACCACATCTGGCTTAAGTTTAATCGGCCGAAAAGTCATTTTTAAATATGTTGTCCAGAGTAAAAGAAGTTGTGATTCTGACTATCGGATAAAAAACATGCTGCTAGGGACATTCAGCATGAGTATTATGATATTATTATTGTCCTAATGAACTCTACTCACCATTGGGCTTAGTGCATGCACCCAGGAGGTTGACCACGTTCAGATGGTTGCCTATGTGGATGAGAATCTTCAGTTCTGACATCAGGGCTTTGTGTTCACTGGCTGTGGCCCCCTCTACAACACATAAACACACATAATTTATTTTTTGTATAAGACGTGCTTTGGCTTAAAAATACCAACTTAGATTTCTATCTATTCCACAAGCTCAAAAAAGTGTGACATCTTGCTTAAGTGGGTCATTTTTGTTATCCGCTGGTCTTCCGTAACAATTTCTGTACGGTGTACTCGTACAGAGCTGAGGATTACAAACTCAAAGACAAGTTACACCCAACAGCCTTATTGTCCCTTAACCCACCTTTCAACATCTTGACAGCCACGGTCTGCAGAGTGTGAGTTTTGGCAATACCAAAAGCAGAGGCTTCTATCACCTTGCCGAAAGCTCCGTGACCCAGGACCTTCCCTGGAAAAGGGACACCGTGACTTTAATAAAATTACGCTGTAGGGCGATAGCCCTGATAGTCCTGCTCATGTTGGATATCATCCAAGGCACGTGCCACAGCTCCATATACTTTTTAGGCTGCTTTGAGGACCTAATCCACATCTTGTCTCTGTTTCCACTGAAACATGCACACGTATGCAAGAATGGGCCTCACCAAGCCTCAGCCTATCCCGAGGGACCTCCCACTGACTGGAGTCATAGGGCAGGTATTCACACTGCTCTTCCAGGGGCACCTCACCAGGGTCCATGATGATGGAGAGGTAACCAGTTTTTATATCTGCTGGGTTTGTCTAAAGAACAGACGAGGGAAGAACCAAGCCCAGTGTGTTGGGGGGCATAGGCAAGGCATGTAAGTAATGAAACAGGACAGGACTTCATATCAATGTCCTAATAACTCAGTAAAACATTTAGACATTCATGGTGGTTGCCTACCGATTTAACTGTCTATAGAGCTGTATACATTCACTGCAGATATGACCAACAAGATATGCCACGTCATATTATACATGGAGGATTCGTGGAGGACAGTAATTTAGGCACCGAAAGTGACTTCTGAGTGAGAAGTAGAAAGACGATGTGGGCTCAATGTGGAACCGCTTACCCGTTTAACATTGCAAAAGATGAGGATGAGGAGGAACCAAAAGAAAACGGCAATGACTCCCGTCCCAATAAGGATCACCACTTCCACGCTGGTCTTATCATCAGAGCCTAAAACAGAGAGATGAGGAATGTCTTCAGAGAGCTCCTGGCTCAGTCCACTGGGCAAGCAAGGCTAGCCAGTGACGCACTGCTGTCGGGTCAGACACTGACTGGTACCTTATAGACAGTCCTTGTATAACAGGGTACTTCAGACTCAGCAGTACAGAAATTACCGGCAGAAAAAAATTCACTGGAATTTAACTGCTCAAAATAATAATGGAGCAATTACTACTACTAGCAAATGTGCCAAAAATCAAAATGAATAGATGTAGTAAACAGCAGTTATTGTTTTGCTTTCGGAGTCTTTTGAAATCTGTTAAGCATAATAATCTGATTCCGCAAAAGTTTATGCCATATGAAAAATGGCCTACTAAACATTTACACCGGGCCAAAACTAAAACATGTTCAAAGCTGAATATTCAACGGTAAGTACTCATATTACCGCTGATTTTCAGATGGGAAAAAACAGACTACACTAAAAATAAGGAATAGTGACGACTTTGCATTCTCAAGTACACCGAATAATCATTGTTGGTGAAGTCTTTGGTGTGCTCTCTGTGACTGTACAAGTTTTATAAAGGGATATACATGTATGTATAAGAATTGTTGTCTGCTGTTGTAATCGCGTGACTCAGACTGGCCTCATTCAGTTGGGCACCCAGCAGTTGCCCGGGGCAAAGGCAACTCTTACCCACGACGGAGACGGTGGCAGAGGTTTGGATGCAGCCTCTCTGGTTGCAGGCGGTGCACGTGTACAAACCGGCGTCCTCTTCCCTCACCCGCTGGATACTGAGAGTCCGGTTGGAGTCTTGCAGTAGTATTCCTGCGCACATCCAGACAGCTGTCAATGAACCGCGCACGGCCACTCTGTGTGCCGGCTGGGGCCGCACCCGCCCCACACCTGCCTTCCCGAAAGCCTGTCTGTAATCACGGTCCCTGTTATATACCATGGAGCCATTTGAGGGTCACATTTAAGCGCCTCCAAAGAAAAAAAAAATTGAAACAGCAATATGTAATCATATGTTAAACTAGTGGTTCTCAATTCTGATCCCGGGGGCCCCTGTATGGGTCCAGGTTTTCGTTCCAAACAATTCCTGCTTTTAACTGAACCCTATCTCATTTAATCATGTTCATATTTCCATAATTGTACATTTACTGTATCAATCAGCATATTCTCAGCAGGGTTCAACTTTTAAATATTCTTTTTTTTTGAATGGTAAGACATTGTGATGTTGCTTCTTAAGGTTTGTCACTCTTTGTTGCTAATTATCACAGAAGTGGTAACATACATTATCTCATCAGGCCCTAATGAGCAACAATGACAATGTGTGTTTCAACTTCTGTGGTAATTATCAGCAAATGGAGAACTAAGAAGGAACGTCACAATGTCTTATCCATTAAAAATTAAAACTCTTTTAAAGATAGACAAACAAGATTGAGAATATGCCGACTGACATGGTAAATGTACAATGATGGAAATATGAGCACGATTAAATGAGACAGGGTTCACTTAAGAGCAGGAATTGGTTGGAATGAAAACCTGCGCTCACGGGGGTCCCAGGACCAAGATTGGGCACCAATGTGTTAAACTGAGTATCCAGGAAAGTCACTCAAATTAGTAATCTTGATCCCAATTCAACCTGATTAATGTATATGAGTATTCTAATAAAGATACACCGGATGGCCAGTTCATCCAGGAGCTACAGTAATAAGCAGGCTGGCAGAATATCTACGCCTTTCAACTTTCACCCTATAAAAAAGCCCCGCCCCCCATCTGGTCTGGGGCTAAGCCACATTCCATGTCGAAACCACCGCATTTTATTACTGGCTAAGCTCCTTTTCATTCAGTTGGATCGAACACTCCCCTCTCCAGGAGAAATATGCCCTTCCATTACATTCCGGCTCCAGTTCAAAGCCATTGGTCTCTCCTACGCACCCACCCATCCCCGAGAAACTCTTCTCCTTGGGGTCTTTAGCCAGCTAGCTTGGATTAATGTGGAGAGGTATATCAAAGCAACAAGAGTGATGTGTCTTTAAACCTCTATTATGTATTTGTGTTTGTGTGCATTGAAGATATGTAAAGTATCATTTGGGAGCTGTCTGATTGGTAATGTCGAGGTTCATCTTGCTTACGGCCAGTGATCGAAAAAGACAGGTTTGATCATACAGTGGCAGAGAGCCAATCGTCACCAAAGATGTTTCTCCCACACAACATGATGACATTTAGGAGCTGTAAAGTCGTCACTTTGTCCCGACGCCATTTCAGAAGCCAAGTGCAAACAAATTGTTTCTACTGAGTTAGAATTTAACTGAGCTCATAAAATGTCTGGGAAAATATGCCTACGACTGCATATTTTTAGATTATACTGTATATCTTACTAATTCTTATTTTCTGCAAAGCTCTGCAGCTGCATAATGTAATTTACTCAGGGTGGTTTGCTGCAATAAACAGGGGTCACCAAGGTCAGAGGACTACCAGCACCCCACATTTACCACATGGTCTCTTTGGTCTCTTTGCTCCGTACTCACCTCACTCAAATTCTTCTAGTTGATGCTGTTGTCAGAGGAGCAGGAAAAACACTGAAATAATTTTTTTGGTGTTTCATTGAGGGGAAAACAGGACAGTTTTTCATGCAGAAAAATATGTGTCCAGGAAATGGAAATAAAGAACTGTAAAGCTCCAGCTGAGTAATTCCTCAGCACTGAGCAGGAAAGAGGAAAAGCAAGTGTTTCAGAGGAGAGGTGAGCTTTTGAACCAGCCTCACTGCATTTTAATGAACAGATGATGGGAAGCTGGCTCACCTGATATCTGGTGGAGAGGCTGGTTGTCTTTCAGCCAGGAGAGCTGGGGAGTGGGAGTGCCCTCTACATCACACTTCATCAGCAGGGACTCACTAATGTTCACCGTCTGATTGGTGGGGTTGTGCCGGTAACGAGGGGCTTCTAGAGCTGTTGATAGAGGGGGGTGGGAAGGGTGACCACAGAGGTGTGGGGCTTTTTACAGCTTTAATAGTATCTTGGAGAAGGTTTTTCAAGTGAATTGTTTGAGTAGCATCTTCGGCAACTGTGGATCAAACAGTGATCTACGCTGAGCTAGGATGGATGGTTGTTGTTCTGACCTTTGACTGGGATATACTTGCGATGACAGTGCTTCTCGCCACTACGGCGGTTCTGGGCCTCGCAGACATAGTTGCCTTCGTTTTGAGGCTGGATGTTGGGCAGCACCAGCTCCAGAACCCAGTTGTTGGTAGCTGACTCGAAGGACAGCTCTCCACCCAGCTGCTCCGCATACAAGTGGACACTCTTGCAGTCCAGCACCAGCGGCTTGCCCGTCTCATCCTGGAGGGCCTGAGGATCCAGGCGGTACCACTGCAGGTTTTCATAGGTGTAGTTGTCAGCGCTGCACCGAAGCTGGACTTGGTCCATCTCCAAAGGCTCCTCTGTAGGTAGCAACTCTATCCCAAAGCCTTCTGGGATTGCTGTAGAGAAGTACAGACAAAAATCACATTGACTCATTGATTGATTATTAATGTCCCAATAAGAACAATTGCAGGGGAGTCTATTGACTCGAAGTTTCGATGATTAAAAATTCACTTTAGCAGCTTCAAAAGTAAATATCAATTCCAAATGCTCATTTATGAGAACACTGCCAGATTGTCAGATCAAGTTTTATTCAGTGTTGACTTTTTGTTACTGAAAAAGTGCAAAGTGCCTTTCTTGGAATGATAACAGAAGCACAATGAATGTTAAACAGTTTGTTAACTAAAAACTGTCAACTGTCACAATCACCATGCATCTGTGACCATACAGACCCTTTATTAATTGAGGAATCAACTTTAATATCCTAATACTTACTTGTCACATAGAAATAGATCAGCCTCTCATCTTTACCGACTTTGTTGAACGCAGAGCACTTGTACATGGCAGACTCACTGGCATTCTGAATCACCACTTTGCTCACGGTCTGCCAGAAAAAAAAAAACACTTATCTCAGGAATACATGCTGCAGGCTTCACGTTTTGGTAGCTTAAGGTAGACACTGACGTTGCTTTCTGGAGGTAGCTCCATCTTTCCACCTCATCATCCACAGTAAAGGAAATGATGTCACAAGTAAGCCTGAAAACAGGAAGTATGTGTTGTCTCCATATGTGTTTACTCCTACTCTCTGCAGGAAGTATGCAGAGGAAAACTTTTAAAAATGTTTCATGTGGAAATGGCATCCACCTGATCAGCAATTTCTGTCACAGTTCATAAACTTTGGGCAGTCATGGACCACATACTAATCAAGCAATTCTGTCAAAATGTTTGCTTATTCTCAAATAAAAATACTAAAAGTCAGAAGGAAATCTTATCACAAATATGTCAGTTAACTTTGATTAGGTCATAATTCAAATGGTATTTATAGGTATTTACAAGTATACGACATCTAGAAGCTTCTAAAATTTCCTGCACCAGTTGTCATTCATTTCGGACTATAATCCTGGGACAAGTTAATCTGTAAGGGTCAGAGATCAGTGGGTGGCTTTTATGGATCTTCATGTTGGTGCCACTTGGTCTTCAAAACAGCAGGAAATGTCACTTGCATGTCCCATGTGTCCTGTGTGCGTGAAACAAACCTTGTTTCGACCATCTACCATTTCAGCCCAAGTGTCAATGCTTTCGACTGTATTAACTGCATCCTCCGAGTCCATATCCTGCCAGTCCTGACAATCTGGAACCCGGTCTCGGCGTTTCCGTAGTGCTGTTTCTATCTGGTCCCTAGAATGGCCGGCCGCCACAAAAAAAGTGTCAGATTTTTGCACAATTTAAAATGAAAATTATGTGAAACAAACAGATTACTGTAAATCTGTTGTGCTCATTTAGATAAATATAACAGACTGAAATTAAGATTTTTTTCCTGAATCACAAAAACTTTGGTTCTCTTAAACATCACCCTAACAATAGAACTCTCTCCTAAAATCATCAGGGACACTTCCTTTCAAGACAAAACAATCTGTCTAGAGACCTTCTCCATACAAATGGCCTTTGAGTAACTGATCCTGGACTACGGTAAGTCTTTGTTACATGATTTTTGGGACAAGTTAATGGGAAAAAAAATGTGAAATTGCCATGACAAAGCTCACATCCTCCACAACCATTCAACATTGTCTGACTCTGTCAGGATAGTCAGATTGATGACTCCCCTACGGGGAAGAGCTTTTTGATTTTAGCACCTTCCTGTGTTTGAGTGAAGTAACTCAGGATGCACACGGGGGACCGTCATCGCTCATCCAGCATTTACCACAAAAACTTTGGCTTCAAAAAACAGAAGTGTAGCCAAAAACAAGGAGGAGAGAAGAATGAATAAGCAGTATTGCTCAACATACTGGTAAACACAGTGAAGTGCCACAGCAGAATGCATGGACACATTTAGAGTGTACGTTCACTGATAATGTCAACGAAATGGCATGGTGTAATCCCCTGGGTGTACCTCAATAGCCATTAACAGTTCTTGTAACTGCCCTCAGTTGTACAATGGGGAGACATAGAATAACACTAATTTGTGTTTGAGAGCTCTTGTCATCCAGAAGAGCAGGGAGAACCTCATAGGATCAGTATGTGTCTGCAGGAATGGACTAGCAACAAATGGAAATTCTGATTTAAGGGAGACAGTGCCCACGTGCAAGTGAGGGTGTCCTTATTGTGAAACTAAAAGGGGTTGTCTTTGTGTCTATGGCAGTGGGAGTGGCTTTATGAGAATGACCATGGGTGGTCATGACTGCTTAATCTAGACACAGCAGGGAGAATAGTAGGGGAAAGGCTCTGATTCAGAGGAGAGGAAGCAGGTCAAGCAGGTAGGTGACAATGCCAAAGACAACACTTGGTCTACCTCCTGCTTCCTCTTCCCCCCTCCCCCCTTGTCCACGACTCGGGGACGTCCCTACGCTTCCTGTTGTTGCGACAGTGCATAAGTCTTCACGTGTTGCATCCCTCCTCATAATGGACCAGTGCTATAAATATCCACCTATCCAACTCCCCTGTCTCTCGCCACCCCAGCTGCCTTATATCCCTTGGATCTGGAAGAGCTGCGGTCTTCATCGTAGGGTTTAATACAGCAAAAACAAATGTGCTTTTCTAAAAACAAGGCAGAGCTGCCTCCCATCAGTGTCTGCTGCTGGCAGAGGGCCAAGACAGACAAAGACTGTGTTGAACTTGGTATGAACCAAGTGACCTTAACACATGTAGATGAGAGTCTATGGCCCCGCATTGCTTTAACCCTAGACCAAATTTAGACTCAGCCCTTGACTTATTGGTAGGAATACATTCAAGGCCTTCAAACAAACATTTAACTTGGATGTAGCGTTGACAGAGGGGTGGCTTGCTAGCAGAATGCATATTGTTTCTGCTGGAGATATTGTATTTTTTTTGTGGGATTACGAAACAGTTGTGAGTGATTTGGATGGTTTTTGCTTAGACGGAATGGGAGGGGACAACATGGGTACAGGGGACAGTGGATGCCTTACAGGCTACGGTGTGAGCTGTTTGGACCACAGGGGCCCCAGGGTCTCCATTGCCAGGTGATGGTGGAGGGGGCGGGCACTCCGTAAACGGTGCAGGTGAGAGTTTGCCGGCTGCCCCTCTGGTAGGGGTGGGTGGGTGCTGCTGCCTCTTTCTCGTGGATCTGTGGTGGGACTTTAGGAAGACACAGAAGGATTTTGGAAATCTCTACTAGATATACCGCTTCCATTTCTGCCTTTGCCCTTCAAACATCGGGGCTTTGTGCTTTAAAACAGATAGCCTTTGTTGATATCACAATTAGGCTATACAGATAATTACCATTGACTAACAAGGTGAGGCTGATCCTCCTCTCCAAAAGAGCGGCGCTATTTTTTAGGATGAGCGTGTAGTTCCCGGCATCCTGTTGGCACACCTCCCTGATCTCCAGGCTGTGTTGCTGGTATTTCATCCTGTTGAACTCTGGTCGCTTGTTTATTAGTTTTCCGTCTTTGTACCTGGGAAATATATTCTTGGTAACACATCCTACCTGCTAGTTATTGCTAGCTGCAAGCATCCATTACCTCTGATTACATTTACTGCCTTACCACTGCGTTTCTGGTGTTGGATAGGCTGACACTCTGACCGAAAGCTTGAATATCTTTTGGCCGGCGGCAGCTTCCGCAATCGGACCGGTTTTGTAATCCACACTGATGAACGGCTTTTCTGAAATAGACTGAGCATATTTAGCTTTCTGTATTTGAAATATTGCACTGTTGGTGGCCACTCTTGTCGCATCACACCTTCTGGCTTGGGGTTGCTGAGATTGTACAGTGGGCATGTTCTCATGCTTGTGTCGGGATTCCCCTCATAGTTTCAAAATGTTCAATTAGGCAAACGAGCATCTCGAAATTGGCCATACTGTGCTGTCGTATATGATAGGCTGGCATCCTCTGCATTGAGATGTACTATTGACACACTGTGAACTTACTCTTGCTAGGCATTTATATAAGATGGGTGGATGATTTGGTGTATGGGTATGAATAGTAATCGTTACCATGCAAACTTACTATAGGTGGTAGTAGGCAATTTCACAGAAATCAGTTTGTAAACATTGAGACTTTAATTTACTACTAAAAACATGTAGGACTTGCTGGAAAATGAGGATTGGAAACCACTAAGATAGTAAAACTGAAGAAATAGACTTGGTAGGTTAATACAAGTAGAATGAGACACAGCTTAACAATAAAACTGAAAACAGACATTGAGTACAATTAGAGTAGCCGTACCATGCACAATGACCTTCACGGATTGTTCCACAGTCCTCTCCATGCTCGTTGCACTGCAGACGTACAAGCCTGTGTCCGTCACGTTGACATTGCGAACGGTGAAGATACTGGACACCTCTGTGGAATGTGACAGGGCTGTGCGTTCTGGCTGAAGACTCACAGTGCGGTTTAGCTGTCAGTCAAAATGAATAATCAGCCAATTAGGTATACGCTCTACAGAATGTATAATGATGCTTTTGAAGCAACAACTTGAGGATATGTCTTTGAGCCTCCTGATTAAACCGAAGCAAACCGGAGTGATCATTGCTGAGGAATTTGAAAAGTACAGGCAAAGTTGCTTAGTTGCTTAACTGACATGCTTTATCCAAAAGCAATGTGCAACACCCACTGCTAATCCGCCAATGCACTGTCAGGACAAGGTGATGCTGGTGATTTATACCTTCATAGCAGTGATCCACAAATATGACAAACAGTAGACAATAATGGTCTACAAAAAGTGTAGCCAGTCACCACAAGGATTTAATGAGAAAAAATTAATTCATTAATTTGTCCTGCCCGGTGCTGGCCTGAGGAGGACAGGCTTCCCCTTTGAGTCTGGCTCCTCCCAAGGTTT
>JAACJT020000002.1:6979619-7033614 GCA_009936485.2 Gymnarchus niloticus | reverse complement strand
CGCTATGACCTGTCCGTCTTGGGTGGCCCTACATGGCTTAGCTCATAGTTTCACTGAACTACGCAAGCCCCTTCGCCACGATAAGGCAGTGATCCATTGAAGGGGCCGATCTGTACTAAGTGCCATTAAATTCATTCAAGGCTATGAGCATTAAGCAGTAAACAGGATAATTTCATGGAAACAGCTAGCCAGAGCAGCTATTGATTTAGCAAGCATTGCCTGTTATTTATATGTTAATTCATTTAAATGCATTTTAATATTTAAAGCACATTGAGTTTACTTGTCTATGAAATGTGCTACATAAATAAATTTTCCGCTTGTTCTCTGAGTGTAACATCACTTTAATTAATATATTGCTTGTGTTGCCTGTCCTCTCAGCACTCATGGCCTCCGCATGGCTTGTTCCTGGCCCTGGTTTATCCTCACCAGGGGTTATTTTATTGAATCCAAAGTCATGCTTTAAAATTCGACTAACTGAGCAGATTAGCAACGTGTCATAACAACTACTGATACCAGCCGCATCGTCGTCTTTATGCTATGGTTACCATTTGTTGTGCGATGGTTTGCCTTGAAAACATTTCTGTCAGTTTGGCGCATTTGGCAGAATCATCCTCCAACGCCCTTCTTTTTTCAGTCTGACTTTTTCAGCCCTGCCTGGTCTCTCCCAACCATCCATCGTTTGAGATACTTCCAGTGATTAGCTATATCAAGAGATTAGTTGTCACCCCTCTGCAACTGCGTCCTTGTGCTCACTCAGTTCTAAATGCCAAGTGATCACTCAGATGGGCATGCAACGTATTTGTGCATTTCTCTATGCAGAGCAATCGTGGTCTATTGTGTGTATGCATGAGAAAACTCGCTGGTTAACATTCTGAAGCGTTGTTGTAGAAATTTACACTAGTAAAATTATTTTGTTTCCGACCAGCTCAATTCAAACCCGTCAAAAAATTTTCTCTCCGACTGGCACAGCGGCCTACCAGGAATTCTCCCGAGTCTCCCAATTGGCTGTTCCGGGCCTGCTCACACACCAAATCACACACTATGGACAATTCAGTCAAGCTAATCAGCCTACAATGCATGTCTTAGGACTGTGGGAGGAAACCGGAGTACCTGGAGGAAACCTGTGAAGCACGATGAGAACATGCAAACTCCACGCACACAGAGCTGGGATGTGAACCCCCAACAACAGAGGTACCAGGTAACAGTGCTAAGCCATCGTGCACCCCCTGTCTGAATCCATGCATTTAAAAACGAAGAACCAAATAGGTTCATAGGTATTGAAGTAGCACTACTTATCGCTTACTGTATATAGAGTTCAGAGAGGGCATTCAAGTAAGAATTTCATTATACCTTGTACACTGTACCTTGTACATATGACAATTGAAACTTTGAATCCTTTTGAATCCTTCCATCAGAAATTATATGAGTATTAAAAGTAACAAAACTATAAACCTATTCAGTAATAAATATACCAGTACCATTCTAAGACACAGAATGCAACTATAGAGATACAAAACACAATCTACTTACCTGATGGAGGGTGACATTCGCATCAGGAACAGACACAGTGCAAGGGACCAATATGGTTGCCGATGATTTCATGACAAAGATTGTCTCATATTCAGAGTTGTGTCTTTTGATGAATGGCTGTTGAACATCTGAAAGAAAATAAACACCTACTTGGTCACGAGCCTTGATGTATTGGCTGCAGAGATATGTTTTCCTTCATCACTTTGAAACTTAACAGATCTATACTCTCATTCGACAGGACCAGTGCTGAATAGCTAATTTGAGGACAAGTAAAGGAAATTCAAAGCCATCCTATTATTGGTGAAAGTAACATTTATGAACAGGACGGGATGGTTAAATGCGTATAACCATGAATAAGGCACCACTGTTCTTAGTTTCATAGAGGTCCATCCATCATCCAACCACTCATTCTGGTCAGGGTCATGCGGGAGGAGCTGGAGTATAACACAGCACCAAAAGTGGTCAAGTGGTCCACATCCTGGACAGGGTTCCAGTCCATCACAGGGCACACATTGCAGGCATTTTGGTGACAGCTAGCTGTCTGAGTTACAGGCAGCAGAGGGTGAACATTCAGACTTCACAAACGGAGCAGATGCCGAATGTGAAGCCCCAAACCCAGATGGGTAAGGCAACAATGCTAACCACTGAACCAGGATACCACTCTTCATAGATATCCTGAAGATGTTTTGTAAACATCTTCCAACTGTCAATCAAAATAACATCCTTTAAGACAAGATGGATATTTTCATAGATTACTAAATTTAACTCACTTGCAAATAACTGAATGATTTGCAACAACTTTTTAACATCTTTTTAAATGAGAACATTTTTAAGAATTGCTGTGATAATCTAATTAGTTTTAAATACATCAGCACTGGACAAAAAGCCACCTCATCACCCCCCTGTCTAGAGGCCTGAGGTAACAAGGCATTAATGCATCGCAACAACTAATCCTCAGATTTTGGAAACACCTTCAATCTTTGTTCAAAAACTATTTCACAGCAGTAACCTAACAACCAGGAAAAGATAATGTCTTAGGCCTATTCCCAGCTGACTCATAATGTTCTCACAACATTGTGCAAATATTGTGCAAACATTTTGAAGAAGCTGGTTTCCAAGGGCTGCCTTATTCTCCATTGCAATTTGTCCAAATCCACCACTTTAAGCTATTTGAAAGAAAACAGAAGGTCCTGAAGGTCAGCATACATTTCTGCCTGCAGTGATCACAGCACAGGGATGGTCACCATGGAAAACTTAGTTCTTTGAGTAATAATAAATCATAAGCATTAAGGGGAGTGTTTTTCTTTTAACAGGAAGTCCGAGATACGTAAAATTGAAGCCCTTGCACCCGCCGGTAATGGTGAAGGAAAGTAGACAGCTTTACAGGGTCACCTGGGGAGGCCCAGCCTGATAAATGAAGCCACATGCAACCAATCTCATCCTGCTGTGGACACATTCGTTCTGTTTATGACAGTGATTTCAGCTGGTCCTGATCAACCACCTGGTACGATCTATGGAAAATGTTCTTGCACCTTGTCAGGGGACATTAAGGAGAATTTCGCGAGACTGGTTCAGTTAGCTCGCTGTCTTCACATGCTGCTTATACCACCTGACCTCTGACCCACTCGCAAATCGCTACCATCGTGTCAACCTCAGGTCACGAGAAGAGCAAAGGCTCTTGGTTAAAAAAACATGGCTGCTTTGTAACCAGAGCAAACCATCAGATGGAAATACAATGGATCATATTTGGGTCAATGACCAAAGGGACATGGATATGATTATTGAGAGAAATCGTGGGGTGGGAGCAACAAAGACAGGACACCATCCCAATGGCAGTAAAAATATACCGTGTAATGGCATGAATCATCTAAGTGGATACTATAGTCAATAGATGTATTTACATGAATCATGTGATGAACAATTGTAAAAATCAAAGTGACAATATCCTGGATTCAAAAAATAATTTAAAAGAGCAATTGACTATACCTGCTTAAAACAACAGAAGATGCTTGCATAAATTCCCCTATTATTATGACTATTTCACTCAACAGTCACTATAGTGCTGCCTTGCTATATGTTGGATAATATTAATAGGCCCCCATGCTACTTTATTCCAGAGAACAAAGCTTCTCTCCTTTGGTGTCTGAAACCAGGGCAACAGAAGCATTTTGACGGGAAAATGAAGCTGCATTTAACCACTTCTTCTTGTCAATGATTTCTAAAACACTAATTAATATGGAAATGAAAGTGTAATATATAACGGTGTTTCAGTAAAATGGAATGATTGCCATTTACCTATCTAATAAATATTTTCGACAGGAAATCATCCCATGTTCTTTAAAATACAGTTCTGTAAAAACGCCAAAGATTTTAATAGCATAAAATTATTTTTTGGAAGTATTCTAAAGGTAAGAAATGTTACTGTAAATGTCCAGAAAAATGAGAAGATAAAGCACTGAAACATAATATTTAAAAAGTGTATTTGGTAAGGGCCAATTCCCAACAATGACAGCTGAAATCACTTTTGGCTAAGATTCCCCAAATACTGTAACTGATTTGGCTCACTGTGTTTTTCTACTTATCCTGGGAATTTTGTTTATGGTAGTTCAGGTTCCGTAAAGGTAACTTAGCCTCGAAAACAAGTGTGGCTATCTTTTACACATACACAAATTCTTCCAGTGAAACTTCAGTATCAATGTTTTTAATTATTGCTCGACTGAAATTGTTTTTTTCCTTCAGTATTGGCATGTACATCGTAACTTTGATTGAACCTTCTCTCGTAACAAGACATATCCTGTCTGCCAAAGGATCTGCCTAGTAAAGAAATGCACATATAATGTTGTCGGCACCGCCAAACTTCAAAGAAGAGACGAGACTGACTAGACAATGGGCTGAGCTAAGTCTGGGCCGAATACTATGCCTGGCAGCTCCGAGCTTGTTCTCTCTGGTAGTTTTGCAGCATTACTCAAATGCTTTCTAGTTAATCGCAGACCTCATTCTTCACAATAGCTCCCTTCCTACAAGACCATACAGGCTAATATTTATGAAATGGATTAAAAACTGCTGATTTTTTTTCCCACATCCTAGCCAACTGACTCTGTTTTCATTGGCTCCCTATTCAGTTCCCTTGTCACATGTTCATATGATCTAGGAAGTGGAATGATGGGTACTCTGATACAGTTCATTTTCTGATTTATGGTGTCCTGCCAAAAATGTTTAGTCCTCAGTATCTTTTGGAACCTTTAACTGTATGAATGACTTAATACCTAATTTGGCTTGAAAGCTCCTTTGTTTTCTTGCATTAGTCTTTGCAGGACATGACCATCACAAAATCTAGCGTTTTTATTTTGAAATCATGAATTATTCTGAAACCGCTCAAATAATTATGTGGTTCTTTTTGTTTTGCCATACCGTAAAACCTAAATAATTCATTACATTTCTCATTTAATTTCACATTAGTTTTATTAACAATTTATTTATTTGAGGTTTCTTTTAAGTATTGAGTAAGTTGCCACTTGGTTTATTCAAGATAATTGCTGCATATTTTTAAACAGCAAAAGATCAACATAACACTTGAATAATTTTTCAAGGAACTGTACAAGCACACACCCCATCACATTAGACACTGTTGAATTTTCCCACTACAAAGCAAATTAATTTTTTAATTGCTCGTGATATGCTGATAAAGGGGTTAACACTTTTGCCCCGTACTGTCTGAACTGAGGGCTCACATCCCACCTCTGCTCTGTGTGCATGGACTTTGCACCTTCTCCCCGTGCTTCACAGGTTTACACCCGCAGTTCAAAGTACGTAGTGTGAGACTGTGCCCCTGTGATGGGTTGGCCCTCTGTCCAGAGTGTGCCCTAAACTGCATGGGATAGGCTCCAGCCCCCCCCCGAACACACACACACACACACACACACACTCCAGCATGGAATAAGCAGTCTGGAAAATGGATGGATCTTGAGAAGTTTCATAACATCATGAATGGAAAGCCCAGGTTTCAGTTTACAGCTTTAATCAGGCCAAAGAGTTGAAATTAAATGTTTTACGCCTTTATGATTGATGAAAGGCAGGTCTAGCACAAGAACTTCTGGAATTATCAAAGCACAACTGACTCACTGACTGACATATTTGCCAATTTTAGCATCATAAATGTTTATGTAATACTAATAGAGCACCATGGTGTAAATCCCACACTCAGAAGGGACATGTGACATGAGACACCATGGAGAGCTGCTACATGATTCCTGTTGTGAACATTCATTATCGTCAGACTGCAGCCACAAGCCAGGCCACCATAATGAGGACCGAACGCAGCTAAATGTTCAGCAATTAATTAAATGCTCTAACCGAAGTCATAAAAATCCATTCTTATTTTCACAATCTAAAATTATACATAAAAAAAGAATTTCAATCTGTGTTCGCATTAACGTCGGATCATGTATTATATGGTGCAAAATAAACAGACTATTAAATTAGTTAAGCAAGTGAAACAGTGGGGTGAGCCCTCTGACCTAAATAAGAGCAGCCATAGATAGTTTTATCACAGACAACCAATTGCTGGACCACCAGATGTTCTGTACACTTTTAGGGCTGATAATCGCACAGAACCTATAACAGTGAAACCGCTAGTCTTCACATCGTGTTTATATAACCCATGCAGCAGATCCCATATCAGTTTTGAATGTATGACCTCTGAATTTATGTTCATCTCTGTACAGAAACTGTGCACTGATATCCTTTAAACGAATGTGCCTTCTAAAAGGCTGCTAATTGAAGTCCACCAACAAAAGCTTGTGTTTGTATACAGGAACAAAGACTTGTTTCCCATCTACTGTCTCATATTTAGGTACAGGCCATATTCAGAACGTCGTTGTAAAGACATTTCAGGATACAACCAATTGATTCTGAATACTTTAATTTCTTTATTTTTTGCTTGTGCAAAACACTTATTGAGTAAATTGTTTGAAGGTTTTTGACCCCGAAAAGGTCCGATTTAGCTTTTTGTTGCTCTGTGGACTGCACTGCAGCTCCACACCACCAGTGTTGGGGTCCTGCCTCCGTATTACGTATAGTATGTGAAGGCTGCATGTTGTCCCTGCGTGGCGTGGGTTTCCTCACGTGATTCAAAGTCATGTGGCTAGGCTAACTGAGAACCTGCGGCCGACCGGGCCAGCAGAGTGCATATTCACACACTCTGGGCAAATTAAAGTCACCTGTTTACCTATCCACATGTTATTGTACAGCAGGAGGAGTAGCTGACCCAGCAAACTCTGTATTGAGTCTATTTTGCCAGTATATTCTATTTACCAAAGGCCAGATACTCTGTATTAATGGTAATATCGCACTCTAACTGAAACAGCTTGGAGGTCATGTAGGCATTAACTATAATAGTGTATTGATAAGGAACATTATACTCTGAAGTAATCTATGGTATGACTTACCTCTAACAAAAACATAAATACTGACAGCGGTTGTGCCATCGATGACGGCCTTAATGTCCCGGTAGAAGCACTGGTAGTACCCAGTGTCACTGCTCTGGGCCACGGTCAGGACCAAAGTCTTACAGTATGGTTTCCCAGGTTCCCCCTGGCACTCTCCGATCCACAGGGCTCTGTGGTCGGGAACCACTGTGGGGCTCAGCTGGTCCTGTCGATCTCTGACTTCCTGTTTGGTGAGGCTTTTCTCAGGCCAGGCCCAGTCCAGAGTGCGCTGTCCCCTGGGCAAAAATAGGTCATACAGAGGTCACCCTCTTTGTAAAACAGGGTGATTAATGCAAGAAACATGGGATGAATAATGAATTATGCTTTTTCAATCACGTCATTTTCCCTGTCTTTGTGAGGAAACTTAACCCTAAAGAAACATTAAATATTCTCTATGTTCTTCAGATTCCCCCTTCAAGGATTTTAACTTGAAAACAGTCACCATGTTCATTTACTGCATTTTCTTTGTTCAAGTATTGCTGCAGAACAAACTGTGAGTATCGTGACAGTGGTCTCTCAATGACTCCTGGACTTGACGGGCACGGTGCCTCATTGGGTGAAACTGCTGTCTCACATCTCCAGGGTTTGATTCCAGCCTCCCTCATGGGATTCCTCTGGGTTCTCTAGCTTCTTTCCATGGTCCAACGGCACACAGTTAGGCTAACTGGGGGAGTGTGCCCTGCGATAGACTTGTGTCCCACCTAGGGTGGACCCCAGCCTTGTGCCTTATACTGCCTGGGATAGGCTCTGTGTGACCCTGACCAAGATGAGTGGTTAGAAGATAGATGTTTTAAAATGCTGTAAATGTCTTTAAATGTATATTTATTTCTGCAGAAAAAAATGATAAAGTATTTACATATGTAAGATTTATACATTCACAGAGCATAAAATAAACTGTGTGATGCATTTTTAATAAATATAATTCAACAGTGAGTACTGTCATACCTGCAGGTAATAGTCAATGTGTCATTGGCGTTAATCAAAAGATCTTCCTTCTGGCTGCCCAGGGTGGGTGGTGTCATAGAATAGCCGGTCACCAGACCTGTAAGGAGGACAAGCAGTTCAAGCTTTTCCCCCAGCATAAACACCCTTTGAAAGTATCCATACCTGCAGCCCATCTCTTGCATCATTAACAGAAGAGAAACACCTAAACGTGCCAATTAACTCAAGCTTTCACTTCGGGTGTCTCAGCTGGTGCTCATGTGATGCATCTCCTCTGTCTTTGGTTTTCTGTTTTTGTCAGTAAAACCATTAGGCATATGAAGCCTTGTCCATTACTGTCATTGAAAAGCACTGGCAGAGGTGTTGTTGCTCATACTGGAAATCCCTCTGGGTGTTATTAGGCTGCGTCGAGCACAGAAAGTCAATAAATACTGTGTATTACATTGACTTCCATGGCAGCTGGAGATCGTTAGAGCTGAAACTGTAATAATGAGGCTATGGCAGAAATCCTAACACAATAAATCTGAAAGAAAATGGACCACTGTTTTGTAACTTTAATTTTGTTAAAAAATTAGATTAAAAAAGGAAACAAGGTGGTAATCTTACAGCTCTCACCGGGACGTGGCCAACACAGCAGTCAGCCACTTTCAAATGTCGAAACATAAAAACAGATAACAGTAAAAGTTAATCAGTTGGTAATCATTCATCAAGTTGACGTCACTCATATAACTGCAGACACACCCACGACACAACTTGCCGGATACGAACGTATCTGACTTCAGGAGCTAGCTCTACTAGCAACAATTAGACTAGGAGTGACTAGCAGGCTGAGGCCTTTCCTGTGCCTCCATATCACTGCTGCTTGGCCTCCGTGTCCCTGCATTGCGGTTCCTGAATCTTTCAATTCAATTCAATCCAGTTTCGATAGCGTCTGCCCAACAGAGACACTCCACAAACTCAAAAACTCAGCCATGACAAATTAGGAACGGCCTTTTCCACAGCCATGACAGTGGGTAATGTTATTCCATAGCAGGGGTCAGCGGAGACAATAATTCAAAAAGACGGCAGTGCAAACAAAAACCCCAGGATAGGAAGTTAAGATAAAAAGAAGCTCTGGAGTCCAAGGCCTGTTTATTTGCACCTGCATGTGCATTTCACGCTATCCTGCCAAGTGCTACAGGACATGTGGGCATGTGTCGTTACAAATCGAAATCGCTTGGAGCCTGCTGGCCTGCCTTGATCCTGCCTTTTGCCTTAATGAAAGGGTGGCCAACAAGAGAACTTTTGCAGCTCTTCCAAACCATCATAAGGAAGAAAAAAAGATTTCAGCAGCAGAAAGAAAAAAACAGCAGCCTATCCCAGGGTCACATGACTTTCTTGCTTCGCCGCTCAGGCACTTTTCTCGCTATACACCCCCACCCCCCTAGGCTGGCATTTTTAAGGACCTCACGTATGTGGCTTTTTATTACCAACTGGTTGGCCACCCCTGTCTTACTGTCTTCTTCAAAGCCTGTTCAGAGTCTTCGGTCTCTTGCTGCATTCTTCCTTTAAAGCTTGAGTTACCTTCCGTAGCAAAGAGCCCTGATTCTCCCTACAAAGGTGATGTATCAAGCTGGGGTTAGGCCTGTAGGCTGCCCATTGTGCTGTTCCATCGTCATTCTCTGCAAGTTCACCATTTGAATGTTTAATCGTCACTCTCATTTCACCACAAAAGGCATCAATTTTACAATGCCACCCATCCATTTTCAGACTACATTTCCTGAGGAGGGTTGGAGTAAACCTTAAAAATGCATTGCCTCTTTAACAGAGAAAGCACATGTATAGATGGAAATGTTTGGCAGAGTAACTGTACACTGTTTTTACCTAGCTGCCTTCAACCAATAAGAGGCCATGATCATTTGGAAAAGGAATTAAACGTAAGAACAACACTTAAATCTCTGGCCTCCACTTGGGTGGGTGAATAAAGAAATATGTTCCAAAAAATTCTTGTTTCAGCATCACTGAAGTATTTGTCTCTTTCTTGCATGCTTGAAGTAATAAAAAAAAGGCTCCATAGCAAAATAAAAGTGCACCGAGTTTTAGAATAATGTTTTGTTTGTGAGTATGTCACTGAAATGTAAAACGGCAACACAGAATTGTGAGGAAAATGAAGAGCTGACCCTGCCTGTGTCACTCTGCTGAACCATGGAGGATTTGACAACAGTCAAGCATGACGCGACCATATGTCCATTACTACTGGCATTCGTAGACCACTTGCGTTTCATGTACAAAATTCCACAACATTTTGATGTATCCCGGCTCTGGAGCACAAGAGAAAACACACACAGGTTTCTGTAAGCGTCTTGTGGCTAGCCTCAAACCTCTGTTTACACTAAGACCTGGTTAAGACGCTTGGACTGGTCCCCAAGACTCTACTGGCTACTGTCTTTGGAGCCCTCTTTCTAATTTTCCACAACTCATTGAAATACCCCAGACCTTACTGGAAGACTGAATATCAAACAGTTAAAAACAGAGGGAGCTGGTGCAGAAACAATATGGCTTAAAGCTTAGCCACTCTATTGGGGGGCATGGTCATAAGTGAAATAATAACATCCAGTTTGGAAACTAAGCCAATAAAATAAAATTAAAAGTCACTATACACATAGAAGTCCATAGACTTACAGTTCTGGACGTTTGAACATACTTTTGAGGACTCACATATGTTTAAAAAAAAAGAAAAATGCAGGCAGGCCCCGGGGCTCCAATGAAAGGCGGCTGGGTGGAGCCCTGGTCATCTGGACCCTATCCAGGAGACCCTGTACATTGGATGCACTGAGCACAGTGCAAAATATGGTGGAAGAACCCACCCTGTATCTAATTGTATCAGCCCAGCTGACTTTAAATGTCCAGACATACATGGCCAATTTTAAAGCTGTAAGATAACTTCATTATCCTTCCTTTTTAAAATTTTTCTAAGCCATGGCTGATGGAATCCTAGGCTGACCAAGAGAAACAACCTGCTCCCAGCCCATGCCACCCATTCGGGTGCACGACAATGCATAACGTCCACTGCTTATTTGTGTAGTGAAAGCAAACAAATGTCCATGTGTGATAACATCAGCTTTTGCAGTGAGTGGTTACAGCCTCGCTTGCAGCGGGGCAAGGCAAGCGGCAGCCTCTGCACTCAGAGGTGCGGTGGTAGCTGCTATCACACCCCCTGCAGGCTGTCCTTACTTCCAAGGTCCCAGCCTTGTCTGAGGGATGGCCCTGGCCACCCTGAGCTATCAGTGACTAACTCTGGCACAGTAAAGGAAGTCTCTATCAGGATGGTTCACACCTCCGGTATGTTGGGAACATAGGGCTTCCTAACCTTCCAGATGTGGGGATCTAACAGCATGCAATCTGGCCACTCTGCAGAGGACCAGGGATCTGAAACTCTCCCTCGCCCCTGGCCATAATTACCTTCCTAGACATTTTCCAGGGGGCAGAGATCATTGTCCTTCTGAGCCCACAAATACAATACTTTCCCAACCAGCCAAAGTGAGACCTGAGCTTTGGAAGACCTTTTTAATTCCTAAAGAGCTATATGAGGCTGGCTGTATTGTACCCTACTTAACTTACAGGCTGCTCACAGCTTGTTTAATCTTGACCACAATAGGAATATATCCCATAGTCCCATCAGTTATTGTGCATTGATGCATCGTAATCCAGGACAACTGAATTTCGTATGCATGGGTGAACCTTGAATCTCAAACCTTAAATCTAAACAATAGTATTAAACAGGACTACATTTCAGCTAAACAAGCCTTCCTGACAGTGTCAGATTTGTATTTAACCAAAACCATTTTAGCTATTGGCCTGCAAGAGTAATCTCAGAAATAATTCAATCGTCTTAGGTTAGCTTGTGTTGTCGCCGGTACTTACAAACAGAAAATCTTCCAGCGATGTCCTAACAGATGTTAAAAAAGCAGGTTAGGAAACCTCCAAGAGTGAGAGACTGACTTGTACTCCACAACATTATATTGTCATAAAGACTGTATGTTCCTTATAATATAACCAATTAACAAATTTACGTGTCATAAGCGGTTTTTAAGAAATGATACAAATCGCAGGGAAATTGCAAACATCAAGCCAAGGAAAAAATAAATTAACATATGGAAAGTGGTTATGTTCACAAGTAAGGGGATGGAAATCTGTACCAAGCAGGGTGAAGAGAGAGCGCCGAAGGCCCTTGTAGCTGACTGATGTTTTTAATAACCAAATCAAGGACAGCTTCTGGTTGGCATTATTAAAAAGCCAGGTCCTCTTTGTTGAATCTGCCATCTGCAGGTGCTCTGTACCAAATGTAAGGAGCAGTTTATACCATACTGGTACCAAGGTCCATACGTGCCTTGCGTTGTGTCTCTTGATTCTTGGGGTAACCTTCAGGCTAAATGTGACCCTGGACCGTTAAGCAGTTATGGAAGATGGGTGATAGTTGTTGATGGCGTGTTTATGGTGTTTCAAATCTTGCATGAGGCACTGCTGTTGTACCCTGAATTGCAGTACATGAATTTCTTTGGTATTTACTGTACACCCAGCTGTTTTAAATGCAGTATCACAAAAGTATCAAAACAAGATAAATCTATGCTGGATGAGATATCATGCTGTGAAAATGAATAATGGAAGGTTCCGGAGAATGGGCCGGGGTGACATTGCTAAAACGTTGTTGTTGCACAGCAGCGATGACCTGCGGTAAGGTGAGATGGGCGTTTATTTTTACCGCAGCGCCCAGCTTTGAGTGAGTTCTTAAACCACATCTGATTGAATCCACTTCAATGGTTAGTGGTACCTGGCATTGAAGTGTGTGGGAATGTCATTTAAAAGCCATCCATTAAACATGGAAATGCAGAATAAACCCACAGGAATGACTTTACTATGTAAGATTTAGAGAAGAAAAATGTGAAAAATGAAAGGAGGCAGGATACTCTGACTCATATTTCAGAATTTGACGTTAATACATATTCTGCGTAAGATTAATTGGGTGTTTGCTGGGAGGGAATTTGCTGCGTGTTGCTGTAATAGTTGAGACAGGGGGACCTGAACATCTGAACTCCGACTGCAACGAAGAAAGCTGGTTAATCAGTCAATGACAATAAGCCAACTGTCAAAACATTATGCCTGACATTGACCACCCGAGATGAAAGCGAAGCGTATGTTTAACCTTCTTCGCAGATTCAGCGTGGTGTTTTGTTTCATAGCGACATAGGGGTGCACGAGAACTTGATCACATGACCCACGTCATTAGGCTTGGATTGTAATTATTTATTGATAGTACCTGTTAGTAGCCCAAGATAGTGACAGAATCCAACAGAAATGGTTGAATTTTAGAGTGGGTCACATACCGCACAGTTTCAATAATATAAGTCGCAGGGCTTTGAATTGATTCCTGAAAATGTACTTTTACCACAGCCGAAAAGGGAACTGTGAGTTTGAACTGTGAACTACAACACATCCTGAGCAAAAGCCTTAACTGCTCAGAGCATAGTAACACCAAGCTCCACCTTGTTAGCTGAAGGCTCTCTAACCACATTGCTGGCTTTTCCTCCTCAGCTGAAACAGAGAAGACTGTCCCTGTTACATTCGACTTTCTAAGCTGCCCGTCTCATCTTACAAGTGTAGTCCCTCTGCTGCCTGTTTCCTGTACAAGCACCCTCCAGCCAAATGTCTCCTCAAATGAGGAGAATGCTGCTCTTCGTGACCTACTGACAGAATTAATATGAGCAGTTGTACGTTTACTCAAGGCCACTCTAAAAATCACCGGTTATCTCAAACCTATTATTGCCGCTCACCATCAACTCAGGCAGCCATCGGCTCAGCGTGGGTATCCTTGTCTCGGCTTAAAATGAGTTTGACTCTTTTTCTAGCACTTTCCTCTCCATTAGAGCGCTTTGAAAAGAGTGGATTATTGAAGGATACTTATTTCACAACAAAACAAATACCGCAGCGTGCATGTGATACCTCCGGCCGAAAGTCAGAATTCACTCTCTAAATCGCTGCTCTACAGCCTTATTTTGTAAAAGGATCCATTGTTATGGAAGAAAGAGCACTGGGAATTGAGATCAGGTCCATGCAATGTGAACATTATGCAAAGAAGAAATGTTTTATTGGCCTATAATGTACATTTTACTGTATGCATCACAGCTCTTCTTCATGTTTCACATGTACTGCGGCAATATTCTATTATTTATCATCATGCCTCTTTTCTATATATTACTGTAATGTGTGTAACAGGAAACTGGATGATTTGAGGTGTCTTCATAGGTGCACGACACAGCCTGGTTCCTTTTTTTTTTTTACCTGATGTCTGCACACTGCACAAGGTACTGGGTCAGGTTTTGTAAACACCCTGGGCTAGTCCACATTGCTGCCCACACATAAATCATATTTCCTTATTTATTTTCACAAACGTCAGCATCCCAGTGGGAATTTCTCTATTGATAAAGATTTATGTTGATCTTTATTTTTTTACCGATTTGTTTCTTTTTTTCTTGAAAGATTATATCACCCTTAAAGTGGTCCTCGTCTGGAGTGATTTTCCTAACCTTCTGGTATGAAAAACACAACAGCAGTGAAGAAGATAGTCAGCAAATCCCGGGGAGGGGGGGGGGCTAACCGAGGTACCCGTTCAAAAATCTGCTGTTAAGCTGGGCGAGGCTATCTGTTGAGATCACCATGGTGAGGTTTCACTTTGCTCAATTTCAATTCAATTTCAAGCAACAGCTTGCATGAGCCACACCCCAGCCCGGATCTCACACTGAATTGTTGATGGAGGTGAAGGTGTGACCTTGATGTGATGGAATGATGTGTACCAGCTGTCAGTCACTGGGTTTATGTTTTTCCTGGAGCTGAAGAAAGATCCACTCTGATGGAGTGGGCTGTGTAGGGAGCTGCAGAGAAGGGTCATTCTTAAGCCCGTTTTGTAGGATAAACGATCAAAAAGACCCACGTAGCCACCACCATTTTTTCAAGACAGTCTCACACTCCTGGAATAGAAGATGTTACAGCCTTCACCACAGAACCTATAACACACTTACACTGTATCAATTATGTCATTTTAGTATTAAACAGCTCATATGTGCTGACATCATTTCTCACAAATTAACCTTTATTGTTCAAGCAAACAAACCGGAACAAAACCTGAGCAGAAACGATTCCTTGACTCTCTCCCAGGGTCAACTGGATTTTTTATCCATGCATGATTAGACACACATACATATTTGCTCATCATATTATAAATAAGATCCACCCTTCTTCCTCCAGATGGCTAGTTCCTTTAGCAGAAAGATCTCCTAAATCATATTTGGTTTTGTTCCATATTTCCATAAATCCTTAAGCCTCAGTCTGAATACTTCACACACTCTTCACTCAGTAATTTTTATTAATACTGGACATGCCATCGTCATCCTCAACTGAGCATGACAATTCATTAAAAAAAGAATAATTTATATTACACATCGCTGACATATTGTCATGTAACAGTTCAAGACAGGTTCAATACTTCTGCTTTGGAAGTGAATTTCTTGAAATCCCAGTAATTGCATATTTTTAACCCATTTGAAAATGCTGTATTTGTAGACGTGTAAGTGCTATATTTATAAAGACAGAGGATGTTTGTTTAGTTCACATGGTCAAAGGTAAAATGGATTGTAATTGTCTCCATGTGTAAACCTAATAGCTTTGACCTTACTGCTATTAGGTTGAGGGCAGCTTATATTTACCCAATAAATCAAAGCAAACCTTCGGCTTCCGTATGTCCCGTATAATCTGCAGGGGCCTTCCTTTGCTCATAGGGCCCTGCTGTGCCCTGCTTTGATCAACAGAGCCGACCTAAGTCCAATTCTCTCAAATCGACAACTTGCCTCATCCACAGTGAAACAGAGAAACAGCACGCCATACGGATGCCGTGGGCTCGGGCCTCTCTTCCTGTCTGTGTTCCTGTATTCCTCATTTCTCCACCACATCTCTCGCTTCAGGACAGTCATTCTCTACACGGCTCTCACATTCTGTTAGCTGAAGGCTAGAGATTATCAGTACATGACATCATGTTACTTTGTGATCTCCATTTCAACCTTTTTGACAATCTTCCTTCTGTATTCCCTGTCATGGGACAAGGACAAGGAATAACACTGAATCAGTGATGAGAGTGAAGTGGAGTGTTTAGCAAGAAACACGCTGTAATATAATATGAGTTGTTTGATATGGGTTTCTGACAAAAAATGGAATTGCAGTAAAACAGTAAAAAAAAGGCATTCTACCACTATTCCACTGAATTTATATATATACACACACAAATGATTTAAACCAGTCTAATCCTCTAATCCTGAAACCATCTTTTATTTCAAAAAAAAAAAAGTATGAGAAGTTTCAACTGGTTTTGCCACGAATCACCAAAACTGAAGATTTTGTTAAAGTTGAAGACATAAATCTAAATATCAAGTTTAAACGGTATCAGTTTTTCATTGCAAATTTTCATAGATTTAAAAAAATAATTAAACAATTAAAATTCTCACTGCTAGCACTTGTGTATTTTTCATTTATTGCTTGTTCAGCTTTTGCCTTGTAAAGCATGATGATGGGGAAGAAGATTTGCTTTTTGCCGTCTTCTTTATTTTAGAAATCATTTTGGTCGTGTAGATGATGCTAGCTCACATCTCCGACAATACTAACCAGATTGTTGTTTCTCCTGTTTCATATTGGTGTAGACTTTGAACCAGTGGGTTAAATGCACTTTTAACAAAATAAAAAAAAAAAACATTGATAAGCATTCCCAGCCCAGGGCAGTGGATCTGTTTCCTAAACAATTATAACACTGTTTGCAGAGGGTAAAAGACCGTGGTTTAAAACCTTACTGATTTATAAGGTTTCCTTAAGAGTCAGATGCTGCAAGCAAGCCAAAGATCCATCGTGCATGGTTCCTGTTCCAAATGATACAGCATGTGTGGGAAAGAGCATACAGACACAAAAACATTCATTATTCTCAGTATTTTTGGCCCACGCTACACAGTGATGTGGCTTGTTCATATAGAAGTACTATTTTTTCAGCTTTCAAAATTGACTGTATTCTGATATATAAATTGGGTGCTGAATTCCAGCTATCCCTTTTCCAAACCACTTTTGCCTATGCAGGGTGGTGGGGGGGGGGCCTGGAGCTTATCCCAGGTAACCTAGGGCTCAGGACACCCTGGATGACAATCCAGGGCATAGGCAGGCAGGTGTGCTCACATACTCACAACAACTTAGACAAGCCAATTAGCCTACACTGCATGTCTTAGGACTGTGGGGGAAAGTTGGAGTACCTGAAGGAAGCCCACAAAGCACAGGGAGAACATACAAACTCCACACACACACAGGACTTGAACCCCCAACACTGGAGGTGTAACGCAACAGTGCTAACTACTGAGCCACCACACCCTGCTAAAAATAGCAAAACCAAAACACGTGATCTTGTTTCTGGTCAGCAAATGTGCTCATCTCTTTTTAGGGTTACTTGAATACTTTTGAAATTTTTGCTACACTTACATACTTCGATTTTTCAGGATTCGACAAACTGGATAAGGCAGCAGGTGAGATGTGTCAAACCAGCAGGCCTCGACTTAGTTCACAAAATACTCAACGTCACAGATTTGCCGCGGTTCACCGCAGCTGATGCACAGCGTTTTTACAACGCTGTGAGAATGTGACGTGGCGCGGTCTTTCACGAAGCCGTAATGAAGCCGCACTTTTATAATGGATGACCTTGACACATTTTCTGATCATTCCATTCCTTACTGTCTGAAACAAATTTAGGAAAAACAAAACATATCACCCAAAATATACAACTTTCCTATAAATAAAAGAAACATATCAATGTTATTAATGGTATCCATTGGCTTTAAGATGAGCATTTAAGACACCAACTGAACAGCACATCCACAGCGTGCTGCATGTGATATATTAATGTGAAGCCCAGATGTTCGGTCCTGCATAGACAGTGTCACATATGCCAGCTTATAAACAATCACAGCCATATAGCCTGGGAAGACTATAATTTCCATGTGAGTGAATGGTGCTCACTCTGCAAAAACCATGCATCCTTTTAATTGGATTTCATGCTACAAAGATTTTGGCTAAGTCACCATTGCATGAGGTCATTTATTGGCATGGCTCTACATGCCTTGAAATTTGCAGTCTCCTGCCCAGCCACCAGCCCCGTACATCGGCTTACACATCACCAAAGCAACAAATTATTTTGAAACCCCACTATCAACCTGTAGACAGAACCCATTTTATTTAGCTCAGAAAATGACATCGGCCAGCCCCACCTATGGAAAGTTAGACCCTCGTACGATAATGCTATGAATATCCCTTATTGCCTCACTGACAGCCCTCACACGGACTCCCTGAGAATGATTGGCGGGGTTCTTTCCCCAGGCCTGCAGCTGAAACAGCAGTGCCAGGTTAATTTACCAACAAGCCGCTCTGGAGGAAGGACAGAGGTTAAATGGCTCTCAGTGGTTTAGGACAGTATGAATGCTGGCTCTGCAGTGGGGGGCTGCCACCCTTTGCCGCTACTAGCTGTACTGTGCATCATTACCTCCAGTATGCTAAACAAATTAAGGCAAATGAAGTCCCCCCCCCCCACCACAAAGGTATGGCTACCTTATTATTCAAAAAAAGACAGTGTCACATCAATATAGGCGAAGTAAAATACAACATATAAAATTAGAAAACTGCAGTATTGGGTGAAGTGACTGTGTTGAACTGATAGCCAGCTCTGAATTCTCCCGTGAGTCAGACTTTGGAATTCTCACTAATGAAAGCCTATCTGAAATCTGCATTCTCTGACTTCAGATACTTTGTTCTTTCAAGCAGGCTTTTTGAAGCCAGATTATTTGGGTGAAAAGAGACTTACAAAACATACTTTCAAACCACGCCTAATTCATTATTTCCCCATTTTCCATAATCCTGTTTTCAAAGGCATTATGGGGTTAGACTGAGTGAGGTCATAAGCCCTTATTTATGATCAGCATGCTGTTCTGCAGTTGGTACAGACAAATATATAGCTTCACCATCCTTGTCACCCCTCCCTCCATCCATCCATCCATCCATCCATCCATCCATCCATTTTCCTGGAGACAGGTGGAGAACATCCATCCATGTCCCAACTATTAATCCAGGTCAGGGGCACACTTGCCTGGGAGCCTATTCCAGGCAGCTTAGGGAACAAGGTTGAGGAACACCCTGAACAGGATACCAGAACATCGAAGGACACAGTCACACGGCTTTTTACTCATAGAAGCAGCAAAGCTCTTTGGCTAAACATGTGATGTGCAGAAAACGACACCATCTTTCTCAAGGAGTGACATGGAAAGAAAGATAATGTACAATTTGCCAGGGAATCTAACATCCAACATAACAGGTAAAGTAGCATGGTCCCCATATGATTTCAGCAAGAAGCTGCCTCCCTGAACCGTGGTATCACAAAGACCCATGATACAACAACAGAACTGTATTGTTGAGGTCGTATGCACATTGTTGATGACAAACTCAATCTGTCATGAGAAAACTCATAAGACATGAAGTCTCAGTCAATTTTAAAGCCTTACCTTCAGGGCTTTCCCGAAAGAGTCATTCTGATCTATGTCCAGAATGTGATAAGCTAATTCCTCTACAATTCTGTTCAAAACTGCCCGTACCCAACTGATGTATCTTCATTTGACTTCACGGGCACTATTTCGTAAACCTAAGAGGAAGAACTGATCATTTCTGTCTGAGGACATGTGGTTTACCTCATATATCATTTTAAGTGCTCCTAATTTCCTCCTATAAAAGATAAACTTGGAGCAACCATCAGTAAACCCATGGTGCTTATGTGTTGGTCAACACGTAAAAAAAGTCAGAGTTACTGAAATGCCTGTGGCCTGTGGATTCAGCCAAGATGTAATGGCATCTGAGGCACATGGGGGTCTGCAGCTAATAACCTTTCTTGAGAGAAGTGGGTAGCTCGCGGGGCTAATCTGTCAAAGTCAGAGCGTGGTAGAGTCAGGCTACGAGTCCTGTTTGTACACGCTGCACTCCTGCTGGCATCAGATTAATGATCCTCTCACCAGAAAGGGCAAATGACTGATGCATTAGTGACACCCTCCAGTCACCCAACAGCAGTAATAAATATATGCTGATGGTATTCCACAGGCATCAGACATTAATGTGATCTATTTACAGCAAAATGCTCCACTGGATGTATAAGGGAAAACGTAGTAAAAAGTCTATTTAAATCACTGGAAACTTTTCTGTGGACTAAAAAACAGTTTGCTGACAAGCTCTTTTACAAGGATATTTCTCTTCTCCTGCAGCATGCCTGTTTTCCTGTTAATGCTTATCTTTCTACATTTCTTCCTGACAGAAAAACGTCGTGTTTCCTTTGTTCTCTGTAGTTTTGACTATCTGAAGCCTATTCAGGCAGGCTAAAAGGCATTACCTTTTTCAGTAAAATCACTTTCAGTTTGATGCCTCCTTAATACTTACCTTTATATAGTCACAATGTCTTTGAACCATTAATTCAAATGTCCATTAAAATATGTACGTCATACAGACTGTTTCTAATATATATACACAGTAAATGTTTGTATTATTTTTTCAATGATAGTTTTTGAATTAGATGGATCGTGACCTGAGGGCAAACTGATGCATTTTTTGTTCTTGATCCAAACGTTTGCTATTCCCAGACCATCGGTCTACAAAAATGAGAATATAAAACAATAATGGGACCCTTGGGAGACCGAGTGTGATAGTTACCTTTACCGTCTCCCATGATGCCTCACACCAGGCTGTACTCTGCTTTAAAACAGTGTTGCGCTGAGCCTTTAGCTGAAGGGCAGCCAGGCCATGGAACAGCGCTCTTGCAGGATCTGTGGAGTCAGCATCCATCATGCCCCCCCCCCCCCCTTCTCCGGGGGGTGGGGGGTAGGGGCTGTTGTTTGATGCTTCAGTTGACATGGGCTGGCGGTTACTCTACCACATGCGAGGAACTCAAACATGGAAACACAAAAGCCCCACCAACATCCATTTCCCGCTTCTTGGGGACACTGGCCCCGTGTTGCCATCTTTGCCGTTCCGGCATAGGAGACATCCATAAAACACGAAAAGCGAGGGGGCCCCTCAACTCATGTCCATCTGCCATGTCATGCCCTTCCTCTTTCCTGCCTCCATAGATGGAGGATGTTGCTGAAGCCATCTGCACAGGTTTCCTACACCCCAACCCCACCCACCCCTGTATTGTGCTTCCTGTCCCTGTTCCATGAGCCCAAGGGACATTTTGGCCTTTCATTTCTGCTGTCCTCTTTTCAAATGTCATCACATTTATTTAGATGTCGTTTCCCCCTCCAGTCCGTGCAAATGACCTGCATGGGTAACAACCTCCCCTGGTGTGTCAGAGGTCAACCTTCTTATGCACACAGCAGCGACCAGGGCAAACCACAGTGAATCACTAAATAACCTTGAATTTATGGAGCCGGCAGCTGCTGCCAGAGAGGGGACCTGGATGTCCTGGAGTCACGGCTGC
Source organism: Gymnarchus niloticus (assembly GCA_009936485.2). Lineage (NCBI taxonomy): Eukaryota > Metazoa > Chordata > Actinopteri > Osteoglossiformes > Gymnarchidae > Gymnarchus > Gymnarchus niloticus. The sequence goes on along the minus strand of JAACJT020000002.1, from coordinate 7,012,095 downwards.
ACTCACCAGATATGATCTTTGCTTTAAGTCGCTCCAGGAACCCCATTTTAATTTTTTTTCAACAAAATAACTAACCTGAAGACACTTCAGATTCACTTCAGTATATTTCAGAATTTTTTGGGAGAGAGAAACAAACAGTGGTATAAATACTACTAGGAAGTAACAGGCCTTATAATATTTTGAATTAACTGCACATCACATGACTGTAAAAGTAAAATGGGGAAGTCATTTTGGTCAGTGGCTGGTTTCTCAGATAAACAGAGGGCGCAGTGTGTACACAGTGGGGGGAGGGGGGTAAAGAGGTTAGGGTCATGCCCGCGAGTGCCTGTCTCTGTGGTGGGTGAGGGGGCGGGATTGTGGGGACCCCAGGGCCATTCTAAGTGTTCTAATTTGAACAAAAACCTCTGATGACCTCCCTCCACAAGAACAGCGGCATCTCTGATGGGAGAAACCCAGCACTCCCCGCAGTCCTCCGTAGTGTCACATGCCACACCCCATCTACACACGCAGACCTGGCTTAAGGTTCAGACGACACGCCAGCAGTCCTGCTAAAGGGGGGACTGACTGCTTATTCCCGCCTGTAGTACACAACCTCCAGGACAGGACAAGGAAGGACAGGCCATCTTTAACCCCAGTCACACAAGCCCAGCATGCCCACCGCCCACTTCAGCTAAAAATCTCTACCGTTACTGACATAAACTTAAATAATATGGGCAGTTCTCATATTGGGGTAGGGGGAGGGGGTATAAATCATACAATGCTTATTTATATTTTGTTTTGTGAGTATTATGTCAGTGTAAATGTGTGTATGTGTGTGTGGGGGGGTCGTCTTTGTCACTGACCCACTGAAGCCCAGCACTGGCATATAAACTGGTGGTTCAGATAGATCATCTCCCCTTACTGCCATCCCTCATCACTCCTCTGTCAGAAGGGGGTAGATTTTTACCCCATATTAGGGCTGCCCAAACAGGAAACACGGTTTACCTTCAGTGCGTATGCAGCTCGCATAACACAAGCCCTCACTTTAGAAGCAATTACATGCAACACACGTCACTATCGCTTTTAATTTAAGATCCGGGTGGGAAGAATGCAGAGTAATGGGTTAAAGTGGTCAGTCTGGGTTTGATTTGTGACTTCTGGGAAAATGGCCAGCTTCATGGTGACCATTAAAGAGAACTCTAATAGTGCCATACAATAGAAGTCAACAACTCACATTGCACTCTTTAAATGATAGCAATGCAAAAATTCAGGGATGAGATCAAATAATGATTGCTAATTATTGTTAATGACTACACATTGAAATGCAAAATTTATACAGCTGAACTCGTCACTGCCAGTGAAGTATTTTAATGAGACAACAGTATAGGAGTAAAATGTATAGCATTTGTCCTGAGACGCTGCTGAGGGTGTTTGGAAAAGCGTAAAACATTCATTCTATCAATGCACTTCATTTATTACAATATATTACAGACTATAATAACCTGTTTTAGAAATTCCATGTACTTTTACTGCATCAAGCCAGAATTTGCCAACAACACTTTGTATAAATTATTTGCTAAACTGTTACAAGATGCATAACTTAAATTAGCAGCTACTGATCTGGAATAGTGCATCTCAGCCTTAAATATTAAATTCTGTTAACTTGCTAGAATTGTCCCTAGAAGGTGCATCATGTTCACGTTGCTGAAGACACCCGACCAGGTGGGGTACTTCTACACATGGGTGAGTGACCTTTCGTCCACCAGTGATTCCATCGACTCTGTTTTTCATCACTGCCCTGCAATGCGAACCATGCGCAGCGCTAACCGAAAGGAGAGAATGGTGAACAAGCTTTGAAGGCTACAGGGAACGGCTTTGTGGTGGGCTGACACGTTAGATATGAAAAGCCTGAGCAGAGAGCCACTTGTGCATGTTAAAAAGAAATCACACCTGCATCCCTTTAATAAACTTCATTCACATTCTAGAGGTGGGCTGATTGGAAGGTTTGCATGCTGGGTGAGACTAATAAGACCCATTCTCACCTTTCCAAGTGCTAATCAACCTTCTATCTGTAAAAAGCAGCTACACAAATCACAGACCGTGGCAGGATAGGTCATTCAAATTGTGGCCCCTCTAGGATCTCTTCACATCATAGTCTTGAAAGTTTCTAGATTGCTCTAATTAGGCTGCCATGCCTGTTAAGTTGTACTGGGAACTTAATTTTCAATCATGGTGCAGAGTTAATAAGCCCTTGCCGGCATGTCCCATAAGGATTTCAGAGGTAAAGACTGTATCTCCATCCAGACACATAATTCAGATGGGTGATATGGACTCTCTTCCCAGCTACCGGCCTCATTTTTGTCTCTATGGAGATTTTTATGGCATGATATTGACAGCACACAGGTCACCCCACCAATGCCAGCGTCATCTGCATTGATAAGACCATCAGAGACCACCACGTTCCAGGCCCTCAAAAGGGTTTCTCACATCGCCCATTGACAGGATGGGAATTCCACACTCATTATAGCATTCCATTGAACTAGTTATGGCTGTATGCTTCACTGTCAAGCTCTGCTCAAATGGTAGGCCAGAACTTCAACTAGCCAAAAGAAAAAACCTGCTGTGGATAACAACTCAAACTCTGGTACATGCTGATGGAAAAAAAGGTGACTTTCGGCTCTGTCGCTGAGCTGAATTCCCTTTATAATTATGTAGGTCACAGACTGTGCTGTTCTGTTATAGATCTGCTGTTTTCAAAGTATTAATGTGAAACACCACAAAAATCACCTGTGCAAACTTTACATTTCTTGGCATTTTCAAGTGTTTTTGAAGGTTGATGGACAGCTGGTCAAACGTATGTTATAATAATAACAACAGATTTATTAGTGTGAGGCACCCTGTTATGTTATATTGTGCTTCAGTATATTATGGAAAAAATGAAAAATTCACAAGGCACCAAAAACGATCCAAGAATCCATATAGATTTGTTCCAAGGAGCTGTGGTGGGTTGTGAGCGGGTGATGCTTGTGGTCACAGCTATGCTGAACCATGGCCAGCAACACGGTCAAGTCACGAGGGACCGGACGTGCCGCTTTGAAACGGGCTTTCACTACCTCTGCAAGTTCAAAAGCTCACCCTTCAAGCTGATCGGCGTGACTCTGAGAGGTTCGCGGGCAGTGGGTGTAAGGCACGCGTATGTGCGTGCGAGTGTCCAAAAGCAACACCTTGTGAAAGAGGAGAAGAAATTCCGGAGCACCTCCGGGGCAGCAGCCCCTCAGTTAAGCCTCAAACACTGAGCCTTCCTCTGACCCCACAAAATGAGTTTTTCAAAAGCAGGTCCACAAACTGGTTGAAGTGTAACAGTCCTCCTGAAAGAAGCTGAGATTATCGACTTCAGTGGAGACTGAACTTCACACTGGGCTTGTCCTACACAGGCTTTCATACACTACCCACAGAAATAAAATGACTTCACATATACAAATAAATGTAAAAATATGTAATATGTAATAATATGTAATAATAACTTTCCTTGAGCATCTTCTAACAGATCCCCTTCCAAAAGAAAAGTAGGCCTATGTATGTTCGTAGGTATGTATGTTTGGTAAAGTACATGTATGTTTCCAGTAACAAGCAATTAGATGCTGAATAGGGATTATGGGCAAAATATTAAGAAAGAACCTGTACAAATCGATTTTTATGGTGACTTTGGAGTCATTGCAGAACAGTGTTCTCACCCACGGATCCAATTTGGCCTTCATCGGAAAATGCCTGAAGGATTCGTGCTAGGGATCCGTGGTTACAAGCCTTGTGGCATGAACCCGGAAACAAGAAACGGTAGGAATCATTTCTACCCTCCAGAATTAAAAGCGGTCTGAATAATATTAAAACCTGCCTGCACATCTAAAAACAAAAACTGTATCCGCTTCATACGTTATTTTTTTTGTTATGAGGGGTTGTTCTGCTTAGACCCTTGTAAAGTACAGAGTACCTACTGTAGGATGAGCAACACTGAAACCATAAAGTTAAATTTGGTTTATATTAGTTTTGACACAAACTGAGAAACCCAAAGTCCTTCCATTTAACTTATCCTGCTTCTTAATTAAGCTCAGGACTACTCCGCTGTTACTGACTTATGTCAATGACAGGGGAAGCACCAAGCACATAAATATTTCCTTTGGCTGGTGACAAAGGACCATCTGACCACAAATGCTTGCTTTTCTTTCAATATAACACGGAACATTTTAAAACATTTAACTCAGTAGGGAAAATAGCTGATTTAAATGACATGATGTGTTAAACATGATCATGCATGCTCTGTCGCTTAGCCTTCACTTGTCATAGATGTATTTATCAAGTGAAAAATAGTCTGGCACCCACGCAATGGCCACTTTGATGCTGTTGTGTGGAAAGATGACTAAAACTAACGTCCGCCATTCCAGCCCACTTCAGTGACAATTAAATTCAGTCTTATGACCTGACCACCCAGCAAGGTGGTCTTTCCACCCTGCAGACTTGTTAACGATTTCCCCTGCGATGCAGACGGAAATGAATCTGGTAAACTATCTGGAAAAGACCTGTGTATTGCTCCACGATTATTTGGACAGATGATGGCTTTATTTAATATCACAGCCTTTTGAATCAGGCATATCTTTTTTATAATTGTTACAGCTGATTATCATGGCTTTTTCTCTTAGAATATTTCACAGTGTCTGTATATGCATTGTCTTGCCCTTTTCCTGCTTTTGCTGACCATGTACAACATATTTGTGACACTGATTCACAACCACAAATTTCTATCTATTTTGTCCTGATGCTTCAGCCAGGTGTTTAAATGAAATTATTAAGTTATATATACTGTGCAAGACTTCATCCCATCCATGGATTCCTTGCTGAATTTAAAGTAAATCTTTGCTCCAAAGAGAGAATATGTCATTCTAAAAATATTTAAGCAAAGATCAATGAAATTTCAATGTAAAAATCAAAACTAAACGCAAGAATATTTTGTCAACAATTTTGACAACATTCAGTTCTATATTACAGCCATTGAGTCTTGTTTTTCCTTAAATTAAATTAGCATTATACTTCAAATACTGAAAAACAAGTGCTCCAGTGGCAGCTGATTTTCTTAAATGTGTGCATGTCCAGTCTTAACTATGGTTATCTAACAGGAAAACCATATTGAGCTGTATATACAGATGCTTTCATTGTATGTTCGGGCATAATTTTAATTTCCACTTTCCGGAAACCTCAGTCCAAAATGCAAATGACATACGACAATAAGAAACTATTATTTGTATAGCTCAATGATTTGAAAGAATGTTAAAAAAATAATGGGAATACATTTACCAATTTTACATTCGGGTCCTGCTCATTAATGCTGAAATGCTTTGTAAGATATTGCAAATATAGTGCAGAAAAGCAGACAACTCTATGAAGGCATATAGGCCTATCAAATGATTCAACCTTCAATCAACCGTGCCATGGAATTACTAAGAAACTACAGTGCAGTGTTTTTATGTGACTGAAAGCACACTGCTTGCAAACTTTGAAAAGTGCTTCAATTTCCATATTTCATAGTCGTATTTTAAACCCATGCAAATCAGACAGGAACTGTTTTATATGACTCTCCTGTATGCAAAAACCTTTGGAATGTTTAATGACTAGCAAGATTTAATGTTTAATGTCAAATACTGAGATACTGGACACACCATGAGTTTTTCTACATATCCTACACTTCTAGGAGATGCAAAAGAAAAAAAAAAAAAAATATATTGGAAAGTCTATGGTTTGAAGAAATTAACATATAACATCAAAAGGCATAAATAACACCAAGCAGCACATCTCCATCATGGACTGATGATGGTACAGATCCAACATAAACGTAAACACCGAACATGCATGGGTATCCAAATGCTGGGAGGGGGGTTGGTACTGAGTTTCTGGGGAATGACAATCAGATAAAACTTCCACTGCATGTGTGAGGGCACATGTTGACATAGTGCAATGTGCACAGAGTTCCATCAGAAAACAGCATGGGTTCCCTATAAAACACATGTTGACATTATACGAACATCTGACCCAGGAAAGCTCAGAATATGCTCATTAAATTGGGTAATGCAATGTAGTCTTCAATTATGAGAACCACTGGCTAATATATATACACTGCGCAATTATAAAGAGTAAGAAAGGACAAAATCCAAATACAACTAAGCAATTTAACAATCAGCCAGCATTTGAAAATATGCTTTTTATATACATGTAGTCCCAGATAACAACATTCCAAAATCCCGCAAGCAAAAACAACTTTTATATGTTTACATTTGTACAGCAGTTTTCCATTTCGCACTGGGTGGAAAGAAGACATAATTGATTTCATTTTAAATGTGCTAGAACTCCAAAATGATACCAATTTATTTTAATTGAGAAAAGCATTTAAATATTCCATATCTGTTTTCCGGTTTGAATTACCTTAAATTACTAAATCACTACAACAAAAACACATTTTTTTGGTAATTATCAGAAGAAATTCCCAAATGGTCCTTTAAAGCAATTACTCTTGATGAAGTAATGTTATAATAACCAGAAGGTTCCCCCTAGCGATTGAGTCCGGGGCACATAATATACAAAGGCGTTGTCTGTTTGCTTAATCAATTCATCGTTTTTCTGGACCATATCACGCTGTAACTTAATATTCTTATTCAAACGAGATTTATGCGTGTATGAAATGTCTCGTAGAGCTCATTAGAAAGCACAGTACAATATTATGGCTCTCTCAGCCAGAGAAATTCTCCGAAGCCCAAACACACACACAAAACGCGGAAAATCAAAATTGCATACACTGGACAAAATGTTAAGTTACCACATAATAACGCATTACTGCAATAAAACAGTCCGACATCCTCCACAAAAGACTCATTTTCAAGTCACTTATCCTGTAATGGGGATTCACACGGTACACACGTTTCACTCATTCAGACAAGCGTTTTCCCCCTAAATTAGCAGAATTTCGCTCATTTGAAAATTGCTTTCCTCAAAACTTCGACACAACTCAATATCACGTAAAAAAGTTTAGCACATTCTGAGGTACCTTAACTGCGCAAAGTGCATTAAGGATATTATAAATGACTCATGACTGAGCGTCGTCACCATCCAACCTGCTCGCGCTTCATACATAGCGGTAGATGCTATGCAACTTTTCTTGACCTGTTTACACGGTAAGTTTTAAAAAACAGGTCCGTTTAGTCATGCAGATGTTAGTTAAGTCGTATAAATGTTAAGACTTCATCAGTCAGGTGAAAAATAAAGAGGTACACTGAAACCCTACACAAGGATGCACTTTGAACTGCGTTGCCTATACAGCAAACATTGATTCTAACCTGAAACACAAGCGATCCCAATCCAAATCCGGCAGAAAAACGTAAAATCTCTCTTCATTTCCAGACTTCCAGTCCTCTATATAGTTTTAAACCTTATAAAAAAGCTCAACAGAACTAATTCTTCTGTGGTCAAAAGCGTTCAAAAAGAGAGAAAAACTTATTGTCCGTCTGTGGAGCGAAACTCAGGTGAGCTTCTTCTGTTTCTGGATCTCTCCTAAGACGCTAGCACAGAGGATGTGTGAAATGTCAACGAAAAGAAAAGCGCTTTAAAGGAAATGTTTTTTCCAGATCAGAATAGATTTACAATGATTTCCTTTTCCCTTTTTTACTGCTCGTGACTGCACCGTGCATCCACCCCGTCCATTCTGAAAACAGGACGGATTTGCGGGGAAGTCAGACACTCGTGTCAAAACCCCCTCCTCAGAAGAGGGTAAAACACAATCCCTCCTCCAGATTTTTAAATTAAGCTATATAGCACATCCACAAACAAGTGACCAAATGCTTCCAAGTATATGCAGCATACTGAATCCATTATTGCGGTGCTCAGTTTTTCCAATGAACAAAACGGATAAAACCAAATACTGCGCCATTGTGCTTCTTAATTACTTAAACTTAATATCAAAATGTTACTCTGTGGGGAAAAAAAATACTTCTAGTGAGTTGGACAGATCAAGCTGCTATGACATAGGGCACATGTGTTTGTAAATATAATTAATAACAAATATAGCCTAAGAAAATCTGAGATTTTTAAATTGGTCTACCTGTATTCAGAACCATTTCTCTAATTAGAAATAAAGCCCAAGACAAGCACAAAGGTTGAGATGTCATTCCCACCATATTCACAGTCGTTTTAAACAATTCAAAAACACAAACAGACTAATAAGGCATCGCTGTACAACACTGACTTCCGTCACCTCTATGTGTATATTTATTTACTGTAATTATCATCAGAAATGGTTAAATGTGCTTATTGAGTCCCATCATTTTACCAGAACTACAATGAGGGTTACTGTCTTATATCCTCCATGAACTCTACCCCTCACTTCCTCTCTCTGTTCTTCAGAATACAGAGGGCAGAATAAAATTAAGCACTTGATGAATTCCTATCATTTAAGAAATAACAAAAAAAAAAAAAACTGGGCATTTGAAAATCAAAACTGCTGTAGAAAGTGGCCCTCTATCAGAAGTGTGGGACACCCCCATCCAAAAAACGTCTCCACGGAGTTCTGTAATTCCAGAGCACAGTGTGTGTTTTCTCAGAGGAGTCCCCCTGTGTTCATGTTTGAGTTGGGCTCAAGCCCCCCTCCTTCACAGGGTTGTTTTTGTGGGCAGCACAGAGCTCTGGGACTGGTAAACAGGACCTGGTTACAATTCATTTTCTAATGTTCCTTCCTACCTTGTCCATCCACCTGGGAAACAAGTAGAAGAACACATGGGCGAAAGTAAAGAGCTTACCAAATCCATAAAAAATATTTAATGCAGCAAGTGCTACATACAACAAAAGGACCATTTTCAGTTATGGAGATGACAGAATTTAGAACTGAAAGTTTTATTTTAATTATATAAACCCAATGAAGGTTAAACTTTTTAATTGGTGTTTCTTTACATGTTTGTCAAACCCTAATGAAGTGAGGAATTCAAAGAATATCTTACAACACAACTAGAACCAAGAAACATGCTGAGCCTCCCCATGATACCGTGGAGAATAACACACAGCCTGACATGTCTTTAAATATTATTTCAGGAGCTGCTGAATAGCTTGCATTTTACCACAGTTCACCTACCCCTCAGGCCCTCACACACAATGTGGTCATTGATCACTTGCAATTAAACTATTTCTTTAGACTATGGGTCTGTTACCAGCTCTGTCCTGCAATACAAAAACATTCTTCTGGTGGCATGCAGTGCCTGTCCCCTCCCCCACACCCCCCAATTCCAAAGTTAATGGTCAGTGAAGGACATTAGGACATCTGATCAGAGTGTATGTGGAGCATAGTCAAGGGGTTGTTGCTTCAATATTGACGAGATATGAAAATATTAAGAAACCCACATGTCTTTCTGAATCCCAGAAAGCTACGCACTGTTCCTTTAACTTAAACATCGGGGAGGATTCCTATTGTCTCTCCGTTTTGAAACTTGTGAGTGGTGAGGAGGAACTCACTATATATATATAGAGAGAGAGAGTGAATTCTCATATTGTGACCAGGGCAGTTTGATGAAAGAATCATTGCACCACCCTAAGGGTTGTGCTCAGGCTAACCAATGGTCAGAAAGGACAATGCTTGTGCTCAAAACCTCAGATGTTCCCCTTGGGATTATAGACATATAGTAGCAGAGATGTAACCTGTCTATAGTCCAATGTATATGTCCAATGCATATACAGATCCTTCCCTAGAAGTACAAGACTACATCATTATTTGAGAACCCCAGGTGCAATAGAAACAATATCTTTGAGAGATTGACTGTACTATTTAGGGGCACAGATAGACATTCTGGAAACCTAAAGGCTGCAGCGGGAACACTTTTAATGAGAAAGGCATCCCTTATTATAACTATTCGGAGATACTTCACATGAAATGCAACTCTGACTCCACTACAGTCATCAAAGTCACTATCTGTTTCACAAATTGGCTGTTCTGATGAAATTCAGAGTTGGCATTTCATCCAGGAGTCCATGCGGTGAATCCTACCCATGCAAAGTGCTAAACTGATATTTAAATACTGGCCAGGTCCCTCACCAAGTGGAAGAATGTGATCTTAGCCAAGATATCAGGGATGCTGAGTCTTTACCCATCAAGAATGAAATTGAAGAAGAGCTTCAACCAGCCATGGCAAAGATTCACATTAGTGAGGCCAATTTCACAGCACTGTATCATGGGTGGACTTCTGAACAACTATTTACTGCCCAGATGGCTGACCCTGACATTTTGCCAGTGTGCATGTATCTGAACTGTGGCGGGAATTGTCATCTGCAAGGTATATTGGAGCCAATGAAGAGGTTGTACTTTAATGAAGGTACTCTCTTGAGATGGGTCTCCTGCATGGAAGGCACAGTGAACTATCCCCAGATTGTAGCTCTTCAGCTGTTATGCATAGATGTGATGAAATGAAAGTATGACAGCCCAGTTACTTTGGAACTGACTGCACCCTGACAAGCTGACAGACTAAACATTACTGGTATCAAATGAGAGAAGCCATTACACTGAGCTGCCGCAAGTGTGTCCGTTCTGCTGTCCAAGCCCAACCTCTGAAGACACCCAAAGCACCAATGTGTTCTATTCATGTTGGAAGGTCCCAACGGAGATTATTGCCAATGATTTGATTGGACCTCTGAGCAGAACTGAATGGTGCAAATGCTTTACACTAGTCTTGCTGGTGAGTAATTCTGTTTCCTGACATTCCAATTCAATTCCAGTTGTATTTCCCTTCAGCTCCAAGCAATTCTAATTCCAGTTCTAGTACCAGGAAGTGTATTGGAATTTACTATGCATTTTCAGTTCAATTCACAAATGGGCCCAACCCTTATGATTACTGACCAGAACTCAGGTAGTTCCTCAACCGCTAGGCTAAAGAGGAACAAAGGATCGCCAGATAGAAATAGTGTTTGATGCATAAAGAGATGATGACAGAGGCACTGATACAGTTCAGTTAGGACTTGTTTATGTTCCATTTTGTGGTAAAATGGGAAGCATGGTCTTGGCCTTATGTGAGTTTATTTAAACTTTTTCAGGTTTCTTTGTTCTTATGGATTATGCTCAGTCTTTTTTGAAGTTTGTCTGAAATGAATTGCTGGAATATGGAATAGATTATTTGATAGTAGCCTCATGCAGTTGAATGTATACATAAATCAAACCCATTATGGACTATCTAATCTATAAAATGACTCTTGAAAAAACGTGTCAGCTGGATTACTGAATTGAATGAGAAGTCTTAACTGTATTTAAGTGTGTCCTGGAGAGAGAAACTTGTAGAACCTTTCACTCAGAGTTGGTGACTGAAAAATGTGCGTATGGATTCAGTTATGAAAAAATGCCCCAATGCTTGTCCAACTTGAGTAGTTTATCATTCATTGACAGTAGCCTCCCCTTTTATCCAAAATGTAAGTAGGCATTTACTGTAAATATCTTGTGTTTTGCCCTTGGACCCAAAAATTCTAGGGAGGGACCACTCTTTGGAAAAGAAAAAAATGTAACACAAAGTGCAAGACATTCTATAAACAAACGGATTGTCAAACGTGAAGAATTCACCATAGAGAAAAAAATTACAGCGGTAAAACTTGAAATAGTTAAAGACAGGGACCAGGGAACCATATTGAATTATCTGTATTGGCACAAGCTGGACTGTAGCTCCAAACTGGGGGGTCTGTAATGTGTTTCCTGACCCCTGGACCTGACGGATGGAGCGGTGGGGCTTCAAGGCCCTGTCCTTGGGCTGAGCCCCAGAGGTTCCCTTGACGGAGACAGCCACCTCCTTTTAACTTCCAGTAATGAGCAGATGAAGACAACAACAACAACAACAACAATGATAAAAATAATAAATAAAAATAACAATGATGTGAGAAGGAGTAAAACACAAACACCCAATGTAGCCTTGTTGCATTAGTACATGTTTTTGAAACTACTGGAAATGTCAAATGGACGTCCCCCATACCAATTGGTAAAATATTTTCACTTCTATCAGACCTTCTCCTGTACATCAGACAAGATGACAGAGGGGACAGATCCAAAACTATACTTACACCAACTACTTACAAAACATGCAGCCAAAGATAAAACCGATTCCTGTCTCCTGCTTGAAAAGTAACCTTTTCAGGATTTTTCCTTATTTTCCCCAATGCATGCTGGTTTTAGCCTATCCTGTGAAAAGGGAAGGAGGTCTTTCTGAATGCCATGAAGAGCTGAAGTGTTCAATCTACATAACACTAAAAAACTTTCTTCCTTCAGGTGTCCTTGGTGTAACTGAAATTTGAGCATTTTTTTACCTGCATTTTTATCCATCTCATTTTATCTTAATGCTCTTCCCTTAATATACAGGCACAACTGTTCATGTATGGTGACTGACCCTGCATCCTGTTCTAAGGATTCAGAAATCTGGCGATTGCCATAAAGCCAAGAGGAGCCAATCCTCAGAGAATGGTTAAAAAAACAGGATATTAATAGGCTCATTTTCCATGATATTAATTTAGAGCCATATTCTCAAGCCAGGGTGCTGATTTAACCTTCCCCTGGCGGAAGTGAGGGTGATATAGTGGTTTGGCTTCCTGCAACCTGCCAGACGCCAGGGTGGGGGTATCCTGGCCAGTGTGTCAAGCCCTCTCTCAGGGAAGGTGCATGTTGTCGTATGCCAGTCATAGGTCAGTCTGTAAAGGTACAACTCTGTAGGGGCCTTTGTGGCTCCCATACTTGCTGTAGAATCCCACATCTGTATTGCTAGGGTACTGTGACCATCCCTGACCCTACCATGTGCTGAAGCAGATGCATTCCCAGGTTTTTGCCCTGCCACCAGTTACCCCAATGGGAAAAATGACTCTGTGAGATCCCAGATGTAATGGAACAATGTCAGTCTACACATGCAATATCCGAAATACTTATTTCAGCGTATGCACACTTGGTGGGTGGGTCAGCAAACTGATGTTGGGGCGAGCATGAAGATTGTGCATGGTTTAGCGTGACTGCATTTCTGAAGATGTGTGCAGGGGTAAGCAGATCGGATGTGTGTGCGTGGATGAGCCACTCTGAATGCATTTTCAGTTTCGTGACTCCCCTGTCCTGTAGTGAATTAGGGCTTGATGGTGGGGAGGGGGTTGTTTTTGTCTGTGGACGTCCTGTGTGGTGTCGGGAGGGCTTATGGTGATAACTGTGGAGGTGCTGACAGCTCAGAGAACATCCTCCTGTCCCATCAGTAGGCCTGCAACAGCCATCAACAGGAAGAGGCCAGGAGTGGCCAATTCAGTGCTGAGAGCCTGGCACAGCTCCTCCTCCAGCGCGGCACAATACATCTGTGCCTAAAGACACAGTGAATGCAGCATACGTCAAAAAAAAAAAACCTCCAGCGAAAACTTTAATTGAGAACTGCGGACTCAGTATATTGTAATGAAAACTGAATTTGTTTTTTACCTTGTACATTATTATAAGTATATTTTAGTTATTGGATTTAAAATTTTTCCAAACTACTTAGAATAATTAAGAAAATTTTTAATAATTCAAAAATAAACAAGTAGCATTTCTTTCAACAAGGGTATTCAAATTACAAGGTGTTGTAAGACCCTGGGTCAAATATTATATGATATCAAATTTGGTGATTATATACTCAGAAAAATAAATTCATATTCAGGCATAAAGATAATAATGTTCTACCCAGCAATTAATGATTGCATATTTTACTTATTTATGCTCACTTTTGCATCGCAGCAGATTTTTATGAACAAAAGCTAAACCTAAAAATTCCACACTACTCTGGAAAAAAAAATCATCACAGAATATGATGAAATTAAGAAATGGGCAAAGTCTGAATGTGGTCAGGTGATTTGTAGCACACAGACTTACACGGGAAGTCATTTATGTGCTGGGTACCTTCAGTGCCCCTAGACAGATTAACAATTTTAGTAATTTCATGCCTGAATCATTATACTGCAAGGCAAGTGATTTTATAACAATTATTTAAGAAGAAATTTGCCACTGATTATTTGGAACCAGTAGGAAACTATTCTATTTGGGGGACATTGCTGGTATTGATATTGTTCATTTTAAGGTGAGAGGTTGCTTATCAACGGGGGCTTTTAATTAGTACTTGCAGTGCTGCATGTGTGGGAGAGAGTGTTCATTTAGTTACTGTGACACACCTTCTCACCATCTTGACTCTTCAGCAAAGGCACAAACAGAAGGCAGTAAATAAGAAGGTATGCCCTGTGCTTCTCTTCTCTTCTCTTGCAGTGGAGATAGGCTGCGAGGGCTGGGAAGTTTACTTTTAAAGTAATAACTTGTACTTTTAAAGAGTACACTTGTCGGTTTGTTGGTGGCAGTGGAACCACAGTGCTTTATTCTGTCTATTACTCTGAGTAGGGAGCTGTTTATCAGAAAAGCCTGTGGTTCCGTTTTGGTTCCACTTGGCGAAGCATTGTTTCCTTGGCTGAGGTTCTCGGTGTGCCATAGTTCTGACCACCCAATGTCATCACCTCATCATCATGGTACCAGACAGTGGTACACAGAGAATGACAAATACCAAGAAAATGTTCCTATCAGTGAAAGATTTTAATTTTAAATACACGCTTCCTGAAAAATATACAAGTACAGAGGATATGTAATGTTTGTTTGGACTTCAGTACAAAAGAAATCTGTAAAATATGTATATACAGTAAATTATACATATTTAATTAGAAATAAAGATATATTTTAATGATCATATTGACAGTCTAAAAGTGGCATCACCATGGAGGATTAACTGGCCAAATTAACTGTAAAGGCTGTGTTACAATTATTCCATGTCAATATATACATTAAGAACCTCAAATTATTTTCAAACAAGCCAATACTAATTGCACACTCTCTTTTGGTGCAGTTGCACCCTATTCATGCCTTCTCGCAAAACTATAGTCTGGCTGAGCATTATTTATGGACAAGCCTAGTTTCACAGATTCTCAATCTGAATCAAGTGAACACTTTGACTGGTCCACTACGCCAATGTTGTAATGGTTTGGGACTTTGGATGATTGCCCTAAGAAAATATGACATCTCACCTGGGTTTAGGGATTTTAGCAGATTGAAGCTTTGTTTTCTTGTTTTCCTGGTCTGCAAAGGGCTGATATCTGAAGAAGGATGTCCCCTGCCTTTTGCAGGCTACTGAGAATCTGATCCGATAAGGATGTGTGAATTAATGGATGTTTCTTCTACTGTCTATTTTTCTGTCATAAGTTCTGATTGCAATTGCTGTAAGCGTTATTAAAGACTTATGATCACTTCTGATAGGACTTCATATCATATTCGTGACCATGTTATGAAGACTGTAATTATAAGATTGATATATCAAATCAAATCAAAATTTATTTATCTAAGGCACAACAATACAGCATACAGCAGTAGATACAGGCAATGAAATGAGATTTCCTTAAATCAAATGTGTTTCTTGTTAGTCTCTGAGGATTCCAGATTTGACTTGATTTGATTTTGACTTTGGCATGCATGTATTACCTGTTCTTGAACTTTTGCTGGCTTTTTCACTCGCTCTTAACCCTGTGTGAAAGTTAAAATAAAAGGAAGAACCAGCATGAATTTAAATACTGTAGAAATCTTTCTCTTTTTTTTTTTCTTTTTGAGAAGAACCACTTCTGTTTGTTTAAAAAATACAAGACAGCTGACTAAGGTAGACTGTTCATATTGGGGCAATGGGAGGTGGGGACACATCTGTTGGCATGAGCAGAGGCCTAACATCTGCCAGGGATGGAAGAGTGGCTCAAGTCTGGCTTTGTGTGGGCTAGCGCAGATCAAATTCAACTGCTAATCTGATCGTCTCTGAGGATTCCTGTTTGGTGACTATACAATTACAGTCGGGAAAAAAAAAAATCACATTAAGCCATATGTTGTACATCTCAATTATGCAGCCTGACTTGTCAAGTGCAATCTAGACAAAAATCAACAAGCTTTACAAAAACATTATTAGTATGTATTATTCATGGTCTTGAAAAGAAATGAAAAAGTTGCATTACTTCCAATAAATTGAAGGAACCTGATGTCAAAGTCTTGCGCTTTTTCCCTTCTGAGCAGAAAGATAAACAGGGCGGCTGTAGAAATAGATTCATCCCCAGGCTGTGCAGACACACGCACTTATCTTAATGAGCCAACAGAGGGCAGCAAAGAGCTAGACCATTGATTTTTTTCCATATGAGACAGAACTCCCCAGGGGGATGCCAAGTACCGGGCATGAATACATACATGTAAAGTCTCACAGTTTACCCATAAGTCTCATGGGTTTCAGAACACGCCATGGTCTGACAGAGTTTTGCATGCCATCCAAAGAAACAAAAATCTTTTTACTGTACTCTCCCAACCACACCATTTTTCTCATGTCCTCCCCGCTGTACTTTTATTTCTTTAGGGTGGGCCCTTATGCTCCATGTTGAACTGTGGAACTGTGTGAGACTGTGGGGACAAATCTCCTATCCCAAGAAAACCCCGTTGAGCAGAATAGACACATTGCCTAACATAAAGATGCATCTCAGGTAATAATGACTTATCACATAGCAGCTGAACTACTGCAAAGAATAATGGTGAATAAGAAAAACTACGTATGGTGTAAGCTGATGGTAAACATCATGCAATAGAGAAGAGATTCACAGTACATACAGTCACGAGTAACACAAACAAAGCAGCGAGTAACATACAGGTTCTAAGTATGGATAAAGGAGTCTGCCAAGGAGCCTAAAATGAGTGGCATCTGGGAGACCACCATCTGAAATGAAGCAGAAATGGAAAGAACCAAAACAGGAAGTTTAAAACTCCCAGGTTAAATTGGAGCAGGTTGTGGTTACGCTACAGAATCTGACAATGCTGTGGAGTAAAGTCTGGGAAAGCCACACGAACCGAAAGCTTCGACTGATTTTAACAAATTGCTTCAAAATCATCAACAGTTGTGTTAATTTTTAAAATTTTCTGGGAAAGTGGGAGAACAAACCACAAATTCAATTCAAGATTGAGAACTGCCATAAATTACATTCGAAACTGTGAAAATATTTCACATACTTGGAAATGTAGATCTATTGTCACAATGGAACCCCACAAATGAACATGAGATCTTGAAGGGATATCACATGCTGCCACTTTTGTGCAAATTTAAACTTTCATAAGAAAATATTTTAAACCAAGTTTCCCCGTTAAAGCCAATGTAATTACTCAGCCCCAATCAATACATTATCATTAACAATAAACATTCACTGATTGTATGGAAATTTTTCTGAAATGATTTCACAAATCAGGGTTGGGGGACCATTATCTCTATGATATTTGAACTATCATTCACAGAAGGATGGATCGTTTGCCTGGCAGACATACCCAAAGCAGATGAAACAACCACACCTATGAGTCCCCACAGCCGGGGGGGGATTATGACGGGCGTCCACATGGATGCCACAAGAATCAACAACGCAAATGGGGGTTAATGCCTACACTTACCCTATCTTTTTTTCCTCTTTCTTTCTTACTCAATCTGCTCATAAAGCAAAGACCTTTTTTCCCCAAGCACACAACGCCACAAGGACAGCAGACACCAGCTGCTTCCAACCTGCTTTTCTGGTTTCTCAGATGGAAGATCTTTTGTAATGAGAACAAGAGGATTACATGCAACTAACTTCCATCACCCTTTAAAACTTGAATTATCTAAAAACTGAATGCAAGCAATTCCATAAGATAAGAGAAGCTCATTTCAGGCTTTTCTTCAAAGGGAGAGGAGTAAAAGTAATTTCAGGTCCAGCTTTAATAAGCTTTCCGTGGAATGCGGACGCTATCACATAGCTGCGATCAGTATCAAGCATGGAACTGGGACACTCACTGTTTCGCTGTTATCAGCAGAAACTCGCCCATCTGACACAAAGCAATATACATTCTGTAGGCATTCCAACACACACACACACACACAACTATTTTTTGTAGCAATACTGCACAGTTTATTAGAAAAGAGAGTTTAAACCTGACTGGGAGAGTGGAACGCTGGCCTGCTTTGTTTATCATACATTGCGGATGCGTTTGCACTCGACCGCATCCGTGTTACAATATCATAAGCGAACGACACCAATACATACCACTGTAACACCAGTACTTCTAGCCTAGCCGTTTTTATAATAGCCAGCAAAAATTAAATGTGGAAAATCAAGCAAATCAACTCTGCAAGAAAAACTTAACATGAATGCACCAAGTTTTTATTTTTTAATGAAAGAAATATGTATAGTTTTAACTACAATGTGTTCACATTTTTCCTGCACAAAAAAAACCAAAAAAAAAACAAAAAATAAAACCACATAAGGATTTACAGAACATACGTAAACACATAACAGTGAAAAACCTCAAATTGATTGTTAGAGATTCAAAAGAAAAAAAAATTACTACTATAGCATACACTTCAATACATGACTGTGGACAAAAAGGAAAAAATAAAACCATTTCTGGTTCACATTTGTTCAGCAAATTTTCAGAAATACTGGTTTAACGAGAGTGTTACTACTTCATCAAATATCAGATTACTTTTTGGCAGAATAAGGCTGTTGACGCGTCTCCGAACTCCCATGTATAAAAAAAACGTCACAAAGGCAACACAAGCAAAGGTATCATCTACAACAATAATGTGGAACTGAAGCTCTAGAGTCTATTACCCTGCAGTAATACAAAATGCCTTGACATTAACAGCTTTTGTGTGACAAATACTTGTGCTTCACGTTGAAAAACACCACGCTGATTTAAGGAAGGTCTGAATGGACGGCCCTTCAAGTTGAGAAGGATCAAAACGATAAACACGTGGCGGAACATCAGCCTCCATGTCCTCTTCCCGTAAGTGTAGGTCTGCTTCAAAAATCATTACTGTATGTACAGTGCTTGCATAGATTGCGATACAGTATGGAGAACTGGTGAAAGATGGTGCTTAGGTTTATGTCTATTATATGACATTGGCTATTTTAGAAGCTCATGGTTTACAGAGGTTCCAGTGGGAAGTGGACAAGTCGAATAGGCTGAGCTTTCTGCCCTTGGTCACTGAGGCACGGGCTGAAGAACGGAAAGGCCCTCCGATTGGGCGCACTGTCAAAAGAGTAGAGCAGCATCATGGTGTCTGCATTGTAGAAGGAGACCCTCTGCTCCTCGAAATCTAAGAAGACCCCGATGTTTCGCGGGAGTTGTGTCAGGGACAGCGGGGTCCAGGGCTGTGTACCAGCTGAACACTGGGTGCTGTTCCGCAAGCGGAGGGTCCAGTAGCCGTTCTCTGGGCATAGCCTGACCCGGGCCCCACGGTCCACGGTCTCCAGAGCAACGCCCAGGTCCCACTTTGTCTTGTTCTCCACCCCCACCTCCCAGTAATGCCGCCCTGACTGAAAGCCCTGCTCACACAGGATGTTGATGCATTGGACGAATCGTTTTGGGCTGTGCTTGCAGGGAGTCATCTTCTGATGTTCCACCACAGAGGTCTTGTTCCGGGAAAGGCACAGACTTGGGTGGGCTGTTTCCTCATCAAAAGTTAGTGGAGCAGGGGCTAACAACAAAATTCAACAAGGTGAACCAATGATTCAATGCTATCACACTAAGACTGCAAATACTCTCTATCCACACACTCATCCATGCTCCTAGTCAAGGATGTGGCATTTTCTCATGAATCACTCATAAATCCTGCTTAATTTCATAAAGAACTTGACATCATCCTTACAAAACCTTTGCGAAAGGGTTAAGAATACAAAGACATTACAATTACAGTCCGGTACTTAAACATTATCACCACCACCACCATTTCAACAATATTTTTTCTTGGCTTGATGCAATTTTTTCTTCGTATGTTTGTGTGTTGGGAATATACACTTGGAACATTTACTCCAGTTTGGAGCCATCACCAAACTAGCACCTTTCATGAATGCATCAATCATTCAAATAATTATGAATGATTCCCAGAACCCACTTCCATCACGTAAGGGAAGCCATTTCAAAGAGAATACCTGGGTTCAACAGCTTGAACATCTTCCTCCAAACAATATACTGCAGTGGACCTTTATATTTTGCAACAAAATTGTTTACGTTTATGTCTGGTCCTTTGTCCATCTCGACAGATGGTCTAGACAAAAATCACAAAGAAAGATCAAATGTACACACTCTTTTACAGGCTGGAGAGCGCATCTTGTCATTTTATCCTGACAAAACCAATAATCAAGCATCTCTAAGTATCAAAATGACTAGTGAACAAGTATGAGTCAGGTCCATACACTCATCACCTTAAAATAGGCCACCAGCTGGAAAACGTGCGAGAATATAGACCGCACGATCAAACACTCATCTCTAAATGCCATGCTGATGCCAGTTTCTGTATTACATGATGCATGTTGAAGGAGTAGAACAGCTTCAGGTGCTGCTCTTAGCAGACAGACAAGTAATCAGAGTGGATTCCTAAACAGAACTTTTGCACAAACCATGTTATAATGTACTTAACATTCACTGTGCTTTTATTTTAAAAAAAACTTTAATCCAATAAATGTCTTACACCTTTTTACATAGCCATCATCCCCACTTTTTTGGCCAGGTTTACTGCATCATTATTCAAGGTTTTAAAGTGACAAAAATACATGACAAAGTAAGGAGATAAGGTTTTTCCATGAATGGTGGTAATTAGTAAACTGGAAGATGTTGCATATTTTCAGCCCCATAAGCACCATATTACTGGACTCCCACAAAGCTGGGTATCACTGATTGGTATCAGACTGGGATGAAGTGACGGGTGCTCAGGCAGCCTGGTTTAAGTGGCCCATCTGTGTTAGAAAATTAACTGGCTGCATTCAGGGGAACCAGTAACAGGACGGTGGCCATTCGCCTCACTTCCTGTAAATACTTACAGACAGCTGGGTTTTACAAAATAATGACAAATTGTTACTCACTTGAAATTCACCTCTGGAATCTGGAAGTAAAACAAAGGCAATTCATAATTACACATTCATCATCACTAATGTGTTAAACTGCATTGCCAAGAAATGCTGAAACGTTGGTCTATAAACCTCACAGAATCATTACGATAATATATCATATAGACAGAAGAAAGCAGAGCCTTCGTTTTCACATAATGAGCAGTTCAATATAATAGATAGATGGAACTTCATTGAGCATACGGATGAGGATTCTGATGTTGAAAAATAAAATGAAAACGATACTGGACAGAAAACCAGGCTGATACCCAAGTGTCTCAAATCTGAAGGTATAACGGTTTCCATAAGATTAAACATCCAGATGTGAAAGCAACATTTACGGTCCAGAAGTCACTCCAATTCAACAGACTTGATGTAAAAAGGACAACAACAAGGTAACGTGCAGCCTTTAGGATAAATTACTGAAGGCCTCCCTCAGAGCTGTGCAGTGTTCGTATTTAGTTCTGCTTTTTTTGTACAATGTAGAATGGCAAGTAGATGGAAGCCATATATTGTGCGTGCCTACAGTTTGGTTAATTCAGCTTATATTTCTGTTGAATTTCTCTGTCCAGAAATAACATTTTGGGTCACAATTAAAATTTCTGGTATTCGTGTGTTATGGTTGTGGAGATCCAGAGTTCCAGATTTCACGTAGCATGGAGTAAAATTCAAGCACCCTGCTGGTTTGTCAATGCAGATCTTGGATAGTCCATATATGCGCTGTTTCCAAGCTGTACATAAACGGCAAGTTCTGTTAAACATCTTCTGGCCTCTTTGCTGGCTGCTTTAAAATTGTCTCTAAGGACAGCTTAAGTTTTGCAGATACTTCCACATCTCTACTCTGCTACCATTCATTGCTAAAACACATGACGATTCAATGGGTGTAAGATATACATAAATTTGTATAATAGCCATCAGCATGCAAGAAAGATCTTCTCATTATTCAACATGCTAAATATTAAAAGCAAATGTTTTATCATCACCACAAAGACAACAAACCCCACTGACCTACTGTAGTTTAAGGATTTCTCATCAATACCCTGAAGGCATACACAAGGGTGCAGACATTTTGCAGCTAAACGTGCCCTTAGGCACAAAACAGGCAAATTCATCAGTTGTACTACATTATGCCATATGTATATTGTGCGATGCCCACTGTTAAACAAACACTAGATATGCTGATGAGCTCTGGGATTTCACTGCTACATGAAGCCACACATCCCCCACTGCTCCTGATCGACTACAGAGATAAATGTATCCTTTGCGATTTCAGTTATTAAAGGATCCTGCAAAAAAGATGCTCTAAAAAAGGACTTCAGATTACTTAGACCCTAAGCGTACAATACCCTTTGGCATTAAAATGGGAATGAATCAGAATACAAAAGGAAATTTCATATCATATCAACTAGTGAACTGCCATTCAGAAAGAGATTCAGAAATGGATTCTAAACCATGCTTTCATCCTATTCATGTCTTTGACAGAAATATTAGCATTTAAAAAACCTTTCATTATAGATTATTAGTACACAGAAATAGTTATACAATATCTCATTGTTGATTAAACAGGATAGGTCAATGTACAAATGTAGTACACAGTAACTGATGCATTTCTCAGGCTTTCTGAGATAACAGAAAAAATCTGATATCCATCCATCCACCCAGTCTAATTTTGCTTTATGACAAAGTGTGCATATGAAAGAGACAGAGAATGATGCTTATTTGCCTAAGTGCATATGGAGACAAAGATAAAAGGTAAAGATACACGAGCAAAGATAAAAGATGACAAATGTTTTACAGGTTTGAGTCTTTGGTCCCCCACACAAAGGAAGAGCGTAAAGAACATGTCAAAGATGGAATAAGTCCTATCTAAGAGATTTATTTAGCAAGGCGAGAGATTAATAAATTTCAAAGACAGGAAGCGATCAACAGATTAAGGTATTTGAAAGCAATTGTGAGAAGGGATGAATGTTCTAGAAAGAGTGCTGAATAACTTAAATCCAGTTATTTATGGAGGAGAAAACTTTCTTCGACATTATCGGGTATGGAAAATGGAGTAAGAAATAAGGGTATCATGACAGATGGGTTAAAAGAGAAACTCAATCACATTAACTGCTTGGTCCAGAAAAGAATGTCCACCTTAGGCCCTGCACTGCACCCGTGAATCTCAGGTGAACTTCAGGCCACGCCAGTCCTACTGTGAAACCTACAGCTGATCCAAAACTCTCAACCAAAAGAGCTGGGATAAAGAAATATGCAATGAAATTAACCATTTCTCTAATGGAATCCTCTGACATTTTGATCCAACGAAATGATGCAGACAGGTTAGATCGTTAACTCAATGTCAACATTGATATTAATGAAACATACATCAATGCTTAAATATAAGATTGATTTTTCCCTGGAGGAGGATATAAAAAAAAAAAAAAAAAAAAAAATCAATAAGGTACAATGATAACAAATTATATATAAATCGGAACTGGAAAGGAGAAAAATGACTTAAACTTGCTAAATGTGTGAGGGCAAATTCATTGGTTACATATTAAAACATTCACCTTGCAAACTTTGATGGGAAATGATGCACACCCACCACATCTTTATGTCTATTGATTATTTTAAAAAGCTGAACGTCATCAATCTTTGCTGGGAGACGATAATGAGAAGTATAGAGGAAGCGCAAATATTGTGCAAAACTATTAGGTTTATGTGCAGCTTCAATGAATCACTGAAAATCTTAATTTTCCTCTCGACCACCCATCCACTATGTACATGGCTACAGAGATGATTTTCTAAGAAGCATGGAATACAAGGCAAGAGAACACCCTGGATGAGATGTCAGTGCATCACAAGAGGGCCCACACACACACACACACACACACAAAATGGGCAATATAGAGAGGCCAAATTACAGAACTGCAGGCTTTTGGACTCTAAGAAGAAACCAGAATGACACATAAAAGAATGCCATGCAGCACAGGGAGAACAAGCAAAGTGTACTCACAAAGCAGGGGTGGAGTTTTAATCCCCAACCCTGAAGGTGTGAGGCAGCTTGCTTGCTTGTAACTTACTGTTTGACGTAGATTTCTCATATGATAATGATGACGACATTCAAAACATACAAGTTTACACTGAATAGGAGAGTCTGGGAAAATGTGACTGTAACCATACAACTTTAGAGGGACATCAAGTAAAAGCGGCAGCGAAGGCTCGTCACCGGTCGTGTCTCCGTTCATGATGTTGTGACTCTTACCTCGATCAGGGAACCGTGCTCCATGGAATCCATGGTTTGGAGTAGAATGTGCATCTTGTTTTCCACCTCCATGACTGCCCCCTGCAGGGCTTCCAGGTGTTGACCCAGATCCTCCAGCATCTCTTCCTGTTCCCTCCTCAGACAAGCCAACGTGGAGGCCTCCTCCTCCTGCAGGAGGCGATGCAAGACTTGGAAGTGGCCCTGTATCTGTCCCCAGAGCTCTGCACCTGCTCTCTGCGTGGATACAAAAGTGCCGCGTCAACCAGGCGAGGAATATGTGTGCTCAGCATTTCCTCCAACACGTCGAACGCAAAGCAGCTGAATGCGGTTTTTATTCTGCTTTCGCAACATAAGAAATTCTCTTCAAATAAACGCAGAGTCTTCAACATTTAGTAAACAGAGCTTACATTTATTAGGTCCACTTTCTCTTTATCTCTGTGGATCAAGTCCTTGTAGTGCTTCCTCATTGACAGGTGAAAGTCGAGAGAATCTTTCAAGTGTTTCTGACGAGGATAAAGAAAAAAAAAAGAAAATATTTCAATTTCAAGCTAGGTGATATTTCATGTGATTTAATTTAAAGGGAAGGTGAAATCCTTCAAAAAATATTATATTCTCTTCAGAACGTATTCATGAACGTTAGATGTATAAGACAAAAATAACAATTAAAAGGAGTACCTGATATACCAAGATGCTGCACAAAAGCGCATTATTTCAGCTGAACACAAAGAGCACTAGGAACTAATCACTCAAAAATAAAAGCTTTAGTTGCTTGGCAACCTTCTTTGGAAAAACTTCTGTCACAGACCACGTTTAGACCAAAGGTCATAGTATTTTAACTTTTCTCCACTGATAATGCCACTTATTCTTCACTATGCAATAGCTATTACTTCTACAATAGATATTGTACATTTAACAAGCAAATATGAGAGTTTACTGAAAACAGTGCTACATCTGCATACTCTTTTTAAAAAGAAAAAAAAAAAAAGCCGATTTGTCAGAGGACACGGGGGAAATCACACACTCACACGGTATGGGCAATTTAGAAGTGCCAAAGCACCTAACTGCAAGTCCTTAGACAGCAGAAGGAAACTGGAATCCCTGGAGAAAACTTGAAGCCAGGGGACCTGAAATTCAATCCCTGGATGTGTGAGGCTGCCTTGCTACCCATCGTGCTGCTTCCAGCGGAATGCCATCACCGCACATATACCTTCCCACACAGGACAGCGAGAATTATCCTCAACTATCCTCACAAAAAGTAACAATGCCGACCACACAATAAGCTAAGACTTTATAATTATAAAGTTTATAATGATTGAAGGGTTTCTGTAATTATTTAAACGTGATCTTGTATTAGTGACCGAACACCCTTAATCTTAATTGCATTATATCTTTCTTAAATGCGGACCATAAAGGAACAGAAAACTGCAGGGTTCTCTTCAGATAGTCAATAATTACATAAGAAAGAAAATTTATTTCATAGATAAGGACTTTGAACAACAGGAAGTTTGCAAAAAATTACTTAACTGACCGGAAAAAGGGTGCAGAAAGTAAAACTATGACTTTCTGCTGGTTCAAATTTCACTTATTTTACATATTCAATCAAAGCCAATAATTAACATCTCAGCTGAGATAAAAAAAAAAAAAAAAAAAAAAAAACATATAATAATAAAGAGCAGGGTGCATGAACCACTAAGACTAAGAAACCCCATCCAACCTTTACTCACTTATCCAGTACTGGGGCACAGACTATGGCTGGAACAACGGGGGAAAATTCTGAGGACTTGGATGGGACGCCAATCAATTGCAGGGTAAGCACACGCACTCTCAGACACGCTATGGTAATGTAACATAAGATGCACTTAACCCACCTGCAGGTCCTGGCTGTCTGCTGATCTCACCCGTACCTTCTCTACCACGGCCGCCACTAGGTAATTAGTCTGGAACTGCATTGTGGGGAACTCCTGTCGGCACTGTGGACAGGTTACAGGACCCCTAATGCTGTTCCAGTAAGTGGTGATGCAAGCCTTGCAGAAGTGGTGCATACAGCCCAACATGACAGGGTCAGTGAAGAGGTCACAGCAGATGGCACAGGTTAAATCCTCCTTCAGACTGAACCTTCCCTTGGACGGCTCTGTGACTCCAGAGCTCATTTTACTGCAATTCTTCTAGAATCGTATTATGCCAAAAAAGTGAGTGTTGGGCCAGGATATGCCACCATAGGCACTGATGCTCATTAAAATGTCCACAGGGACCAATGATTTACCTACATTTATTTTTTTAATGCCAAAAACAGAGAGAGAGAAAAAAAACACGTTGAGGAAAACAACACAATAATGTGGTGCATTGAGCCAAAATGTACTGATAAAAGACCTGGTCTGGGGTAAGTCACTCTTTCACAGAACATACAATGTTAGATTAAATTAGCTGAAATTATACTTATTATGACTTATTTGCATCGTGCTTGACAAGTAGTTACATTATTTTAACCTTCTAGCCTCCAAGATTCATATGATGTATCAATCTAAAACGTTGCCTGGCAAAAATCACGTGTCATAACTGCAAGAAGTAAGTAAGCAAATATAACATATTCCTTAGCATTAACAGACATACCTTAAAGAAAATGTCTGCCAGCTGATTTAGAACAGTCAGACTGTAGTGGGGGAAAACCCCCTTTCTAATTTCCTACAGTTTTCGCAAAGCTGTCATCATTTGCAACAGTGAAGTAGCGAACAAAATTAGAA
This sequence comes from Gymnarchus niloticus, assembly GCA_009936485.2. NCBI lineage: Eukaryota > Metazoa > Chordata > Actinopteri > Osteoglossiformes > Gymnarchidae > Gymnarchus > Gymnarchus niloticus. The sequence continues at coordinate 6,985,119 of JAACJT020000002.1, read as the reverse complement.
AACATTTCTGACCGCATCCGTCTAAGACACGTCAGTATAAAACACTTCGTCCGTAGAGGAATTGTTTAGGAACAACACAACTCGCCTCTTGTGTTTTTTCCGCGTTTACTGACCCCTTGCGCTGCTCATGAACCAGACTTCCGCATGTGTGACGAGCAAGACGCTGTTCGTACGTACGGTGCATCGTGGTTCCAGCTCCGCGTGTATGCTAATGAGGCTTCAAAGCCCCTGGTGGGCGGGAGTATCCTGAACTAACCAATCAATTATGGCGCTTTGTTGTCGTTTAGTCACGCAGTCGTGTCCGACTCCTCGCGACTCCATAGACCACAGCACGCCAGGCCGCCCTGTCTTCCACCGCCTCTCGAAGCCTGCCCAAACTCATGTTCTCAGGCGGGAGTATCCCGAACTACCAGTCAGTACTGGCGAGATTGGTAGTTCGGGATACTCCTGTCCACCACGGCTTTTGAAGCCTTACTTGTCCCATCACTACTTTTTACGGTCACAGATATATAAAATACAGTAAGGTTATGAATGTAGATACTGTTAAAGATATTTAACTATAAAAATAGTTTTAACTGTTTTAAGGTATATCAGTCGACGAACATTTGGATCACTGTTATCTATGAATCACCACAAGATACCAAATTGTGAGAAATCAAACTGCGAGAAAATAATCAATTAATCAAAAAAACATAATGTTCCTCTTGCTTAGCAGGTACTTTAAGTACTTAGGGGGTGTTAGGCATACTTGTATTTATTTATTTGTTTGTTTGTTACACAAAATGAAATTATTTGCAAAAACAAATACTGTAAATAAAATCCAGTATGTTTAAATAAATGACTAAAACCTCTAGGTTATGCATTGAATGCCATTTTTCCCTCTCCTGTCATGTTAACAGCATGTTGTTGATAATGTTTCTGTATTGATCTTTGTATTCATTTAAAATAGATTGTGGACAAAAACTGAAAGAAATATGAAATATCACATAAAATGACAGGAAAGCATGGGATGAGTGTGATATGAAATGGCTGGAAATGTTATGCAATAATTTGCTACTATATTTATCAGGAAATATTTTCGCCATTTCTCATCCAGATTAAAACTACAGGATGACATTAGTCATTGCATTATAGATTTTTAACAGATTTATATATTGTCTATCAGTCATTTAATCACTTAACTAGGTTAAAAGATAAATGGATAATATGTAAACATGTTACGGATCGAATGCCAGTCCATCACAGTGCATATACATAAATAATGGGCAATTTAGAGATGCCAACTACCATTACGGTATGTCTCTAGACTACCAGAGGAAGCCCATACCATACAGTCAGAACATGCAAACTCCACACACACACAGATGGTATTGACAACCTCCAGACTCAAGAGGTATGGAGTGACAGTACTGCCCAGTAAAACACTATGCCACCTTTGTGCATAGCATCTATATAAATGCAGTTTTGATGTGATAACATATTAAATGGGCTTAAAACCTGCTTTTTGAACCCTTGTTAGGAAACTCAGTACACTGGACCTAAATTTAATGCTGAGAAAGCTTGTTAAAGCCTTGCCCTGGCTCCAGGGGCAGAGTAATTGAACTGGCTTGCTGAGCCCCACCCAATATGCATGTGCACCTCTATTTACTGAGAGCATAGTGAAAGTGGCTCAGTACTCCATCTCCCCTGTCAGCATCGCTTGCTGCAATTAGCAGTTTATTCATAGCAATCTCAGAATTTTACCCAGTCATGAAATTGGACTATTACTCCACATTATACAGAAATTGCTGCCATAATTATATGTGGAAGGATCATGATGACTGGGTGAGTAACACTGTTGTCTCATCTCCAGAGCTAGAGGATTGAATTCGTGTGTGTGTGTGGCATTTGTATGTTCTCACAGTGTTCAGTTTCCCTTCTGATTGTCCAAAGACATGTGTACCCTATGACATATTGGCATCCTTTCTAGCATGCTTCCCTGCCCTGTGCTGGATGAAAGACTAGAAGAAGAACAGACTGCACAGACTGTTCATTTTTAGTTTACTGCTCAGTTTTGTATATTCAAATAAATAAATGCTTTGTTTTGCAGGTATTGCCTACTGTTTTTGATCAGCCGTATCTGAGATATATGTGAGCAGGAGACAGTAAACATGGTCTGTGGAGTTTAATTACATACAGCTCCATAATAAATGAAGAGATAGAAGAGAATGATAAATGAAGGTCTTTCATGGTGAGTATTCTTTTCGAAAGCTCAGGTTTTCATTTCCAAGGTGAATGCCGGCAGCTTACATCAGTAGCAGCTCCTGTGTATTTGAGAATGCTCACTTGTGACTTTCACCTCCTTCTGTGCAAAGTGACAGGACTTCTGGCAGATGGTCCAGCTGACTTTGCTGCATTTCCCCCAGACTGGTGCATCCGCAGCAGCTGTTGGGCAGAGATCCGTTTCTGCTGTCTCCCCCCTCTGTCATCAGATAAAGACACGAGTCCTTATTAAAATCAACATACTCTCACTGTATCGATTGTCTGTTGATTTTAATAAGCACTTTTTGGGCTTAGTTTTACATTTTAAGTGCAAAAGAAAATCTTAAATGTTGAGACTTACTAATGCAATCCAAACCAAGGATATAGAATATATGAGCAGAAAACAGTTTTAATAATCTCATGAGAATCATTTAGGTGATGTGTAATCTGTGGTCATATCTTTGTCCCTGGGCTCTGTGGTCTTCTGAAATATAAATCCATGAACAGTAGCCATACTCTGAGAAAATGGAATGAGATTCAAATGGTGGTTGTTGGGTTGCCATGTTTCCTGGCGTGCCCAGTCAGTAGAACAAAGATACTTGTATTTCCAGATGTCTAAAAGCAAAGTCACCACTGAAAAAGTGATTTAACCATCCATCCATCCATCCTCCAATTGCTTATCCAATACACTAGATTAGTGTCTCAAACTTTGCATCGCAACCCAGTTTAGGTCACAAATATGTTTGCAAAGGGTTATTGCTCTGATCAACTTCTTGGGTCTCAGCGTGGTACCAAGTTTAATATGTGAATAGCAACATAAAAGAACTATTTAAATTTGGTTTTCCGTGTTGAACTTTATGTTGACTCAACCATTTATCACCATTTCATTTATCTTTTACACTTGAGAATAGATGAAAATTGCATTTTGAATATTTTCACCTCAATCCTACTTTTTTCACATTTGTTCAACATTCAAATTCACTCTTTTCTCTTCTTTTCTCTTGTGGAAAACATGAAATAAGCAGAAAAGATCTCCAACGGTATTCAGATTAGCAATGTGGATAAAAAGCTAAGCCAATCCTATTTCTAGAAAAAGAAACTTCAAAAAATGATTTAGATAAGTCCTAGTAACATGTAGTTATACAGCCTGCAGGGTAAATGGTTACTACTCTTGACAAAAGAAGAATTTAGCAGTGATTCAGTTTGTTTCTTCTCTGTTGAATTTGTTTAACAAACATTCACACAGAATCATAAATTTATTGGGGGAATAAAGGATGGAGGGCTGTTTTTTGTATTATGTGATCAGGTTCCCTGTTCTCCAGCCTCAGGGAGTCACTGAACTTCACAGTAATGGATTTTATCAGGAGAGGGAGAGGCAGTAATTGGAGCATTTTTACATTTTTATCTATACTGTATGTTTGTATGGCCATGAGCCACAAAATTTCAGCTCCAAATGTGATTACAGGACTGATTTAGAGAAGCTTTTGGATGCCATTAATTAGAGTGGATTTCTATTACTTTTTTGCTTTGCACTGCACAGCTTGAAATAATTTTAATGAATGGGCAAGATTGGTGCACATAATAAACAAAACAGGTGTTTCACATAATAAACCAAACAAGTGTTTCATGCACTTTGGAGTTTGTGGTTCTCCCAGAAATGTGTGGGTCCCTTCTGCATACTGCATTTTCCTCCTACAGTCAAAAGGTATGTGAACTAGCATCTCTAAATTGCAGATAGGCATCCCATGCAAAGTGTACCCATATATTGTGCCCTGTGTTACCTGGAGTAGGCCCCAGGATTCCATAACCTTGTTAAGGATAAGAAATGTCAATTCAATTTCAATTCAATTCAATTTTATATAGCGCTTTTAACACGGAGCACGGTCACAAAGCGCTTTACATAGTCCCGGGCCCACAGTCCACAGAGAGTAAGCCAAAGGCGACAGTGGCAAGGAAAAACTCCCTCAAGAGGAAGAAACCTTGGGAGGAGCCAAACAAATGTCCTCTGCTTTGTTCTCTAAGGGGCCTGGGATCGGCTCCAGGCTCACTTAAATTGGATAGGAGGTCAAGGAAGCAGATGAACTGATGGACGGATGTAAGACTGAAACTCACTCCATCACTGGAAAAGCTATAAAAACAGCTCACTTCACAAGTGTTTTAATCTGCCTTTTTTGTGATAAAGGATAATGATGGGAATGTACTCACAAGTGAGGAGAGTGTGTTAAGCAGATAGAAAGGGTACTTTAAGGGGCTGATGAATGAAGAAAATGAGAGAGAAGGTTGGATGATGTGGGGACAGTGAATCAGGAAGTGCAATGGATTAGCAAGGAGGATGTAAGGACAGCTATGAAGAGGATGAAGAATGGAAAGGCTGTTGGTCCAGATGACATACCTGTGGAAGCATGGAGGTGTTTAGGAGAGATGGCAGTGGAATTTCTAACCAGATTCTTTAACGCAATCTTGGAAAGTGAGAGGATGCCTGAGGAGTGGAGAAGAAGTGTACTGGTACTGATTTTTAAGAACAAGGGTGATGTGCAGAACTGTAGTAACTACAGAGGGATAAAATTGATTAGCCACAGCATGAAGTAATGGGAAAGAGTAGTGGAAGCTAGGTTAAGAAGGGAAGTGATGATTAGTGAGCAGCAGTATGGTTTCATGCCAGGAAAGACCACTGCAGATCAGATATTTGCTCTGAGGGTGTTGATGAAGAAGTATAGAGAAGGTCAGAAGGAGTTGGATTGTCTTTGTGGACAGAGAAAGCATATGATAGGGTAATGTGACAGTGGTGAGGTATGCGGTAGGATTGATTGATATGTTCAAGGTAGAGGTGGGATTACATCAAGGATCAGCTCTGAGCCCTTTTTTATTTGCAATGGTGATGGACAAGCTGACAGACGAGATCAGACAGGAGCCCCCGTGGACAATGATGTTTGCAGATGACATTTTGATCTGTAGTGAGAGTAGGGAGCAGGTTGAGGAGAATCTGGAAAGATGGAGGTATGCTCTAGAAAGGAGAGGGATGAAGATCAGTAGGACTAAGACAGAATACATGTGTGTGAATGAGAGGGAGGACAGCGGAATGGTGAGGATGCAGGAAGTAGAGTTGGTGAAGGTGGAAATACTTGGGGTCAACAGTTCAGAGTAACGGGGAGTGTGGAAAAGAGGTGAAGAAGAGCATGCAAGCAGGGTGGAATGGGTGGAGAAGAGTGTCAGGAGTGATTTGTGACAGACAGGTACCAGTAAGAGTGAAAGGGAAGGT
>JAACJT020000002.1:6936075-6963409 GCA_009936485.2 Gymnarchus niloticus | reverse complement strand
GCCTAGCTGCACCTACACCCACAGCACTTTGACACCGGTCCCTCACTGCACACTCGGCCTAGCTGCACCTACACCCACAGCACTTTGACACCGGTCCCTCACTGCACACTCGGCCTAGCTGCACCTACACCCAAGTTGGCTCTAACAGTTATATGCTTGGGTTGTATTTACCTCGCTGTATGTCACATTGAACAAAAATGTATGCTGAATGAAAAGCTGAAGTGACTTTAATTGTGGGCATTTATGACCACCAAGCAAAACATAGACTGAACAGGACCTAAACGAACCAAAACACACCAGGAACCTGTCCCAGAAAACAGGTTTAATAAATGCAATAGTTAAATCTTGAATTCTGATTGAGGGAATTTGGGGAAATTCTGGTAATCGACAAATCCTGAATCCTGCGCCTTCAGTTTTCTCCAATCAGAATGCAGGTTTAACTATAGGATATGATACACCCACTTTATTAATAAATCATCCATCCATCCATCCATCCATCCATCCATCCATCCAATCAATCTCTTTCTTTCTGGAACGGACCCCAGCCGTTTGGATCTCTTTCCATGTGTACCTTAATGTGCAGGCGGGCACGTCTCAGCAAGTTCAGGGTAGTGTGACGCATGGTATCCGAGGAGAGAGGAACCTGCTGCTTCAGTTGCTCCAGGTACTGCCGCAGCTGGGCCCGCCTGCAAAGCAGATGTGGATGTGGTCACACACAAAGGTGTCAGTCACAGAATGAGTCTCAGCAACAGTAATGACCCATACACCAGCTACTCATCCAGTGTGGCTCTTAGACAGTCAGAGGCACTTTAAATAAATGGGATCCATTTTTGAGCACATCTTAAATTGTGGACACCAATATTATTAATGACACTGATATGGTACACCATGTGTTCAAATATACGGATGTCCTGACCTCCATATTTATCATCAGAAGTTCTATTCTTATCAATGGAAACTGCAGACGACTCAGTCTTTGACAGAAATAGCCTGTCATTCAAACAATGATTCAGCTTCCAAATCAAGAGGTACAGTATCAGCAATTACCTGTGTTTCTCCAGCTCATTATGCACAGATCTGTGAGGAGAAAAATTAAACAATAAATGAACATACATACGCAAGTAGAGTTGTATTTTAAAACTTGCAAAAGGAAATGTCACAACTTCTGAATTTCAGCACAAACTACATTTAAGAAAGTGCCTGAGGCGTTAGTCCTAGGTCTATATGGCAAAAGCTAGTGCTGGGACAAATGAAGCTTCGAAACTCGGGGTGTGCTGGACTATCCCGAACTACCAATCAATGCTGACGAGTTTTGAAACCTCATTTAGCTCCAGCATTGATTGGTTACTTTGTCCCATCACTAGCAGACGCACTTATTATTAAAGCTAATCGTGCAGCTTCGAACATGTCATTAGATTAAAGACGTTACCTTGTGCTGTCAGAAGCTTTGCTTTTATGTTTGCTTGTCTTACAGGAAACTGCTTTGCTGTGAAACGGTGACGCCGACGCATAGCCATGTTCCGCTTCTGCTGGACGACGTGAAAAGCCGTGAAATAACTGTGCGTAATCCTTAGCACAGCCAAATTAAACCTGCTGTTTGAAAAGGCAGATTGCTGCCCAAAAATAACACGTATTCCAACACTTGACAGTTACAACTATGGCCGAACAAGTTATCCTTCTCATGCAGTATTAACGGCTGCAGTTAAGCTCGCGGACAAGTACGTTTTGCTTTAAATGCAGGGAAATTTGTAAAAGCGGTGGAATTTGAGAACAAATGCGCTGAACTGGTCTTTTATACTTTATCAGTTGTACCTTTAATGAAATAATTCCAAATTATTACTAAAATGTAGCGGTATGGTAAATAGTACGCGCTCAGAGACAATTATTCACAGTACAGTATCGTACGTAAATAAAAACAATATCCAAAACAAACAACATTTACATTTCAGTCTAACAATAAAAGTTTCATACAGCTGACATGATATTCATCGAAAGGTAACAATGACAGCTCTCGTAGATTTTGGCGCCAGCTCCTCTTTTTAGATAAAGATTATGAAGGAATAAAAGATTAGTTATAGTGGACTAGCTAGACACATACAAAATTAACCAAAACAGATAAGATACACAATTTGGCTTTCCAGTTAAACGTTTCCATTCATTCTCCCCGTTTTGAAATCAGTGACGACTTGGCGCCTTCTGGCGTACGCTGTTTAAATATAGTAGGTCACCGAGTCAAACGTATTGCAGCTGCGAAAATAAACATTTACGTCCAGACTGCACATATGCATTTCGTTAAGAAACAAAAGCCCCTGTTCCCATTACATATTTATCTTCTTGCACACTTAAATAAGAAAAAAAGACATTCGGAGTTGGCGTGGCTAGCTGGTTACATTGTATTGAACCCAGAACATTTGTTTACCAAGGACTGCTGTTATGAGCCAAGTTAGAATATAACCAGAAATCGATCGCCATTTTACAGTACCTCGTTCTCTCCTTTCCAGATATTCAGCAGCTTGCAAGAGGACATGAATGTTGCCTTTGTTGATCTCCATTGCATTTAAAAAAAGAAGCAGATGAGCCCAGACCAGAACGATACCTGAGACTAGCTTGAACAACAGCGGCGCTCAGCCCGTGTACCGCCGCCCACTTTCTCTGTACTTCTCTCGGGTCCACGCCTATGGCAAACTTAACAGAAAAAAAAAAAAACCTGGCTATTCCCGCCATGTTGTTTTCTTACGATATATAGTGCTGTTTATCTGTAGCATTATATTTCACTACAGATATACGACCTTTTTACTGCTTGAGATGCACAGTGTATCGATGGACTTTCGGTTGTTTTTTTATTATTATTTTTGAACAGTCGCGCTTGAAGGACTCCAAATGTATACAGCTACCTGAATAGCTAGAAACTCCAGGTCGTGTTATGTTCTCACCTAGACGTGTTGCCGAAAATGAATATGGACGAGCCTCGGTCTAAATACGATACACCGCTGTACGGTGGTGAAAAGTGGCTGGCGTTTAGCTACTGGCGGGAAATTGTCCATTTCAAATTCTGACACAACTAAGAAATATGATCAAATGGGGTTCACAGTTCCTGGATTTTTACATGTACACTGCTTCTGTTTCTGCCCCTAATAACACCTGGCATTCTCAGTTTAAGACGTACAGTAGTTCAGCAATTCAGGGAATGCTTAACCGTAAGATATACAAGAATCGGGAAAAATAGCAATACAAAAGGAGGTGTTAGCTGGCGGAGCCTAACTTATAATACCATCACATCTTAATGACACGTAAGTAGCATATAGTAAACATTGACACTGCACGGAAATTCCAGCGGTTCCAGTAATGTTGATCAACTCTGTATGGTAAGTTGGTAACTAATAGCTTTAGTACAACCGTGTGCTGGCATTTGTATAATACCAGCAGAAGTAATACCAGTAGGCACTCCATCTGTAAAATACTCACACACACACACAAAGTGCTCCTGAGGGTGTTTAACACACGGAAAGCTACACGTGCGTGGCAGATGAACGCTCGTTGAGGAATTTTTGTATTATTAGTTTTACTGAAATTCACAGCTTTACATTTCAGCCTAACAATTTTACACAGGTTTTAAGGACATCAAGCTTCACCAGGAATGGTGACCTCAGCCTGTGGCTATTGAAATATTCCTTATGCCATAGGCATAAACTGACAGAATTTCTCAGTGAGAAATGCCTGGTGGAATGATTGGCAGAAATAATAGAAACAGTGAAATACAACCCCACCCTAGGCTCAGTTTCTATGCATATCCATTTCTAATTAGTGAGAAAGCTAAAATCATTGAGAGGGCAGGCCTAACTTTAAAACTGTTACACTTTAAACATCAGAAAGCAGACACTTGTAAATATTTATTTTCTGCAAAGCCTTTGCATAAGAACCCAAAAATATTCATCGTGTTACTCAGGAAACAAAAATTACAATGGACTACAAAAACATACCATACTCAAAGCTTGAAGTGGGGTAAAAATACATATGAATATAGAATATTTGTAGATTGCACATTTAAACTAGAATGCTGTTCACTTTTTGGATAGTAAAGGAACAATAAAGTGCAATTAATGATTTGAAAAAGAGTCAAATACTGAATTATGGCTTGTAATAAGTTGGTCTTCAAAAATGTACACAAGTTCGTAATTCCAATAACCACTTTAAGCAAAGGTTGTTTTATTACAGACCAACCCACAGCCACAAGTGAACAGTAAGCCCAAACACATTGTTCCTACTGTCTGGCTACATACATCTAGCTGTGTACATATTCAAAAGGTTAGGAATGTCTTTTTTTCCAGTAGTTGCTGTCAAAGCTGTGTTGTTTTGCCAATGGCGTGGAAGTAGCAGTGATTACAGACCCTGACGGGCTGTGTCTGGCCAAACTGAGGAAGGGGCACCTCCCTGGGAGAGCAGCGGGCACAGAAGATCTGGATCCCGAGACAGAGAGATACATTTGGACAAAAATGTTGGTGTAAAAAACATCTATGTGCAACAGGCAGACTAAGACAAAAATCCAGTAAACAATCATGCAACCTGACACTCAGGCAGATTAGTATTAAAGAACGAGGCTTTTAACAAGTCAAATCTCAGGACATAACACTTTTTGGATGGGTACCTAGCAACTATTATTTTATTAAACTAGGAATGGATAACCAATCTTTAAAATAAACCTAGCCTGGTCAAGCAATACAACCATAAGCGTAAAATAAAAATGAGTAAATAAGCAGAACAGATGAGTTTAAACAGAGAACTGGTTATACTTTGAGCAAGTCCAATGGTCACTTACCTTGCCACAGCACCTACAGTGGTGTCGACGACGCAAAAAAGTAAACGGTACCTTGCAGGCAGTGCAATGGGTACAAGTATTGTCTGGTACCCAGACAGGTAGACCTGCCAAGTGATATGTTCAAGTTAGATGTGCTATGGACTTAAAGAGCCATCATCTTCACACTACTATTCTTGTTTGGGGGGGGGGGGGGGGGGGGGTCACAGGGGCAGCAAGACCAGGTTAGATTAGACGTCCCTTCCCAAGGCCACAGACTGGCTCATTCTGGAAATCCCCAGATGTTCCCAAGTCAACTGAGAGAGATATCGTTCCTCCAGTGTTTCCTGGGTTTACCCTAGGGCCTCCACACAGCAGGATGTGACCAGAAATATTTTCTTGGGAGCTGACCAGGTAGCATCACTAAAAATGACTTCAGCCAGCTCAGTCAACTTCTCTCAATCTGCAGAAGTTGTGGTTCTAATTCAAGAACCCTCAGGGTTTCCAAACTCCTCACCTTATCCTGTAGAGTGAGCCTAGCAACCCTCATTTCAGCTGCTCGTACTCATGAACTCGTTCTTTTGGTCATTGTCCGCGGGTCAAGACCATAGATGAGGATAGGGACATAAATGAAGCTCATAGTTCACCGGTCAAGTCAGATTAGGCTGCCACTTCACCACCACAGACCTGTTCAGTGGCCTCAACTAAGGACAGACCCCCCCACCCAAATGGAGCAATTTACTCTTGTGAAAGAGCATCTTGGCCACAGATTTGGAGGTGCCAGTTCTAATCCTGGTCACTTCACACCTGGCTCAAGTTTGTGCTGGATGAGGCTCTTTACCATCTGCAAATTGCAGGAACGTCACCATTAGCCGTCCAATCTTTTATACCCTTCCAGCCACAATTACGCCTTCAAACATCACAATCAGGAGTCGAGACAAGACATACCCTTGCCAGAGGCTAAGGCTTACTCTAAACACCTCAGATTTTGTGCCAAGCATGCATTTAAATAGAGTGCAAATGCCACAGAGTAGCAGCCCCAATATCCTGCATTTCCACAGAGCTTTCAGTATCTCTGAACTGATTTCATCAACCTCTGCAGACTCAGATGCCTCTAACCTCCAGAAACTTTGTGTGGATCAGAGTCCAACACTGACTTCTGGTGAGAGTACATCTACTGGATTAAAAAGTTCTAATTGTTCCTTCCACTGCATGACAATATCCCTAGCATTATCCAGCTCTACCCTACCCCTGCTGAACACAGCCTAAGCAAGGTCCCGCCTCTGGTGTCACTGAATGGTTTGTCAGAACATCTTTGGAGCTACTCAGTCTTTTGTCGTGGCCACTCCAAACTTCTCCCATACATGAGCTTAAGCTTATACTAGTTCAAACTCCAGTTAAGACGAAATGGATTAAACCATGCCCAGTTCAGGGGGAAGAAAAAAAAACACACCACCACACACACAACACGTGGAATTACACAAAGAAAGGAAGCCAAAAATAAACCATGAGTCTAAAGGTCAGTTATTAAGACCCAAAAGACAAAATACGTGGTAAAAAGCACTCATTCAATTTTCCATTGGGCAATTACGGTGCATTACATGAACAGTCTTCAGGAATTCCTGTAAGGGAATAATTTGTTAAAGTGATGACCCTAAGTTAAGCAAAGTATGGAAATCACCAAACCATGGTGATACTATATGTTGATTAGGTAGGTTTTCATCTAACATACACCAGACCAGTCAGAATGCTAGACAGTAACATAACCATACATTTGTTACTGTCTAGTCAAAACACATGCAGGTGTTTAATCTTGAGAGGAATGTTCAGCTACGTAGAATGTCTACCCATGAGTGCCTTGTGTACAAATGGGAAGAAAACATGCTCAAGATATGTAATGACTGAGCACATCAAAGGCCCTACCTCCAGCGCTGCCTACTCTGGATTCTGCACCACTCAAATCCTCACAGAGTTCACATTCCTCCTGTGTAGAGTTGCCATCATCCTCTTCTGGCCTATTGTCTTTCGGTACCATAGAGAGAAGGGAAAAGGAAAGCTGTCTTCAATACCAAGAAACAGGTATTGAACATGATTCCAAATGTTTTATACAGGTATTATGAGCAAAACTTAAACGGTTTTTATCTGCAGCGCATACTGATACGAAATCATGATGGTGATTGCCAGAATAATCACCACCACTGAATGAATTTCTCGATGGCACCCCCACCCAGGGGAACAAAATTTTGGGACTATTTTGGAGTTGATAGGTGTGGAGTCGATAGATGTGGAGTCATTTTAAAAGTAAACCATAGGCCATAAAAATCTGGACACCCATGGCCTAGAGTCTGACAAATATTAAGTGACTTGAGGTCTTGCAACTGGGAGGGCGATGGAAGATGGCCAACTTCATCTTTGAGCTCCTCAGATCAGTGATGATGTGTGCCATTTGTGCCAAAGGACAACTGTCCTCCAGCACACTACAGTGGGACAACCTCATAATGGAAGGGAACAGGAGCACTTTGATGTGCTCAGAGTAACTGCCTAGATGGCTGGAACCATGGAACACAGCCTGATAATCCCAGAACATTCTACTCTTGTCCATTTGTCTAATCCTTCCATCTTTAAATTGGGTTGTAAGAATGTTTACTAAAACTAAACTTACCCTTATTCCGGATGCCCTCGCTTTCAGGACCATTTCTAGAGACAATCAGCTCAAAGACAGATTTTAGAATGACTCTCATGTCACTGGCAAAGTTGGTCTGGAGCTGGTCTGCTACTCCTAGCAAAACAAGATGATTTTAGTGGGCACAATCACACAATGCCCTAGTGCTATATGACCAAGATTTAGAAATTCTTACGTGGGGCAGGGGGGTGGAAGAAATAACCATACACCCAACAAGAAACAATATAAAAACATTTCATATTTGGAAAAGACAAGATTGCCCCTACTGCCAAATAACTAAGCCTCAAACCTGCTAGTAAACAAGATAACAGGGTATGGTGAGGACATCAGACCACACTAGTGGGCAGCATGTACCTGAAATGCAGACAAAAAGCCGGTGTATCATATCGCTGCTGCTGCTGTACTGGGCCCGCAGCTCCACCCTCACCACATCTCTGCCACCAGCCTGCCTTCCTACTTCCTGCTGCCCATCACGAAGTCTGCCAAGACATTTCAGGAGATTAGTTTCAGGAGTGAAGAAACCTACCAACTACTCCAGGTGAAAGAGCTCCTTCTTCTATAGAGCAGCAGTTAGTGGAAAACAGCTCCTTCATTAAGAAGACTTTTCAGAGGACCCTGCTAATCTGGCAGCAGGCCTCCTCACAAACCCAGGACGGGTCTTCTGCCCTGAAAATCTCTCCCTTCCATAGCAGTACCACATACATATTGCATGACCTCTCAGTGAGTAAGGCAAGTTTATCGTTTCCCTTGAAGTCATTTGATGAACCAGAGTGGTATTTGAGAAAGCAGGTTTAACAAACCCTAAAGTCAAACCTGAATTCTGATTGGAGAAAACTAAAAGCCTGACTTCAGAAGACTCGTTACACCCTCTGTACTTTCTGGCCTACAATTTGAATATGTCAGTCTTAACACTGAAAGTGTAGCTTTGAGACTAGGGGTTAAACGATAGTCCTTCTGGTCTAAAGCAGTACATTGCTGGTATACACACCTTCTGCCCTCTCTTCCATGATACCGAGAGGCCGTGCTAGGACACTGTTGCTTGGAGTACCAGCTCTGCGTCCTCCAGTTCTGCCGCCATCTTTGCAGTGGCTCATGCACTTCCATATCAGAGGCAGCAGTGTTTGGTTCATTGGCTACATGGCTGTGGTCAAAGTCCACCCTCCCATGTTGGGAAGCATGGGGCTCAGGGTTCGATCGTGGCCCAGTGCAGGGCTCACTCTGACAGGTGGCCTGCTGAGGAACAAAGCAAGGGGTGGCTGGAGCAGCAAAATCTGGCAGGAGTGGCTGTCTGTGTTCAGAGAGAGCACAACCAGGCTGCGTAGAGCTTATCCCAGGAAACAGGTCATACTCCCCACAGGGATTCTCTACAGCAGGGGCTGCCCCATGACTGGAGGCCACAAAGTCATGGTGTCTACTCATCATGGAGGAGCAGAGAGAATTTGGATACATGTTGCTATTGGTGTGTGGCCCAGAGTGCTCATGAGCCTTTGTTGCCTCAGTACCAAGAGCCAGCTGCGGAGCTTCGCCAGAGGGAGGCGAGCAACCGAAAAAGCCACCAGACTCCACAGTGCATAGCCTCCTCTCCAGGATATAGAGCTCCTCCTTTGTCAGGACTCGCAAAAGGTCCCTGCGGTGGGAAAACACCAATGTCAGGCAGATAACAACCCCACAGCCATTGTTTGGGGCTGCGAAGATTGACAGAACCGACCTGATTTTCTGCAGCAGTGTGAAGAATGGCCTGAAGAGGCTGCACATGTTTTCTGAGCCTTGCTGGAGGTTCAGTGGGCCATCCGGAAATATCAGCAGGCCACTTCATAGCAGAGTTGTGTAAACAGGTTGGGGAAAAAAAATTAACCAAAAACAGCAGCCTTACCGTTTTCAATTTTGAGCTAGAATCCAACCCTGCTTGGGCTAATGATGACTTGCTCGCATCTAGAGTTGTTATTCCCGCCCCCCCCACAACAGGCAGAAAATGACTCACCAAATGATGGCAAGTCTTGGGATGGTGAACATGACCAGAGGCTCGTAACCATCAATGAGCTCCTGGTTCAAGTAGCCCAGCTTCAGTGCTCTGTGTAAGGAAAGACATAGAAAAAGGTTGGTTCTCCGGCTCACATCCCACACACTGGAAGCCGAACCCAAGCTTCACTCACCTGTCAACGGTTTCACAGAAGAGCACCACGATCTCCTGTTGTTTCTGCAGTTCCTCAGCAGACTTCACTGGCATCACAGTGGAGATGTAGCTGAAAGAGAGACGCAAGCAAACATCCAACATTCCCACTCACTCCTCTTACACAACTTTGAAGAGGAAACGGCCTGAATGCATGCAGATCATGCAGACCTCCAGGAAATGGCAGTAAAAATTACACAAAGGTTTAAGATGCTAGGAAAAGCAGCTAGCACCTTACAGCCACCACTGCTCTCATTGTTTAATGACTATTTTTACCCAAAGTCATGGTCACAATGTCCTAATCAGTATGCTTCAAATACTAGTTTCACATTAGACATTAAAACACTTTGCAATACAAGTGTTGTATCAGGTGTAGTGCAAGAATGAGCCAATTGCATTCCAGTATTGCTGTGGTATTTACTGAAAAATCAGTTTGGTTGTGTGTGGGTCTCTTTAAAACCTTTGCACTTCTGCATAAAGAACAAAAAAAAAATGGTTTTATAAAAAAAGATTTTCCAATTGGGAGTTTCGTGAACAAGTAATACTTGCGACTGGGTACCGGATTGACGATTGGCTTTAATTGTGGCTGACTGCAAAAACAGGAGCCATGGAAAGGATGCCGTACCTGAGTTCGAACTGGGAGAAGACGCTGTCATACTGTAGGAGCGCGTCACGAAGTGCAGCTGGGCAGCCCTGGAGTCTGCTCAGGCTCTGCTCTCGTAGGCGCTGCCTTGCCTCCCCCAGGCAGTGCAGTAGCTGCTCCGCCAGGGGACGCAGCAGGAGTCCCTCAGTCTCCTGAACCTCCAGGAAGGAGCCGGCCGACAAGCACTTCAAGGAAGGGGATGGGAGGGAAGGCGGAGGTTAGTGTGGAGGTGCCGAACCACCCATCCATGACCCTGACCCGAGAGTGGAGATGCCAGCCAAGTTACAAGAACAAGCTGTAAAGGCAAGGCTCAGAAACAGCAGTCATGGTGAAAAGGAGCACATAGAAAACATCCAGAGCAGCAAGCCACTAGGAGTAATGATAGGTCATGCCTATAGAAACTGATCTCACCTCGGCGGCGAACCACAGCTGCACGCCCAAGTTCTCCTGCCGGATTTCATCAGGAAACTTTACGTGGTAGTCACGGCTACACCTCTGTCCAGCAAGGTAATCCTCCATTATCAGCTCAATGGTACGCAACATGTTATCCTGACAAATGTTTGAAAAATACCTTATCAGACACCTGTGACCCGAATAACAGTTTAGCCAGCCGGTTTCCCATACTGGTCAGTGCAAAGTACCTGGCTTTGTCGTAACTGGTTCAGCAAAATTAAGTATTTCTGGAGGTCTTTCCTTACGTCTAACCCATTCAGTTCAGCTGTAATGCGGGACACCTCTTCGTCTGCAAAGAAAAATTGTGCTAGGGGACGGCAGTCAGACCTCTGCAACACACAAAAGCAAAACACAAACTTCTTACAATTACAGAGTCAGAGCGAGGTCAGCATTACATTTACACTGGATTCAAGACTTCAATCCCAAATAGAGTTGGACATGGCCAATGATCACGTCCATTAGCAGAAACCCTGACACCATTCATTTATGTGAAAGTGTATTCATAGCCGGGTTCCGGTAGTGCAATAGCAGAAGTGTCAGGATGCCGAGGAGTGCTCCACCCAAAAAGAAGGGCCTACAATTTGAACATCTCACTCACACTCATTGCACCAGCTCTGCAGTGCTTAGACCACATGCACAGAAGGCCGTTTACAAGTGTATTGACTCGTTTTCCTTTCCTTGTCAATTCATTCCATTGTCAGGACATTATTAAAGTCTGCATGTAGTGCATAGCCTTCACATTATATAGTCATTAAGCATAGCCAAGTGTTCAACAGGTGAACGCAATTTACAGAGTGAGCAAAGAAATTTCAAGTAATCCCTGGATTCAAAGAAGTACCACTTAATGACATCACAAGTGATATCACCTTATCCTGCTTTGCATCAGAAGACAATGCAACTTAAAGTGTCACAAAAATATCACTTTTTATGAAAATGTAATTTTTTCCTTATTGACCAACATTGGTGACATAAAATCAGTTTTAGCTTGAGCATGTATGATGTTAAGACACGTAACTTATGTTAGAGA
The DNA here is from genome assembly GCA_009936485.2 of Gymnarchus niloticus. Taxonomy (NCBI): domain Eukaryota; kingdom Metazoa; phylum Chordata; class Actinopteri; order Osteoglossiformes; family Gymnarchidae; genus Gymnarchus; species Gymnarchus niloticus. Next base: position 6,951,641 of record JAACJT020000002.1, on the reverse strand, counting down.
ATTCGGCCGCATAACCATGCGCAGAAACATAAGGAAATTCTGAAGACCAGAAGGATTTTCTTTTATTTGTCATGAGACGGAAACAGGATTGTTTCATGCCATAAATGTATCTATTTACACCTGACAGGAAAAGCACTTTTAACTGGGCATAGTACAAACATAATATACCGTCTGGCAGGAGGAGTAAACCTGCCATGACTCAGCAGGAAGTGACTCCATGTAGGGGGGTGGGTTCTGTTTTGTCATCCATCATAACACAGACTTCCAAAGAGGTATTAAACAAATTACTCAGAAGGATTTTAAAAAGTTGTGAAATATAATAATCTCCCCTTATATTATCACTTCATGAGAAATGCCTATACAAGTTCAGACACATCCTCCATCCTTCATGTCATCTTTCAAAAACCACTAGGCGAGAATGATTGGAATGCCATTATACAGGTCCTGACCTATCCTTACATTATGTCCATAAATTAAAAGCACTTGGTCACAACGGGGGGGGGGGGAATATTTACATCAGAGTACTCTTTAGGCTGTAATCATTTTTCTTGAATGAGCTCTACCTAAACAGGATTTCTAAACTTTAACAACACTCATCATTTTTTGTGGGCTCCAGAGGTTTGTCACGCATGTCATATACACATTTACAGACTACTGATACTCAGAAGACATAAAAAACTATTGCTATGAACTTCGACCCATCCAAAATTTGACCCAGATCATTTACAATCTGAATACAGAGACTCACACATCGTTCCAAAGTTCACACATAACTCATCTGACCTTACAGCCAGCCTGCCATTTCACTTTTTGGTCTTGTGCTGTAGAATGGACTGGATTAAACCAGTCTCAACCTCTGTAATATAGTAATGACCTGTCTGTTCTCATTAGAGCCAACATATCTTTTACAAAAAGTGACCTCTATCACTACTAACAAACATATATAAAAATACACACATCTATACACCTCAAAATAGAAAAAGGAAGTGATCTGAACACGTTTGATCCATTTAGTTTGCCGAACATCCGCTCCTTTCCTTGTTAAACTACTTTTCATTGTTAGATGTATTTACACCACTTCTTTTAACAGGCCACTATGGGAAATTAAACCTTAATATGTGGAAATATACCTGGGCAATTTCCCGCAAGGACCCCGCTACTGTCAAAAGAAAACCGTTATGAAAACACTACAAATTAGTTAAATCCACAAGACCTCGTTAAAGACCTATAAGGCCACCGGATGAAAATTAAATGTCAAACTTTTACAAAGAAAAGGAAACAGGGTAAAGAGGACTACAGTCTTACCTTGGGCCTGTAGAGCCACCGCTTCATGAGAGATGACAGCATTTTATTCCAGGGAGCTGTCTGATCGCCGTCGTCTGGCACTGCTGACAGCAAACTAAATCTTGGCTACTTCTACTGTACCTTAACTTGGTGATGACTGCCCGGAGGCTTCATTTGGGGGTGGTGGACGGGGACTGATCGCCTGCTTATCGTGTACGCCGTTTCCCTTTTAGTTTAAGTAGATGACTTTCGTTTTGCGCAACTCAAAAATGTATCCCCATTGGGTTGGGATTACTTGCGAATTACTTCCCTCCGATCTCTAAAAGAAACTTTGTATCTATTCGCTTACACCCCCTGACTGTAAGGCGCTGTTCAGGTTAACATCAACCCAATCCAGTAAGTACGATCCAGATTTGTCGCCAGCTACGCTTTCTCAATCAATTTAAACATGACCTCAAATTTACAGTATAAACTGGCGGGTTTAAAGTAACTTTTTTTCCCCCACACACACACATATATATTTGGAAAGTTTTCGTCAACTTACAGTACCCTCGTCCGCCAGTTCTGTTATTGTTATATCCTCTATAAAGAATTCAGGTAAACATTAGTAAATTCCTGAAAATTTTCGGTGCCGAAAGTCCACTGTTTTCCCCACTGTAAACGACCGATATATGAATGGTCCTTCCAGCTTCTCTCCAAATCACCTACAGCCGCCCGTAACTGGCTGGGGGGAGACCGCCTGAACAGTAAGTCTTTCTCGCTTCCAGACTATCTTGGCATGCGTTTGCTTGTCACTCCACGCTTTTTTCTACCACCGGCTGTCTATTACGTCACACCGTTTTTTTTTCTTCCCCTTCTCTTTTTAACCTTCACTCACCTGGAAACACGTAGTTAAGCAAAGAGCATAAAGTCCGCTGGTTCCCAAGCTCTTCCACTGCATTTCACCCAGTTAACTTAAACTTCTTTTGATCATACTGAGTTGTCTGAGCTACTGACACAATTTTGGCTGTGTAACGGCAGTTATGTACAAATAAAAAGAAACTAAATATACCTGTGGTGTATAAATTGTTAATATTGCACAGTATATGGCAAAAATAGTGTCATTTATTCCTAATACTTTAAATCAGTGGGCCCCAGAAATAGAACTGAAAATTGTTTAATTATGGAAACACTTGGATTTGTGTGGTTCAGTTCCTCAAATCCCAAAAAAGGCCCAAAGCAGTAGCTGATGGTTGTTGTAGTTATTAATATTTAAAAAGAATAAGAAATATATGACACAGTTTTGAGAATAATTTTTAAATTTATCTTGTTGGTTTCAAAACAGTAACAATCTACACAGATGAGCCAAGAATAGAATAATTGACTCTTCCCAGCAGCCAGATGGCATGCCTATAAAAGCACAAATAAAAAACAGGATATAAAATGACAAGGGCATGCTATCCTGAAACAGTTGTGCTAAATGACTGCTTCTCCATCCTAGTGAACCAGGTCCACCCCATCATAATGACTATCTACCTTGATAGCATGGGTTGGTTTGAGCGGGACAATTCCCCTGGCCATGTCACTAGGTGTGTGCATGAATGGTTTGAGGAGTATGACAGTGACTTCAGCTACCGAAGAATTGAAAAAAAAATCCCCCTTATTATTAGTATGTCAATACAGCAGCAGTGGATTGATTCAATGAGGCTTATGAATGATTCCATAATGATGCTGTACCATGCTGACACTAGAACTTCCCGCAGAGCAATAAATGACCTTGATGGGAATTCAAAACACCAAACCTGTTGGTCAAGGCAATTCCACAGACGATCAATCGGATTGACATCTGGCGAACATGGAGGCCAGGATAGTAAACTGAAGTCACTATCATGCTCCTCAAAATGGCATGATTCTTATATCCATTTCTCAACACGACCCACCCGAGGTACATATAGCTGAAATACATGAACCAGGTCTGGGAGAGTGTTCCCGACAGTGATCTCCACTGTATTTACGGTCCTTTGAGTAATCAGCAGTTCCCAGCCATTCCGCTACAGAGCGGCCTCCACTATATTTGGTCCTTCGAGCCGGATAGATGCCGTGTGTATCTCTGAAGATGGATTCTGGACCCGTATCTAAGGATCAAACTACGCGTCCAAAAAGACATATTCGCCCTCCTGCCTGTTACGAAGATTACAAGGTAGGATCTGGCTTATGGATGGATACGATACATCAAGAAATGGTTGCTGGTATACAGCACAATACAGAGGACCAGCCTGCCATCCAGCTTTCGACGGAGTGGGAAGATCCAACCCAACATATGATGCACCCAACGGGGAAACTACAAAGTGACTTACGTTGGCTTCGGCAGGATCAGACGGAGCTCCGCGTGGCTATAGCCGAGATTAGGCAGGCAGTGATCGCTGCACCTAGCCGCCATCACCATTTCTTAGCTCCTCCCAGTCCTCCGCGTCACAAGGTAAGCTGTCGTGAATGGGAGACTACTGCGATACAGCTCGAGTTGACCACTGAAGGGGAATCGCATAGCGATGGAGAAGAGGAGTGTTCTCCCGTGCACACCCGAACAGGGAGTAATGTGGCCGACCTGTCAGAAGGCCACCGCCCAAGGGAGGAGCACGTAGACCAGATGATTCTTAGATCGCTGAGGGTAGTCCTGGATATGAAGGAGGGTTTAGTAGACTAGGACCATCCCGTGAGCCCAGGTCGACAGCCGCTTGCTTCATCTACCCCAGCCCAGCCAAATAGGCAGGGCTTCACTTCTGTCACAACCATGCCTAGGACTTCAACGTGCGTGGCTCCACAGTATTCAACTCACAGTCCCCGGTTGCCGCCAGCTACGATCTGGCCTTCCGGTGCACCTGTGACTTCTGAAACAGCATACCGTGGACCACGACCAACTATTCCTAAATTCACAACTCGGGATCCCAGCAAGTTTGCTCAGATGAGGATTGCCATGGAGAACCTATTACTGAAGGAGGAGACAGAGATGTTTAAATACCAAATTTTAGTGGACCACCTAAATTTGAAGGAAGCAAGGTTAATCGCCGATGCTTACCTCCATTCATCCACTCCGTATACTGATACCATGGCAGCTCTGGAAGACAAATTCGGCCAAACACACCAGATGGCACTAAATAGAATTGCTTCCGTGATGGAATCTCCAGATATTAGACAGAGAGACGTCGCTGCCTTTGAGGAGTTCGCACTCAAGATCCAATCCCTGGTGGGAATGCTGAAGACATTAGGTCCAGAGGGAGAGGCCGAGCTGCTGTGTCGTTCACATGTAGCCCATCTTCTCAGCAAGTTACCACCAGAACAGGAGGCAGCATTTCGACGCTGCATGTTCCAGCATTCTAGAAACTATTACACCTTGATTGACCTAGCAGATTGGCTGAAGTTCGAGTCTAGTTGCAGGGGGTGTCAAGCGTCGTGGACCCTCTAACAGGGCTGGAGAAAGACCGATGCGTAACTGCAACTGACAGGCCGACCAGCGATTTGCCACTGTCCTACATGGGACTGAGGACAGTCGTGGGGACAAAGGGACCAAAACCCTGAGTGGCGTCGCTAAGAAGAACCAAAGTCAGCCCTATTGTGCATACTGCAACAAGTCAGGGCACCACCCTGGCCAATGTGGGAAGATCTCCAAGTTAACGAAGGAACAACTGTGCTCATGGATAAAGATGGAGAAGAGATGCTGGCGCTGCGCCTGGTCTCACCAGGCCGCCCAGTGTAATCTCAAAAAACCGTGCGGTCTATGCCAAGGAAGACATCTGCAGGTTCTGCACAAGGTGAACGACAGGACCTCAACGGAAGTAGTGAAGCCTGTTGTGGAGCAAACCCGGGCAGAGAGTTCACCCACTGAGGTCCTTTACGTGGACAGGACAACCGACAGCAGTCAGGTGCTTCTGAAAGTCGCTAGAGTCCTCCTCCACAGTGGTGACTGAACATTGCACACCTACGCCATTTTGGACGATGGGTCGGCGATAACGATGTTGCTACCTGCCGCCGCCCAGAAACTTGGACTTCAAGGAATGCCAGAAGGTCTACTCCTGAGGACCATTCGGCAGGATGTACAAACCAGCAGCAGCACCTCAGTGTCCTTCTCAATCTCTCCTGTTGCGAGACCCAAGGTCAGATTCTCCATTGAGAGAGCTTTCACCGCAGACTGCATTAACTTGGCAGAGCGCACCTATCCTATGGAGTTGCTCCAGAAGAATTACGGGCACCTGCGTGGCCTGCCAATACAGCCATTCAGGAATGTCTGACTGTTGTCGTTGATCGGGAGCGATCATTTGCACCTGATAACTGTGATTGAACCTGCTAGGATAGGATCACCTGGGGGTCCTGTAGCCATCCACACCAAACTGGGTTGGACATTACAGGGACCGGCGAAGCTAATCAGCCTGCTTATCCAGGCACAACAGTGTCTTTTAACCTTCATTGGTCCACAAGTGAGCGAGATGACGAAGTCTATAGAAAGGTTAGGACAGGTAGACACCACCTCATTCAGAAGTGAGAAATTGGTGGACTGTCCTAAGAAGGATCATGAGGCCATTGGCCTCGAAGGCAAGACCACTTGCATGAAGAGGGATGGTCCTCATTGACAAGTGACCCCACTACTCCACCGGAAGACCAGGGTCCACCATTGAGCAAGAAAGAAAGCGGCTAGGAAGAAACCCAGCTGCCGACATCCCCTGGGGCAAGATGAAGAGGAAGCTGAAGGAGTCCAGTAGTTGCAGCCATTGGCCACCCTCCCTCCTAAGAAGCCAAGAGTTATGGCCAGAGGACCCAGTGGTGGATTAAGGGGAGGACAAGTCAGAACTCCACAAGGCTGCGTCAGTGGCATTACTTCCCCTGCGGGGAACCCTCCGGTTTCGTGGAAGGAACCGTTGCAGGTTACAGCAGAGGAGTTGCATGGGGCGGCCAACCTAGGTGGTCACCATTCCTAGAGAGCTCATTTGGACCAGTGGTCCAGAGCGGGTATGTGCAGAGACCCGACGTTCCTTCTGGAATTTGCGAAGGCGCAAGCCCATTTGTTGTCATCAGCACACCCGCGCTGACTGTCACCAATGGCAGGAGCGACATGCCGTACCTAAGAGGACAGACCTTCCATTGGCTCTTCCGAGGCCCTTCAAGCTCACCTTCCGTTATTCCGGGGTGGAACGTTTTGGGCCACTGGAGCCTTTAGACTGTGTTTCATCGGATCAGAGGGACACGAAGCTGATCAACCCCCACTTATCGTTGATGGGGTGGCCCGATGGACCTTTACCGCTAGTCATTATTCTGCATAGAAAGACATGGAGACACTCGCTGACAAGGAGACAAGTACTTCTTGATTGCTTATGGACATGTGGCATCCGGTGATACCTTCCTGTGTGCGGACCAACCAGAAGTGGCACTCTACCCCGTTCATATCACCCCGACCGGAGATCCTTCCTGCTCTCCCATCCAAAGAAAATGAAGATGACTCTACCCCTCCCGACCAATGAGACTTCGGTCCTTTTATTGAAAGCAAACGTATTGCATACATTTGGGGGTGGCTGTAGAAAAGGCCCTCACTCTCCTAGACTTTAGGTAGAATAGTGTGTTTCCTTGCCCTCGCCTTTTACTTTTTACTTTAGAATTTAAGATTCTCCACAATGGTCTCCTAGATTAGGTGGAACCCTACCCATTACAGTATTCTCATCACCTTAGAGATGGAACCCAAAGATTATACAGTACTGTGCAAAAGTCTTAGGCAGGCAATGATGATTATGTTTAAATCATGTTCATGTTGGTGTAAAATTACAACTTCACATTGGTCAAAGTGTGTCAGTTTACATATTTTTAAACATCTCTTCATTTCACCCCAGAATATACAGTTATTATCCAACATACCCATGTACTTAAAAAGATCAACTAGGAGTGCACCTTGTCTGACTGATTAAGACCTCATAATGTGAATTAGCTAGTTAAGCACAAGTTAACTAAGCGGGTGATGAAAATTAAGAAATACATGAACTGAGGTTCTTTCAAGGAGAGGTTTGGGAACGAAAATTATGTTGTTTGAGCCATCCAACCAGACATCGGTAATATTTTAGAGAACAGAACAAATTATTTTTACTAGTTTTTCTATTTACTCTTTATTCATATATATTCTAATGTTAAATTGTTTTTTTGTCTGAACAAAAATACAATTACTGCCCAGACAAATGGCCTTAAACATTTTCTTGAACTGCCTAAGACTTTTGCACAGTACTGTATATGTAAGTCAATCTTAGACCGGTGTGTGTGAAGACATGATTGGAGGGCCACACTTTAATGTTCATCCATTATTGTTACACATTGTGTAATCTGCTTAGCTTGAACCCGAATAAAGACCTACCAGGATTCTAGGTTTAGTGGTGTTCTGGACGATCCACCCAAGGTACATACGGCTGAAATACACGAACCAGCTCTGGGAGAGTGTTCCCGACAGTGATCTCCACTGTATTTACGGTTCTTTGAGTTATCAGCGGTTCCCGGCCATTCTGCTACAGAACCTTTACAGGTGCACCATCCATCTGCTAGGAAAAAGCCAGTCGTTCTGGGCGTGATCATAATGTTTTGACTCATCAGTATACACAATTCACAAACCAATAACAGGCTTTAAAGCCCATACTTAAGCGTGTAAATTTCATAATCTCTATCCAAGTCTCTCGTGTAAGCCTTTAGTTGCCCAACATGTGATTAGATAGATAGATAGACTTTATTAATCTGTATTTATCTTCAATGAGTATGTTTATGGAATAATTGTTAAGACCAGAACTGATTTCTTGAACATTATATCGTTCACAATCAGCTGTCAGTGAGGGGGGATGAGCAGCAGGATAAGGTAGGTGTGCTACCGGTGATTTGAAGGTCTGGAAGCACATCCAGAAGGGCTACGAAGAGAACTGCGCTTCAGTACATGGCTGGATATATCTGATTTACATTTCATGACACCACAGTTACAATGTTATTGCAGAAACCATGGTAAAGTAGGCTGTTTGGTAGGGATGAAGATATTATGTTTTTAAAAGTCTTAGCTGCATATAATGGTAGGACACCACCGTCAACCTCTTGCATAAATATCAACATCCAAGATGGGACCTGTAAACTGGGGCGGTGTTAAAAAAAAGTAAAACTGGAGAGGAAATACATAAACATACATGAACAACAATTTTGTTGTATACATTGCTATTCAACAGTTTTACAAAAGGAGTAGCTTCTTTTCAAAAAACCCAGAGAAAAGCACAAGGCATCAGCATGAATAATAAAGTGAATTACTCAGTGGTGTACATTGCAGGGTACTCACACAAAATATGAACAATTTAGAGCTACAAATTCTCCAGTATCACATGTTTTGGGGTGTTGGAGAAAACCTATGCTGTACCAATTCCAATCACAGAGCTGGAAATGGAACAAAAATCCTGGTGTTGAGACCCACTCAGCTGCCATGTTGTCCCTTAAGTAACATATACAGTAGTTCAGTATATACAGTAGTTCAACATTGTGATGACTCCATGGGAAAGTAGAACATTTAATTACACAAAGGCAATATAACACATGAATAACGTATCGTTTTCGAAGGGGATAAATGCTTATCTTACTCAAATGGGGCCAGCATGCTTTCTCCCCTTAGGTTTTCAGTGAGGCCGCTCTGCCAGTACTCTCATTGACCTGTGAACTCTACGCTTTGCTAGCTGTCCGCCATATTGGCTGTTGTCTTTTCTAAAGAAGGCTGGGACGGTGTCTGGTGCTGGCAGAATTGAAACAGTGCTTTTTTTTAAAAAAAAAAAAATAATAAAATAAAATAAATATACATACCCACACAAACTGGTTACAACTGGGTTACCGCGTGTCAGAAAAATCATGGCTAGGAAGAAAAGCAAGCAGCACGGAGTCGGCAATAAGGAGCTGGTGACAGGGCAGCAGAGCTTGGCGAAGAAGCCCGTCACTCCCGGCGATGCAGCTGCCGCTGGTGGCGGAGATGCGGGGCTCGATAGGCTGGCCATGGCGAACCAGGTAGCCAGAATCGTTCTACTTCTTCATACTTGTTCCCTTTCTGTCCGCGGCCGTGTGTTAAAACTGAAGTTCGGTGTCTTAATAGTAAGTAGGTTAGTGGAGTGTGTGCTTTAGGTCCCATTTTACACGTCTGAACCAGTGTATGGGGCGGAGCGGCACAATAAGGCGGCCAGCTGCAAGGAGAAATAAACACGGCTAACGTGCAGCTGAGAGATGTGCACCAGTTAGCCCGGCATTTCTGCATGCATTTCCAGCGTTGTGGTGGCCGCACGCTGTCGGCATCGTACCTTCCCTCCGGTGCGACTCGCATCGCCGCTGGGCTTCAGCGTGTTGCGAGTCTCGGTGAAATGAAAAAGGGAAGACGGGCTCAGATGTAAGGGTAAAAAGGCTCTGAGAGATGGCTAACACTGGCCTGACACCCATCAGAGGCCATCAGTGCCGTATCGCTGCAGATCTGAAATGCATCTCTCTGTCTTGCCTTTATTGTGCGCACCTCTCCTTTATAAATGAGTCCTACTGGGTTCAGCGACACTAGTTCAAATTAAGGTCGTTTCCTTTATTGCATCTCCATACCTTCTCCACTTTTTGATTCTTCTAATACATACATATGAACTAATATATTTATGCCTTACTTGCCTATAGCTGCATGTCAGTGTGGAATCAGGCTGGTAATCTTACCGATCTTGTGTATTTAAATTGTTTCACCAGGACATCGTAACTTCAGGCTCACTTTATGGATGGTGAGGGACACCGAGAGCCAGTCCTACGGCTTTGTAAGGTGTGATCGAGAAGTACCGTGGTGCTCCAGCACAATATCGGCTTGTCATGGATATATGCTAGCGGAAGATGCATTTGGAGAATGGCACTAGCAGAGCAGACGGTGTCTTACAATGGGAATTGATTTAACCTGAGTATGCCCTGTGGAAATGCTCCAGGGAGACTGTATTTATCGCTTGGTTCTTTAATCCACACTCAGGGGGTAGCATTTGCGCTTTAATTTATTCTGTGGCCTTCCAGTCCAGTCTGATCGAGCCGACAGGATAATGAAACGACGCTGACACTTGTCGTATGGTTTACACGTTAATATGGCTCACATAATATCCAGCCAGAGCAGCCCACTGTAGCGCCAGCCAAGATCTCCTGTAGTCTATCACTTTTCGGTGGTACAGAAAAGATGCCGTGATGTGCATTCTCCCAAAATTGCACTGCCTGTGTTTATCAGTATCTGGCATAATGGCATAATGCCAAAGGCTTTTACAAATAACCCCCCTTGGGGGGACGACTTTCATAGTAGAAAAACCCAACTTAGCTGCGACAACTGCAGCTTTTGAATGGGGTTCCTAGTGTCACTCTCCCTAGACACAACTTGATCCCTTATTGCACACTTAAGGCAAGCTCGCTGTTTTTATGTTCCTGCTGCTAAAAGTGACAGTTAGCAGGCAGAAATAGACAACTTGATTTAATGTGCATAAAAAGCACTCATACCACCTCAGTCCTAAAACAGCAAGTATTGTTTTTAGTCTAACTTAAGAGGATTTAAAGCTTGTGTGACTGTTTTATTATTACTAAACCGATGGCTTAAAGCTGTTCACTTATCCTCATAAATGTTATCTTTCACTCAAATTCAGTTATTTTGTATGTTTTGCTTGCTGTTGTGCAGATCTTTGGCAGATTAATACATTTAATATTATTTCCAGAGAGCATCTCCCCACAATTTTAAGTGATAATGTTGCAATAGAACGCTGAAGACATTTGAGTCTGTCAGGAATGCATCCTGTTTCTTGTATATAAATAGTGATAATAAGAGGTACTGTGACACAATATTGTAACCACTTCTGACAGTTTTCACAGTTTGTGTACTTTCTATCTGCTTCCAAGTTTGATCTCCTTAATAAGGTCATTTTTTTCCCTTCCAGAGAAAACCTGCCAGTTTTCTGCTGAATGTTGCTATAAAGGCAAGGCTCTGTGTGGTTTTTGTGGATTAGGTGTCTGTGCCTGTGACTGGAAGGTTACGGGTTCAAATCCCACAGAAGGCTCTTAACCCCAAAACTGCTTGAAGGGGCTGGATAAGTGGCTGATATATGCTTGTTGTTATGTGTTTGTGTGTGTGCACACTCTTGGATGTGTGAAAAAGATTCATTCCTGTGTACTGTGTAAAAATGGTACACATGGTAAATAAATATTTATTCTGACTAGATTTCCTTCATGAATATAGGAAAATTTGTTGGTTATAATACTTGTCTTCTGCTTGGTTTATGGTCTTGGGCTCAAATTCCAGCTGAAAATGACAAGTCTTTAATACTGTCACAGCTGGTCATAGGTGATTTTTATTAGTCTGTTTGCCAGTGTAAGGTTCAGTTGCATATTTTATATTTAGTCAGAATTGTTCGTTCTGTGTTTGTTCAGTGTTTCACACTAACATTTGGAATCACATCAAAGGAATGATTAATGGTATCATGGATCACTAGTGGAGTGGTGGGTTAGTGGGTAGTAATGATGCCTCACACCTCCAGGGTTGGGGGTTTGAACTCTGCTCCTCTGTGTGTGTAGAGATGTTCTGCAGGTTTCCTCCCACGGCCAAAAGACATGCAGTTAGGTTGATAGTTGCTTTATTGATCCTTGAAGGGAAATTCAAGTTGTTGGTATCTTTAAATTGCCCAGAGAGTATGACTGCATGTATAATTGTGTCTGTATGTGCTCTGTGATGGACTGGCGTCCTGTCCAGGCTGTTACCCCTACCTGGTACCCTATGCTGCCTGGGATCAGCTCCAGTCCCCTCATGACCCTGATGAGTATAAGTGGATGGATTGGTGATGTAGTGTTAACGTAATATAACTACAGTAATGATTCTTTTATGTTTTCCTTATTGCTTGTGTTACTTGTAGACAAATATCTGAAATTTGGTCCTGTCTCATGAATCCCAAGGCATTCAGAACCCTGCTTTATTTATGTGTTCAGTTCTTTTTGGTTGTTTTGTGAGCCTTTATGTCACAAATTTGCTATTTGAAAATTTCACAAGTTGTGGTGAAACTTCAGAGACACTTGAGAGCTCTTGGTCACGGTTGAGGGTGACATGAAAAGTGGAGTATGGAGTAATAGAATCAAACAGCTGTGAGATGCTTAAATTTCCAACGGCTGTCAGGAGGTACAGACAGTGGGAGCTAACATACCTGAATATTGGCTTTTATGGAGTCGTACATTACTGTGCAAAAGGCCCTCCTACTAGCTTGTAATTCACTGCAGATTATAGTACAGCTGTCTAACTGATCAGAAAATTGGATTCCTGTTTGCAGCCCTCAAGGTGACAGCGGCCGAGTATCAAATCGTTGCAGAGAAGATGCAGTGTCGTGAAAAAGTGTTTGCCCCCTTCCTGACTTCCTCTATTATTGTTTAACAACACTTAATTATTTCCGACCTCCAAAAAAAACTATATGACAAAAGACAACCCGAGTAAAGAATACACGGTTGTCAAGTGATCTTGTGATTTACTGTAGAACAAAAACTCCCCAAAACCTATATCACCCATGTGAAAGAGTAATTGCCCCCTAAGCTTAATACTTGGTTGGGCCACCTTTAGCGGCAACAACTGCAATCAAACGCTTCCGATAACAGGAGATCAGTCTTTTGCATCGCTGTGGAGAAATTTTGGCCCACTCTTCTCTACAAAATTGTTTTAATTCAGTCACATTGGAGGGTTTTCAACTATGAGCTGCCCTTGTCAGGTCCTGCCACATCATCTCAATGGGGTTCAGGTCAGGACTTCGACTAGGCCACTCCAAAATTTAATTTTTTCAGCTATTCAGAAGTGAACTTGCTCTTATGCTTCGGATTGTTGTCCTGCTGCATAAACCAATTACACTTGAGCTTCAGATCACGGCCTGATGACTGGACATTCTCCTTTGGTACTTTTTGGTAGAGAGCTGAATTCATCCTTCCCTCAATTATGGCAAGCCGTCCAGTCCATGAAGCAGCAAAGCATCCCCACACCATCACACTACCACCACCATGTTTGACTGTGGGCATGATGTTCTTATCGTGGAAAGCTGTATTATCTTTATACCAGATGTAACGGGACCCAGGTCTTCTAAGAAGTTCCACTTTTAACTCAGTCCATAGAACATTATCCCAAACGTTTTGGGGGTAATGAGGGTGTTTTTTTTAGCAAATGTTAGATGAGCCTTTATGTTCCTGTTGCTTAGCAGTAGTTTTCACCTTGCCACTCTCCCATGCATAACATTTTTGCCCAGTGTCTTTCTGATAGTGGACTCATGAACACTGACATTAACTTAGCTAAGAGAGGCCTGCAGCTCCTTGGATGTTCTTCCGGAGTCTTCTGTGACTTCTCAGATGAGTTTTCTATGCACTCTTAGAGTAATTTTGGTTGGCCTGCCACTCCTGGGCAGATTTACCACTGCTCCATGTTTTCTCCATTTAGAGATGATGGCTCTCACGGTGGTTTGCTGGAGTCCCAGAGTTTAAGAGATTGAATTGTACCCATTTCATGATTGATACATTTCAACAACTTTCTCAGATCTTCTGGAATTTCCTGTGATCGAGGCATAGTGTACTGTTTGTTGAGGTTTTTAGGAAACTTCACGTTGCTGCAAAGGTTGTATTTAAGTGATGTCTAGATTCAAACGGGCTAGCAGCAATCAATCTTGAGTGTGGCTAGTCTAATTGAAACCTTTTATCAATTAAATTTGGTTCATTGAGTTACTGAGGGCCAATTACTTTTTCACGTGGGTGATACAGGTTCTGGGGAGTTTGTTCTTCAGTAAATCACAAGATCACTTGACAACTGTGTATTGTGTTTACTCAGGTTGTCTTTTGTCTTATACTAAATTTGTTTGGAGATCAGAAACAATTAAGTGCTGCTAAACAAAAATAGAGGAACTCAGGAAGGGGGCAAATACTTTTTCACGACACTGTATTTGGAATTTGCAGATTCTTATAGTGTTCATATGCATGCTTTTGGTATTCAGGGTGTGCTTTTGCTTCATGCAGTGAAAGTTTTTTTTGACCGAAAGTTTAATATTCCGTAGTTTGCATTTAATGGATGCAGTCCTGCTGCGGTAGGAGGTAGCGTAGTGGTCAGAGATGTGTTCTCTTAGTTTCTCTGATTCTGCTGTCCTTCAATAGTCAGGTATATATAAATAGTAAAAGCTTACAGTCTGTAATTTAGGGGTTGCTGGTTTTCTTCACTTCTCTCTTCTGGATTTCATATTTCCTTTCTTAAATGGGCCTCTATCTTGCCATGATTTGATTGACATATGTAAGAATATTAAAATGGTCAGTCCCCCTCCACTTGCAAAGCACATCTTCTGTTCTGTTCACTTTGCCTGGAATGAGGTATTAAAGCAAACTGAATGTTGCTGCTGCCTTTTTTTCTTTTGTGGTTCATTTCCTTTTTAACTCAAAATACCTTTAGTAAATCAGTTTATTCAAACGTGGTAGAGATGGGGGTCAGAAGGTTACACCAAACACGCTCTTATTGCTGTAGATGTAGTATTGCACTTCAAGTAGACATGTAACATCTGCAAGTCTTATTAATAGCATTGGGACTGGAGTTAAACGGATCCTTTGTGTAACCTACGGTAAAAGGATAGCATCAGGACTTGCCACAGAGCAAGTGCCTTGTCTGAAAACTTTTTAATTAACTGGGAACTTTGCATCCCAGTCCACTTTTGGTGCAAAATTCTTTCTTCTCCCACAGTGCTAAAAATTATAAAGGTAAAAAAAAATCATCTTGAAAATGGTTCCAAATGTAGAAAAAAAAAATCATCTTAAAAATGATTTCTTAAATTCTGAACTTCCAAGTTATTTTTGGAAATATTTTTACTGGTACATGAGCAGCGGAGTTAACACTCGACTACTCAGTCAACACTCAGCAGGCTTCTATCAGTGAGCAATACACTTGTTAATATGTCTATAACTACTCTAACTATATGTTGAGATTTTTATGTAAAAAACATCCAAGCCTTTATTTCTCATGGCTGCTCAGATCAGGATAAAGATCGTCAAAGGTGACCATTTTGGGGTGGGATGGTTCTTTGTAAAAGTGATGTCATTAGAAATCTTTCCATTCTTATAATTATTAAGCCTTCAGAATATTTCCAGCTTTTAAATTTCAAGCTTTTCATAAAGTTTAACTAGGTAGTGTGAAGTTTTGCCTTGTTTTTGGTTCAGAATCAGAATCAGAATATCTTTATTGTCATTGTAACGAGTACAACGAAATTAAGTGCAGTCCCTGTGTCAGA
>JAACJT020000002.1:6913148-6935975 GCA_009936485.2 Gymnarchus niloticus | reverse complement strand
GCATCTCATTTGAAAAAGAAAGAGGGAAAAACTATTTTGGATTTTGTGTAAGAAAAAAAAAAGAATTCAGTTATTTATTCCTTGACAATTAGTGAATCCTACCCCCCCCCCCCCCCCAAACACGGTACCTATGCCAGTTTGGGATGGATAAGAACTGGCGGACATCTGCTCTGATGCATGTGCTGTTAGCCACCTGCTCTTTTTTGCTCTGTGGACCACAGGCCTCACTGAGCAAAGGACCTCACTTGGAGGCCACCCACATCTCTGCTGGCTTCCTGAAAATGGGAGACCTGCTGTAGAGCAGAGAGAAACCCGGCTGTCCCACCCATCGTGGAAATCGAGGCCGACTCATGTTCTCTGAGCATCAGACATTGAACTGAATCGAACCCTTTGCCCGGGCTCTCCTGAAATTTAATGCAATTTTCTCCCCTGCAGTTTTAGCTCCTGAGAGACGCTGAATGCTTTGTGTTTGGTACATTTATATCAGCTCAAAGATGCTTTCATTTAGATTTTTCCCGCTGTCTCCTAACCAGTCAGTGCTGGCGCTAAATGAGGCTTCAAAACCAGTAGGTACTCCCACCCACCATGTGTTTTGAAGCTGCCTTTTGTCCCTCCGCTAGTTTTGCTTGTTTCTTCACCATTTCTGTATCACTCAGTATTTGTTTGTTGCATCCATGTTTATTGGTGGCAACACCTTTAATGTAGAAACATAAGAACTTGAGCTTTTCGTGGATGATCACACCTGCTAATCTGCCATTTAGTTGACACAGATACCACAGCCTGGAGGATAGAGAGTTGCCTAGATTTACACGTTAACCGTTTGATTAGGTTTTTTACTAACAGCAATGTTTTGAGGTTGACTGAACATTGCCAATTACCTCTTTGAACCTGAAACCACCTGGTGCGTGTGTGTCTGCCATGGCATATACCGGTGCCAAAGTCCCTGCAGCACAGTGTATTGGTTAAGGCGCTGATTCCACGCTGCCTCTTCTTTGTATTGCAGACGCTGCCTCTCTCCAGTAGTCAGTCCATGCACACCTGCTGCCTGCTCTGCCACCGGGAGTTCAAGGACTGGGGGGTCAGCCCTACCGGCGGGCTCCCGGGACCCGGGGCCAGGCTGGCGGACGCGGTGCCGGCGCTCTCCCAGGCCCTGCTGCGCGAGGCGCCAGGCCGCAAGCTGGCTGACGCCGTGCCTTCGCTGTCGCAGTCGCTGCTGGGCGAGGTGCCGCTCTGGATCTGCCAGAGCTGCCGCAAGAGCGTGGAGGAGGAAGAGCTGCAGGCCACCCAGGAGCCTGCGCTGCCGGTGAGCAGGGTCTCTGAAATTGGGGGCCCTGCTCTTTTTGGAGAAGATGGTCATTACAGTAGAGGGAAAAATGACTCTGGTAGAGAAGTCATGGCGGTCTAAGGCTTGTTAACGTAAAATAGAACTTACAGGTTGCTGGCCCTTTAATGAGGTGGATTATAGCACCTTTTAAAATGTGAAACTGTCCCTGTAAAAAAAAAAAAACAAAAAACTTGGGACATTTGAAACGTCATGCCTGTTTGTGCCTGTATTTAACCCCCTGCCTGTGGATGCTCCCTGCACAGGTCCCCCTGTCCCACTCACCCTCCTACAAGTCACAGAGTTGTGGGAACGGCTACCCAGAGCAGAGCTCGGGAGAGTGGGACCCCAGCTCCTTCCTGTCGGCTCACAAGCTCTCGGGCCTGTGGAACTCGGCCCACAGCAATGGGGCGTCGCACTGCAAACACGGTGCTGCTTCACACCCGCAAGGTCAGCCAGTCCTTCCTGCTCGTGGCCGCTTGTGTAAACAGTGCCTCACCACCCTGTCCCGATCCTCAATGCTGCTCTGAGAACGTAAATGGCATTACTGAGAGCATTAGAATGACATTAACAATGTCAGAATTTTTTTTTTTTGATTGACTTGTCTAACTGGTAAAACCAGTGACTGATTTATTAAGAAAAAGAAAAACTTTTCTAAATATGATTTGAATATGATAAATATTTCTAAATGTTTTGAATATCTTGAAGTTTTTATGAGAGCTGACTTGCTGATTTGGTTTTCTAATGAACTGTATTGTTCTCTTTCTTTCAGGGGGAACAATTGGTCCAAGCTGCCATGAAAAACGAGCCTCCCACGAGGCACCTGGGAAATCCGCCAAGTCAGCTGCCCCCAAGGTCTGCCCCTACAGTCACCCGACGTCCCAGAATGCCCCTGTCACATCTCCAGGGTCCCCAATCTCTACCTCCTCTGACCTTTGCAAGACCACCCCCAAGCACTTCAAGACCATGTGCCGCCGACCAACTCCTCCAGGTGATAGTCTCTCATTCATTCCTGCCTCACTGGCATGCAGTCCTGGCGCGGCTCGGGGGTAAATACGTTTCCACTGATTTCTAGGCGAAGCTTTTCACTCCACCGATCACCACCAGCAACCAGACCTGGCAGTGCCGCCCAACAGTCCCACAGGGCTGTCGTCCCAGCATTCCTCTCTTCTCCCACCCAAAGTGGCCTCCGGGCAGCAGCCACACGTGCCGTCTCCCGCTTCGAGCCTAGCCGCGCATGCCCCTTTCTCACCGCTGGTACCGAACCTCCATGTGCCCTCGTCGAAGCTGTCGGTGGGTGCGGACAACCCTGCTTCTTTACTCAAGCCCGGCACGTGCAAGAACTCCCACATTCCTGCTGTCAACAGCCAGCACCCCAAGCTTGGTGCTTCCCTCACTGGGTGCAGCCACCCATGCAACGGACACAGCAATGGAGCTGTCAGCTCTTCAAACACGGCACACTTACCTGCTGCAGCCTGCAGGTTAGTATGCCTTGCCTCCTGTGTTCCTTTGAACCATTATAAATATATATAAAAATACAGGTTGAATGTTGTAATGTATAATAAGAAATTGGCATTGACCGGACAGACGGTTTATGAAATCTCCTCATTGATAATACCGGTCACGTTGTGTTGCAGGGACCAAGCATGTAAAGGGCACAAGCTGGCAAACGGGACGGCGTGTCACCCCACCTGTGAACTGGAGGAAGGTGAGGATGAGGACAGCAGCTCCGAGCGAAGCTCCTGTGCCTCTTCCTCCACCAACCAGAAGGACGGGAAGTACTGCGACTGCTGCTACTGCGAATTCTTCGGCCACAATGCGGTAGGGACACGCCTTGAATTGTGACAGGGAACCCGGTGCTATGCGGTCACTCCTGAATAAACACTGGCAGTTTGTTTCAAACCAGATGTTTAGGTCAGTGATTACTGGGAAAAATACTATGTGTGGAGTATAAGGCTGATTCATGTTAATGTGTCTGGTGTGTTTTGCAGTTGCAAGAAGAATCTTCCTCTCAAAATGACAGGTCTTAATGAAATATTGACCAGTGATAAGATACATAGTGAGAAGGTTTTTTTTTTTTTGTCTTTTTTGTCGTTTTCTTACCCTAGCCCCCGGCGGCGCCAACGAGCCGGAACTTTGCAGAAATCCGGGAGAGGCTCCGCTCTCAGCTGACACGGCGTAAGGAGGAGCTACCCCAGCGGCAAGACTCGGACGCAGTCGTGCCCAGCGCCATTGACCATCGAGATGTGGACGAGCTGCTCGACTTCATCAACAGCACGGAGCCCAAGCCCGTGAACAGTGCCAAGGCTGCCAAGCGTGCACGCCACAAGCAGAAGAAGAAGGTACTCCGTTAGGCAGGCAGGGGGGCATACCATAACCAGTCCTTACCAGGACTGAGGCTCGCCCTGCAGTTCCACAAGCTTCTTTTATTCATTTATCGTCCTTTGGTTCGATCATTTGACGTGTAGATTAAGTACATATCTACTTCATTGGACAGGTGAAAGATCTTAATACAACTTTTTTTTTTTTAAATCAAGATCATCTTGTTCATAATTTAGTGGGTTAACATGTCAAGCTGTGGGCTTTCAGTTCCAAATCTGGATGAATGACTGTTTTGCTCCAGGAGAAAGAGAAGGCCCAGCAGGGCAGTGTAGAGGCCTCCAGCAGCACGCCCCGCACATCCCTGCCGCTGCCCCCAGAGGACACCCCCGCTGCCACGGAGGGTGAGGCAGGCCGCTTGCTGGACTGGCCGCAGCTGGAACTCGAACGGGTCAACAGCTTCCTCACAAGCCGTCTGGAGGAGATCAAGAACACCATTAAGGACTCGATTCGTGCCTCCTTCAGTATGTATGACCTTAACCTGGACGTCAATGACTTCCCCAAGAAGGCGGCGACCTTGGAAGGCAATCACCTGCTGTCTCACGTCAACGGCTCCTCGGACCTGCAGCAGATCGACCTGGACCTGTCCCCCCTAGCGTTGGGTGGCTTCAAGAGCCATTTGGTCAACGGGTGGGAGGACGGCACCCCCGCCGGTCAGGACGTCCAGCGGCTGCATGCCACGCCGAACCTCTCCAAGCTTGTTCGGGTGCGCTCCCCCGAACGGTGCCAGGTCACGAGCTCTAATCCGGCCTCGCAGAGGACAGCCCTGACGTCCAAGGCACAGGAGGAGGTGCCTGAGCAGAAATGCTCAGTCGGGTCCAACGGAAAAGTGAAGAAGGGTAAGAAACAGCAGCAAGACCAGTGTCCTCCTGAGCAGCAGAACTCTAAGGTTCTCAAAGCTCCCCCCACGAATGAACCACTCAAAAATAAGGAGGGCCAGTCCAAGGCCTTGACTTTGGGGGCCAACTCCAAGCTGGGTCCCAAACAGGCCTTGCAGTCTCAGCCCTCTGCCGTTGAGGCACACAAAGTTTCGGGAAAGAGGCCGGAGGACACTAAGGGCCCCACACAGACCCCTGGTGGACCCCCTAGCATGACAGTGTCTCGACCGTCAGAGAAGTGTGACACCGAGTCCCGGGGCTTGAAGCAGTACCGGGTGGACCAGGAGCTAGAGGCTAAGGGTTCCTCCGTCACTGCAGTGGGATTCCAGCAGCCCAAGGGAAAGGGCAAGAAGAACAAAAACAAGATGGATAAATCCAGCAGCTCCATTGGTAAGGGAAGGAGATTCTGCATATGCACATGAAGCATTCCTGGTAGATGACTGTACTAGTATAGTACTGCATGCTCCATGGTATAATGAAGCCGTATTTTCTAGGTGCCAAAATTGACTTGTTTTATTAACCATTCCTTCAAGTTGACTAGCTGATTGTTGCGTGAGTCTGCAAAGATTATAAACATGCGCACCTAGACCCTCTCTCTCTACTGCCACGGTCAGCTGAGTGTTGCTTTTTTGACAGATGATGTGTTTCTCCCCAAAGACCTGGATCCCACAGAGATGGATGAAATTGACAGAGAGGTTGAATACTTTAAGAGGTAATACAACAGGAAACTGGAGACCCTTCATTCAACAAAGTTGTGTTTCATGTGCTTAAATTTTTCATTTGAAGTAATTTTGTTTATGGCTTGTATGTTCTTGTATCAAAATTTAGCAGTTTTTCTTGGGCTATAAATGGAGATGTGAGTTTGGTTTTATGCGCAAAATTGTGTACCTCTGGTCAAATTACTTAATTTTCCTAGTGAGAGAAAAAGTTGTTAAACATGACACGTCTTAAAATTTGAAAATAGAATAGTTATGGCTTGCTTTTTACCCAAATTTCAGATCAGAGAGAACAAGATGAGCATTTAGCATGCTGCATTTTAAAGCGTTATGAGAATTTTCTTAGTCTGTGCTGAGCTTCCAACGTCTCCCTTCGTTGACAGTTTTTGTACTAGATGCCCCTACGTTCTCTCAGTTGAAGTTAAGCTGAATTTGGAGACTCTAGGTTACTCTGAAGTGTGAACTTGTGCGGGAGATTGCCCGAAATATCAGTTATGGTTTTGGCACTTTTAAGTCATCAAGCTAATTATGTTGCTTGTTGGGACGTTGTACAGGATGTGATGGGCCTTGGGGGGGCATAAAGGTCTAGGTGGGACCAGAACACTTGTCAATCTGCAAAACCATTTTAGATATGGCACTATAAAACCAGTTGATTGGAATTCAAGGCAGCTATTTAATGTTAGTTTGTCCTGTCATAGATATTTCTTTTTTAATTGTATAAATAAATAATAAGCAGTTTAAAAAGCTATCCAGCAATTATGAAGTTCACTGGCATAGAGTGTAGTTATAATACAGTTGATTGTCTGAAAGCACGTCCCCATACAATCTCTTGTGGATATTCTGGTATGACAAGGGGTTAATAGGGAAAGCAAGTTCTTATTTACAGTGAAAGTAGATGTGAAATTAAGCTCTTGGGTTTTTTTTTCCATCAGTAGTTCTCAGTCTGAAGGTCTTTAATTGTGGGATCTTTCTATTTGAATGACTGTAACTGCACAACTGAATGTTCTTGAAGTCGTATGTAGGTGTTTTAGTTTTGTCTTCAGTCTGTGTTCCCGCAGTGCCCTTGTCGCCAAGTTAATGATGTTTTTGGCTTTGTTTCAACAATTAATGTGTAAGAGATTTGTTTAAAAAAAAAAAAAAAAATCTATGATTGAATTATTATGTACAGAACCAGGACCATAGGGGGTTGGACTACATGGTAGAACTTTCTGAAGCTGGTGCCGAAGAGGCTACAGCACTCAGCAGAAAACGTTTTTCATTATGATCGACTCACAGGCTGCAGATTTTTGGGAAGGTTGGAAAATCAGTTTTAGTTTTACTTTGTACTGTACATTGCCTCATTATTTAGCAATGGCATGCCAGCTATGCTTTGTTTTCTTGACAGATAGTTTCAGGCATAGCATAAGGTTTGACATTTTTGCAGTATCGCTTGTACGAGGTCACTGTAAATTAATCCTGTCTCTGTTCAGGTTTTGCCTAGATTCCGCAAAACAGACCCGTCAGAAAGTTGCAGTGAACTGGTCCAACTTTAGCCTCAAGAAGGTTCCTTCGAACACCGCTCCATAATGGGAGAGAGCAGGCAGATAGACCCAACTTTTCAGCAGGGCCGTCCCACCGAAACCAGCTTGGCCACACATTCTCTGTGAAGCAGATCCCCACCACGTCCTTCAACCAGCCGAGGGAGAGCGAATGGACACAGGAAGTCTGACGATGGATGTTTTATGGATGTTTTAACAGGCTTTTTATGTATCGGTACAACTGTCATGTCACCTGTTCGCATCTAAGGGTCTGTGTTTGTATGAGCCAGTCTACTCCTGGCAGTCTCTAGATGTGTTGAATATGTCTGCTTACAGATCCAGTAGCCCATTTCATGTGAAGAGTTACTGTAATATTAAAATGAACGTTTTATAGCCAACATGGCATATTCTTTTGTACCTTAAACTGGGTTGCATACGGTTAAGTTGTTTTACATGTGTGATTCTCATTCAAGACGTCCATTACATTGTGGCATTTTCCCTAAATAAAACAGTGTAGAGAATCTGAGAAACCCGTTTAAAATTCCGAACTGACGCTGACGTATGGGGGGGCCATCTAGTTGGTTACAAGCAAAATGCATGCAGCTTTATCATTCTGTCAGCTGTAGGCCACAGCCCGTTCTCATCACCGGAACAGCGCCGGGCTGGCTGACTGTGTGCCATACTCATCACGTCCATCAGATGTGTAAACCTTAATGCTGTGCATTAGTTAAGGGTTGTATTTCCCATACTAAAGGGAGGCACACACTTGGTGAAGTTGTAGATTTTATTTGGAAATTGCTGGAGAACCAATGAAAGAAGGCTTGGCATAACACCCATGCCCCACACTTTCTGTTCTGTTATCAAATGGCATTCTATTATAATGAACTTTTTTTTTTTTTTATAAATAAACTGACAAAGTTACAACACTAATTTTAACTTTTTTTATTTTTTTTATTTTGGATATTCGGCAGTGATTTTGTCATCCAATTATTATAAAAACACAAGCTGAAGTTTTCCTTGCATGTTTTTAAAAGTATTTAAAACTTTATTATCTTCCCTAATTTGTGTATGGCATAGCCAGGTTTGCCTTCTTAGACTTTTCACACACCAATTTCCTGGTGATTTTGGCCATGGCTCTACACTCCAAACAGCTTTGGTGAACTTGCTTTCCCACGAGTACCTAGGTGTTCTTCAGGCATCTACTTCAGGACTGGGATATGGTTTTCTGGATGATGGCTCTGGACTGGTGTGTCCCCTTGCAGCACTTGAAGCAGCATTTTTTTTTTTTTTTTTAAATAAATGGTATTTACTTTTGAATCCCTCTTGTTTTGTTGCCCTTCAGCTGTCTCCGATAGATGTTGGAGAGGCTTCATAGCTCCTGTTGTAAGATGTGGGTTTTTCACTTCTCTCTCAAATGGTACAGACGACTACATTGACTAGGGAATATTTTAGAAGTGTCATCTGCTGTGCTGTCTAAAAGTTGGGCTATCCCCCTCTGACAAGAAACAAGGTTAATATTGATTTTTGGCTTGTGGGGGCTGGGTTTTTGGTTACTTACTTAAACATTGTTCAGCATCTGACAAGAATGAGGCTTAATTCTTCATGTTTTGAATTTTTGTTTATCATATTTCACAAAAAATATCTGATGCTATCCAGGATATATGAAACTACAAGACATTATCTTAAAGGTTTGGAATGTAGATTTATACTATACCATTAAAAGGCCAAGTGTATGTTGGCCTGTCTGTTTTTTATTATTCATTTTTGATACTGTGAAAAATCTTTCTTTCTGAAAGATTAAAACAAAACTGTTTTGGAAAAAAAACAAAGTGTGGTGTTTTTCTCACTGAATTTGCAAGGATATTTTGTTTTAAAAGGTGCCCCGATGTTTCTTCAAATCTATTTATAATCTTATGGTTCCCTGTGGAACATGAGGCCATGACAATCTGCTTCCATCTTGTTCTATCATTGGCAGTGTGTTGTGCTTCACCCCATGAGAGGTGAAGTTCTTTCAGTTCAGCTTGTACAGTTCTCCTCCAGGTCATTTTTGGCCTTCATGCTTCCTTTTCCCCAGTGGTGTCCAACTCATAGCTACTTTCGGAATATGGTTCTGGTCCATCCGGAGGACATGCCCAAGCCATTTCATTCTATGGTGCTTGATCTCCATCACCACACTATGTGAGTTGGTCTACTTGTACAACTCAACATTTGAGCTCTTCTCTGGCCAGAAGATACAGCAGATTCTACTGAGGCAATTACTGTGGAATACCTTGATCTTCTTCATGTCACTCTTGATGACACGCCAACATTCTGCCCCGTATAGCAGAACGGATTTGATGTTGCTGTTATATAGCCTCATTTTTGTTCTGAAGCTGTATTGTGCAGATTTCCAGATAGGCTGGAGTCTGGCAAAGGCACTGTGGGCTTTGCCTAGTCTTGCTTTAATATCCTTAGCTGCAGTATTGTCCTTGCTCAGCAGACTGCCAAGGTTAAGTGAATTCCTCAACATCTTCAAGTGGACTTCCATTCAAAATAATGGTCCATCAGATCTCGCATTGATCACTTGGGTTTTGGTGGTGCTTATGTTGAGGCCCATTTTCTTGGCAAATTTGTCCAGTCTATCGGTCTTCTGTAGGTGGACGTGGGTAGGTGACAAAAGAGCTATGTCATCTGCAAAATCAAGGTCTTCAAGTTGTTGAAAGTGGGTCCACTGTATGCCTCTAGACTTGTCTGATGATGTTTGTCTCATGATCCAGTCAACGGCTACCAGGAACAGGATTGGTGAGAAATGTTTCTTCAAATGCAGGATTGTAAGTTTTTCACTTTTATTTTTCTATATCCATTTTTAGATATTAGATTTTGTGCCCAGATGCGATAAAGTTAATTACCCTATTATGTAATATTAGGTTTTTGTATAGAATCACATAGAATTATAGAATCTATTAAAATATATAAAAGCATGTGAGAAAACGTTACGTGACATTCCTACTGAGAGTTTAGCGGTTTTGTTCGCCTATGGATTTTGTCCTTATCAGACTCCGTAGCTATGACGAAAAATTACCGCGACCGTTTCGGGTTTCGTAGTGCGAAAGTTTGAAGTCACAGTAGTCATTTTAGTATTTATTGCGAACGGTTACAATATTACTCGAGTACACACATCATACATTCATATAGGACAGCAGCGCAGAACAATGGAGTCAGAAAACAAAACGAGAAAGGTAAGTATAGGGTAATAAACGTGAATTTCTCTGTGATGTTATTCCAGTCGTATTATTTGGTTCTAACGCACTACGCAACTGCATACTTGGACCTGTCTATCAGTGAAGTGATCAAATGTATCCTTCGTCATGCAGTGATGCTAACATCTGACTTCAGACTGTCTTAAACAGAAGGTTTTAGTGTAGTTTCCTATCGTGTTCGGTGTCTGTGTACATCTGGAGTACATTATCCGCTAATGTACGATGGTACTGTTACTTAATTGTGATAATTTCGACTATTTAACACATTTTTCAATTATATAAATAAAGCTGGCAATGTATGGAAAGAGCACATCTTCGGTTATTTATGGATAGCAATTATTTGAATACACGCAAAGTAAAAGCACAACTATAGCGAAAAGGGCGCATATTACGATGCAGTACACTAATACTGTAAAATGACTACTCTGAAAAGACGACATAAAACATACTAATTTGAAATGCTGATACATTGAACCGGTGTCGTTATAAATAAAAGATATTGTTATCCATATTTTTAGTTTGTGACTGTATACCATTAGGGGTTTTGTTTTGGTTATATGTTTGTTTATGAGTTATATTTTAATATAAGCTGCCCATTAATCGCAATGCTAACCATATATGGATTAATGCTGGTCAGAAAAAAATTGTATATTAACACAAACAGGTTTTTCTGGAAACCTATGACAGGTCACTTGATACCACTATATATTTAACTTGAAAACGTTACTGTACAGCAACAGTAGTATCATTATTTAAACTACAATTGGCTCATTATGTCTTTGAAAATGTTATGGAACATTTCAGGTTATGCTGTGGATTATTCTGACACACTAAGAATTGTCTGAAAATTAAGAAAAAGACGTGTGATGTTGGAAGTTTTGATCAGGATAAAAAATAGTCCAAATGCTTTTTACTTCTCTTCAAGTCAAAGGAGCGACAACACTTAAGGCCTACTTTTTTGTACCACCTGGTTTCTGTTTCACATGAGAAAGGTGCTGTCAGAATATGATGTAAATTTTAATTTTGTGATTTTACGTAGTGTTTCCTGTCTGGCTTGTGTATAAGTAACTGAGAAAAGCATGTGGTTTTTTTTTTTTTTTTTAAATCTGATTTGCTGCAGAGGATGTACCAAGAAGAGGAGGAAAAGGCAAATGATGGATCTGATGATGACAGTTATGTTCCCTATGTTCCCGTAAAGCTTAAAAAACAGCAGAAGGTAATAAAACACTTTTTGGTTACATTTCTCATTTTGATTTGTCAGATTTGCTTTTAAATTATTGGTCATTTCAGCTGTTACTATTTAAGTATTTACTATTTAGTATGTGTGTTGTTAACTCCAGTAGTATATACCTTTTTCAAAAGGCAGAATATTTTTCTTTTTTGTAAAACATTTAAAGGCACCATTATCTATATGGGGTGGCACTGTTGCCTTGTTGTCCCCATTCTTGTCATTCTTGTCCCCATCTTCTGTGTGTAAGAAGCTGGCATACTCTCACTGTCTTTCTTCTAATAGTCCGAAAATGTGCAGCAATGATAATAGGCATCTCTGAATCGTCCGTAGTGATGGGATGGCATTGCAAGCGTGTCCTGCGTCTCGTGTTGCTTGTGAGCTGTCAAAGCCATTTGCTGGGGGGGGGGAACATGCCAATAGTCTCCTTAATGTTTCCAAGGCGATGCGTAAACCGTTCCGTTTGACACCTCAGCGTCAACGCAAAATGCCCGGGAAAGTTGCGCTCTCAGTGGCGCTGCCTGGGCCGAGGTGGACGTATGTTAAAGCAGGCACTGTAGTCTCACTTTCTGAACTAAGGAACTGCATGGGTGCGTTGATGGGTGTGTAGCTGCAGAAGCTGTTGCAGCTGCGAGGGAAGGGACTGGCAGAGGAAGAGCAGAAAGACGGCAGGAATGAGCAGAGGGATGACGATGAGGGACTCGGGCCGCGATCCAACGTCAGCCTGCTGGACCAGCATCAACACCTCAAAGAGAAAGCTGAAGGTGTGGTTCCACGCTTCAGGATCTTTTAATCCTCTTTTTTTATAAATTTAGCATATTTCTAATTGATATTATATTTGAAACAATTACGGTGCGCACAGTCGTAAAGCACTGAGTAACACAACTGATTAGAATATTTGAATAGAGGTTCATTTTAGTGCCTGTTAGGTTTTAGTCATAAACAAGAGCCACACACAATGAAGCAGGCAACACCATGCAAAATGAAAACAGACTCCTGTCTTACTAGGTGTGATTTTTTTTTTTTTTTTTTTTAATTTCGGTGATGGTGTTAGATATGTTAAATCTGTGGTTCATTGTCATGGCAGCTCGAAAGGAGTCAGCTAAAGAGAAGCAGCTGAAGGAGGAGGAGAAGATTCTGGAGAGCGTGGCAGAGGGCAGAGGTGGGTGTGGCACAGTCAGGTCTAACTTGCAGCTCACTGTCTTTCCTCTTTGGTGCCACTGCTGCCAGTGAATTCATTACAGCTGGCTGATGTTTTGCACTTGATGTCGTCTTTTTTTTTTTCCTCAGCTTTGATGTCTGTTAAAGAAATGGCCAAGGGTATCACATATGATGACCCAATAAAAACAAGGTGAGTTAGGTAATGTCTCAGATTTATCATTTTAAGCCTTCACATCCTTCTTCAAATATTAATAGAAAATGTATTTTGTCTTGGGCACATCACCATCTTTCCCTGAAATGTTTTTCTGTTTTTAAAAACCTTTGTGTTATAATACAGCCATGACTTGGACTGATCACGTCTAACACACCTTTTAAACAGAAAGGGCTTCTGTGAACTTTGCGACTTTTCATTACCTGACCCTGAGCTTCATATCTGCAGCTGGAAACCACCAAGGTACATCTTAGCTATGCCCCCAGCACGACACGACCGCGTCAGGAAGAAATACCACATCTTGGTTGAAGGGGATGGTGTCCCTCCTCCCATCAAGAGCTTCCGAGAGATGAAGTTCCCTCAAGGTGAGGAGTTTAACTGCTGGCTCTTCTTACATCTACCTTTCAGGTTAGAGATATGAGCAGAAGGAATCTAAAGAAATTGCAAGCTTTTGCCATATTTGTATTCAAAGGATAAAATAATCAGAATTGTCACATATGTTGCTATTGCCGCTAGTGTATGTTTTGGCCCCAGAACCATGTTGACTTATTTTCTAAGTTGATGATTCATTGACTTCACTGATCATTCAGATGTCTTCTTGTAGAATTCATTTTGAAAAAGTGCCTCTGTGATTGACCTGCTACTTCTACATTTTATTTATCTAAATTATTTATGCCTTTGTAGCAATAATGAAAGGTTTGAAGAAGAAAGGCATTGTTCACCCAACGCCCATTCAAATCCAAGGAATCCCAACTGTGTGAGTGAGCTTGTACTGCCATTTTAGAGAAATGTATTGGTAGAGTTTCAACACAGAGGTCTAAAGTCTTTAGCTATGTAACTACAGTATGTAGTGGTGCATGACGGTTTTATTCTGGTCACTATTCATTTGATAAATATGTTTAATTTGAGCAATTAAAGAAGTGATAACTGCCCCTGCACAATATGGTTTTCAAGCTGCAATGTTACTTTGGCCACATTTGAGGTATGCTATATTTTCTGTAGCCTGTCTGGTCGGGACATGATTGGCATTGCCTTTACTGGCTCAGGGAAGACGCTGGTCTTCACATTGCCCATCGTCATGTTCTGCCTGGAGCAAGAGAAAAGGCTACCTTTCTACAAGAGAGAGGGACCCTACGGACTCATCATTTGTCCCTCGGTAAGGCTGCCGGCTCACACGAGGGGATAGATCTCCTCTCCCGGGAAAGCCGACCCCGGCGTGCGTAGCGTGTCAGTTCCTTTCAGACTCTGAAAGGGAAGTCTGAGTTACTCAAACGGAGTTAACCGCATGGTTGAATGTGGTGTTGCCTTCCCACCCTGAGCTGTTGCCCCCCTTCGCAGAGGGAGCTCGCCAGGCAGACCCACAGCATCATCGAATACTACTGCAGGCTGCTGGAGGAGGAAGGAGCGCCACAGCTGCGATGCGCCCTCTGCATCGGTGGCATGTCTGTCAAAGAGCAGATGGAGGTGGTAAAGCAGTAAGTGGGAGTGTTATCTGAGAAAGGCGGAGTCCTGGGAATGGGGCCTTAAGAACCTGACACCCTGACACCATCGTCTGACCTCGGCAGCGGTGTGCACATGATGGTGGCCACACCTGGCAGGCTCATGGACCTTCTCCAGAAGAAGATGGTGAGCTTGGACATCTGCCGCTACCTGGCCCTAGATGAGGCTGACAGGATGATCGATATGGGCTTTGAGGAAGACATCAGAACCATCTTCTCTTACTTTAAGGTGGAATTTATTACAGTTAATATTTGTTTGTAACCAGTACCTTGAAATCTTTGTAACCAATAAGTTTGAATGTAATCGTTATCAGGTTACTAATCAGACAAAAAAATTGTTACTCAGGGTCAGAGACAGACCCTGCTGTTCAGTGCCACAATGCCTAAGAAGATCCAGAACTTTGCAAAAAGTGCCTTGGTGAAGCCTATCACCATTAACGTTGGCAGGGCTGGTGCCGCAAGCTTAGATGTCATTCAGGTAGCGTACTCTGACTGCCACTTTTTAAAATCAAAATCTTCAGTTCAATTGTGCATGAATGTCTTTGGTGTGCCACTGTATCTGTTTCCAGAAGGATGTGTCACTTGGAGAGCGACTTAGAATGTCCAGTTTGTCTCTTGGATTTAACTTTTTTTTGGGTTTAGGAAGTGGAGTACGTTAAAGAAGAAGCTAAAATGGTTTATCTTCTGGAATGCCTACAGAAGACTGCCCCTCCTGTAAGTATGAATGGTTTCATATGTCTACTTTTTGAGGAATATAGTGGAACATGCTGCTGAGATACAGGCTTGTTTCAAAAAACTCAGGTGCTGATATTTGCTGAGAAGAAGGCCGACGTCGATGCCATTCACGAGTATCTGCTGCTCAAAGGCGTGGAGGCAGTGGCCATCCATGGAGGGAAAGGTGATCAGAAGCTGACTTTGCTGTTATTCTAGTAGAGGTAGCGTCTAAATAGCACATTAGTTTTACTGGAGTTGCCTTATCTTCTATCAGAGTAGACAAGGACAATTGTGAATTAGTCACAAGCTCATCTGACTTTGCAGGTCAGGATGGCATGTAGGCATAGTCACTCTTGAACCTGCAAATCAGGTACCATTTTGGCCCTCCTGCAGACCAAGAGGAACGGACCAAAGCTATAGAAGCATTTAAGGAGGGAAAGAAAGATGTGCTTGTGGCCACAGATGTTGCCTCTAAGGGTCTGGATTTTCCCGCCATTCAGCACGTGGTGAATTATGACATGCCAGAGGAAATAGAGAATTATGGTAAGATCTTTTTTTTTTTTTTTTGTTAGTGCATAAGCCAATCATGCTGCTTTTGTTGTTGTTGATGTAGTCTATTCAGAGGGTTCTCCTTTTATATAAAATTGCTGTTTATATATTTTTCCCGCTATTCAGTCCATAGGATTGGACGTACCGGACGATCAGGAAAGACTGGGATAGCTACTACTTTTATTAACAAAGCCTGCGGTAAGTAAAAGTTTAAACCGTCCATCAGTAAGATACTGTGCTATGGTACGTTCACACCACGAGCGGAAAGAGTGTCAAAGCAACCAGAAGCCATTCGTTCTCTATGGGAGGGCGCGTCGCCAGGTGTCGAGCAGCAGCATGGTGCGATTTGAGCGGTGAGAGCGTCAAAATGAAGTTGAAGCTCAGTCAGCTTTATGGTAATGAGCTATGACGCGGCTTGGCGGCAACCAATCAGAATGTAGAAATGCTCTGCTAAAGTGAGTTCCACAGAACACAAGCATGTAAACTTTTGTTCCGACCAAATAGTTCCCAAGCATAATGGAGGAGAAACTGATCATAGCCATAGCAGTCTTACCAGTTATTTATGACGTGTCCCTGTTTGCGTACAGGGGCATAATAATGAGGCATGGACCAAGGTGACTGATAACTATTGGTGTTCCAGGGGGATTTGTAAACTGCATAGTATATTTTTTTTGAAAAAAGGAAGGAAATCACATATTTTGGCACCATGACATGCAAAACAATGCAAATTGTCGGTGACGTTAACGTTACCGACATCTTCACCGCAGGTAAATCAGTGCTACATTTAAGCAACTACCTCGTGATTATCCATAGTGAGAAGATAAACTTGAAAAGAAGCACAACACAATTTATAGGCAACATTTTCTCTCCAGAACGCTTGATTTTAAGCAGGAATGCAATTAACTGACTCACAAGAATACCGATTTGAGAAATTATACCCTATCGACAGTCAGCACAAAGATAAGCTGCACATTTGTTTGCTTTCCGGCCCCTTTAAAAACCTTACGAGACCTAGCGTTCTGAACGACCTTGTCCCCGCCTACTCCATCTATGTCAGAGAGCGGCCACAGCGTTTGCTAGCGTCGTGGGCAGGGCGGCCAGAGAAAACACCAGTGTGAACGTACCATTAGAGTTTTCATGTTATTCAAACCTGCTGTAAAGCTCAAGTGATTCACAGTTATAAAATGTCATGAAACGATCACGCTAAAATACCATCACACAAAAAAATTAATATTACAATTCTCGGCAGGACCTAAAGATGCCAAATTGCATTTACGGGCTGCAGTATTCTATTTTTTCATTTCACAAATTAGAATACAATTTTGCAGTCCTTACAATGTCCCTCTGTTTTTATGTGTAGTTGACCAACAAAGCCAGGGACATTATTAGTTGACTATATGATGAACCTAAGAAATTAGAATCCATCAATTTTAAAATGGGACAGATTGATATGCAAAACAAAATTTGTTAGCTCCCTACCAGACAAACATTGACAGCGTGTTCAAGGTCATATCAGTGCGTGCACGCAACACTGTGATGCGCAAACAGCTGGGTGACATGTCAGTCACTACCGTTTCAGATTTTCAACTCAGTGAAGACACTTCTAAAAAGCCTAATATGTCTCTGGACAGAAGAAATGGGGACTTTCCCGACACCTCAATATAGAAAGTGGCTGCAACTCTGAAAGGTTTTATAGTTACTGATGAAAGTTTGCTTGGTTAAGTTTTTGCTGATAGCTTGAGGTCACTGCATGGTTTCCTCTTTATCATTCTTGGAAGGTTATTTGTGTATTTTTAACTTGAATTAAGTCTAAATTTGGGGACAAATGAAAGCACAAGAATCTCTTATTGTAAATAGAGCAGTGAAATGGCAGCACTCCACCAATACAGCAGATACAATATACGTATATAATATAAGAACGATATTTAGAAATACGCAGGATATATAAGAATATTCAAAAATATCCCAAGGAATATATGCAGTATTTGTAGAACAGGGTATAAAGGTAACTAAACTGCCTGAAAGATGTGAATGGCAGTATGACGTGATTGGATCCATGAATTATATTGCACATTAGTGTCAGGGAGGTATTTATAGGAACCTGGGGTGGGTTTATTGTGTGATTGGGGGGGGGGGTGGAACTGTAGGGTTTTCTAGATGGGTACTGTATTAATCCCTGAAGGGAAATTCGGGCATTACAGCAGCAGAAGTAACACAATATTACACACACATAAACAATAACAACACAACACTTAACAAAACAGAGGGATAAAGAACTGTAGTTCAAAAGTCACGGTACTGTACAATAGTGATGAGGGACCATATTCGTGCAAGAATGGAATGGAACAATCGTCTGTGATATAAGCAGTGTAAGTACACAACGACTGACTGTGCAAAGTGAAACATAAATACAGCAGTAATATGGTACAGCAATAACACTAATACAGACAACAATAATACAAGTAGTAAATATAAATCAGCAATAAAAGTAATATGGTGATACAGTGGTAGAATGTGCACTGGAAAGATAAATAATAAGTAGTAAGATTAAGCTGTGACCAGGGTGCAGTGGGTCTTGGGGACCAGGAAAGATCCTGTGTCACATAGACCCCATGAGATTTGAAGTGTGCCAGCCTTTTCACCTTGCAGGCCAGAGTGCTCCTTTCTGTTTGATTTCCTGAAGTCTGATTGTTACATTTTTTTGCATTGAATGACAGGTTGTTTTGCCCACATCATCTGGTCAGATTCAGCACTGTTTCTGCTATACGCTCGTTGTTGTCAGAGACTAAGTCCAGGATGGTGGTGTCGTCTGCGATTTGGATAATGGTGTTTGTGCGAGGGATTTATGTAAGGTCATAAGTGAAGAGTAAAATATTGGGCTGAACGCGCAGGATTGCAGGACACTGGCATTGAAGGTCAGAGTGGAGGATGTGTATGTGCCAAACCTTATTGCTGGGGCCTGTTTTAGAGACAGTTGGTGATCCAGTTACACTGTAGGGTAGGGAGCCCCAGACTGATAGAAAGGCAAGTTATAATCACCACTGGCCTACATGTTCTCCTGCTGCAGGTGGATTAAGGCTGAGTGGATGGCTAGTGATGTGGAGTCATCTTGTCTGTTTTCCTTGTAAATCATTTAAAGCAGAGGGTGTGTTTGGGTTACTGTGATTCGCCTGATGTATGGTGAACCAACACTTATTCTAATGCCATCACCGTTTGACCCTCTGCTGCCCCCCCCACCACAGATGAGTCTGTTCTGATGGATTTGAAAGCCTTGTTGATAGAGGCCAAGCAGAAGGTCCCACCTGTTCTTCAGGTTCTCCAGACTGGAGATGAAACAATGTTGGACATTGGAGGTAAGAGCTGTTGGGGCTGCACGTCGGGCACCGTCGGGGGGGGGGGGGTCTGACATGGCCACCTGGTACCTGTTTGTGGGTCTGTGGTGAAGAGACCCTGTACTGTTTTTATAGCAACATTTTAAGAAGCTACAGGAATAAAAGAGGCATAGATGTTCTATACTACAGATAAAAGGAAGCAACCATGAACTTAAACCGAACTGCTCAATTTCTGTTATTTTTTCCTCTAGGAGAAAGAGGCTGTACTTTTTGCGGAGGCCTGGGTCATCGCATCACTGACTGTCCAAAACTGGAGGCCATGCAGACTAAGCAGGTCACCAACATCGGCCGCAAGGACTACTTGGCACACAGCTCTATGGACTTTTAATGGGATGGTTGGAGAGCAGCCTGACATGAGCAGCCCCTTCACTGAATGTACTGCATTGACAGAATGTAAAGCAATGTAAAAACAAGTTCAGTTGTTCATCTTTTTACTATTAGCTGAATCTACTTTCATATCTATGTGCATTTTCTGTGAGGGTAAATTTAGCATACCTGGGCAAGGGTGAGTATATCCCCAGCTTGTCTAATGTTGCTGACGCTTGTATGACAAACCGTTTTTCAAACATTATTAGGCACAATACAAGTGTGTTTAATGCTTGTACTGTTTCAGAGGTGAATAAAGTTTGTTTCATTACAAAACCTACTTGATGCAGAGCATACTGGTCTTGTGGTTACGAGGCTCTAAACAAAGTGGCAGGACTGTGTCTGTCAAGGCATTTTAGGGTTATCCACAGAAACAATGTACCTTTTAGCCTGACAGTCTGCGTAGTACTCTCTTATGTGGAATTTTGTGGTGGTTTGAGCATCTGACAAGGACTCCTCACGGACGCCTCCCAGGAAAGGTGTTTCAGGCCTTTCCGACAGGAGGAAACTCCGAAGGAGATCCAGGACACGCTGGGGAGATTACGTCTCTCTCTGCTGGTCCGATAACACCTCGGTTTTCTCCTCGAGGAGGTGGTCAGGGTGAGCAAAGTCTCGGGAACTCTGTTTAGACTGCTGTCCCCGTAACCTAGATAAAGGCGTGGAACTTGAATGGATGAATGAATAAATGCAATCCTGTTAACCACTTATCCTCTTCACAGTTATGTGTTGATAGTACTGAAATACATAAAGACATATAGAGTCGCTGTTTTCTGTTAGCAACAAGCTGATCATTGGACAACATTTTCAGAATAGCCATATATTTTCTATAAATGCAAATCCAGTGCGGGGTTTCAGTGTGCGCAGTGGACCCTGGACAGGCAGGCACAGTCATGCTACAGGCTCTTTTGAAATTACAGTTCTCTTGATCTGCACTGTGGACGGAAACTGATGTGGACATGGGATAAACATGCAAACACTTACACGCATGCACGCACGCACGCACACCCCGCTCCAAGCAGGAATCAAACCTACAGCACTGGAAAGGTGAGGAGACAGGACTAGCCACTGAGCTAGTATGCTGCTGTTACCGGAATATGTTTTAAGCATTTTGTAAAATAGGAAGTTGTGACTGAAATGTGTGGAAAGTCCCAACACAGGGGCAGTCATCTTCAAAACTATAAAAAGAAAAAGGTAAAAAAATGTCACTTTTGGTTTTTTTTTAAATCTCCATAAAGTAATTAATAGGAGCATAGAATTGCAAGGATAGCAGCTGATTAAATGTTCTTATGCAGAAGGAAGGTAAGGCAAATAATATTTCTGGGGAAGCACCGAGTCTCTGCTAATCCCCACCCACCCCCCTGAGTCACATCACAGAGAAGCCAAGAACTGCAGCTTCTGAAGTAAAACTCTCCCACAAAGGCAACATCGTGAGCAGAAAAGAAGCTGTCATCTACCATCTGAGTCCCTTGGTGTCTCTAAAATATGGAAGTTCCAGCTAAGGAGGGCACAATCTACCTACAGGTTGTTAAATTTGGCAAGGTAAGCAGAGTCTTATTATACAAAGCTATTTGTTACTTGGAAGTTGTAAAAATAAACTTTCAAATTACATGAATTTAGAGCTTCTTAATAACAAAGTCAATATTTGTCCAGTAGTCCATTTGTGTTTTTGCTCTTAATCCTTGTCAGGGTTATGAGGGGTCTGGAGCTTATCCGATACATGTGCCTCAAGGCTGGGGTACACCCTGGACAAGATTCATTAAACATTTGCATTATACACAAATGTTAAGTTGTATCAGCCTGTAGTCATACATCTGATGTAATTATTTTTTGAGTACTTTGGTTTGTGCTACGTATTCCAGACCTTTTAACTGTTTGATTATTGAGTCTTCAAGTATGAAAAGTATCAAAACTATAACACAAATACTAGTAGCATTGTTTAACCATATTATTTATAAATGCTCATGACTTATAAATACTATTCTTTTTGTGATCAAAGGTAGGAAAAACATTCTTTTGTTCAAATTTTGCAGTAGACAAATGTTAGACCTTATCTTCTGTTTATATTTGTAAATATCAGGTTAATTATATATTGAGCAAGGCCTGAGTAGATGTGTTGCTGTACAAATTTGGCAGAATATGATGAAAACAAAAGGGTAGTGTTCTGTCATAAGCAGTAGTCTTCAATTTGACTCAAGGTATTCTACATTAAAATGTGTTTCAGTTTGGCATTCAGTTGCTATTATGGCATACCCAATCAGTGTCGTTTTATCAACGTACAGTATGTTCGAGTTACCCCGTTTGGTTTCCTTGGTCCCGCAGAAGTACTGGAAGAGGACCTGGATGATGCTGTTTCCGGCCAGCTCCTTAGGCATCGGCCGAGTGGAGCTGTGCAACACATGTGGCGGCGCCTCCAGCTTCGGCCTGATGTTACCGGGGCACCGGAAACCTGCCAGGAAAGTGATCCGCCTGACGGACTGCCTCAGCGTTTGCCCCGCACCAGAGGAAAGCTGCCCCCAAGACTGCATGGCATTCTACCTTAACACCACCCAGCGCACTTACACATTAGCCACAGAGCCGGTCGAAGACTGGGTGTCCAAGCTGTGCTTGTTAGCATTCCAGGTGTGGTCAGAAAACTCTGGACATCAGTGTAAATAAGTGTGTGTGGTTGGGGGATGGGGATACAAGGAAAATGTGCTTATTCTATATTTTGGTCGCATGTAACATTGAATATATTGTATAACTAATTCTGAGTTGCTCTTGTTAAACATCCACAACCCTGCTCAGTGCACTAAATTCTAAAATTATTTTTAAAAATGTTAACTTGCTGAAAGGAAGAAACACTTGCACATGCTATTGCTAACCTTTGGCCATGTGTCCTGCCCAAAATATGCAGAAGAATGATGGACAGCAAAACCGGAATAGACCTGAGGAATTACTTATGGAGGACAATGAGTTATACTCATCATGGAAAACAGAAGCACAGACAGGTTTGTGTCTTCAGACTACACATGATAGTAGGTGTCATTGTGTAAAGTGTGACATACAGCATACATTTCCAGCAGCTATTGTGAAAGAGGATATGTACTAACACACTGGCAATCAGCTGCATGTTTTTACACATTTTTGTGTAAGCTATTTCCCTATGACTATACTTCCTTGTATAATACTGATCGATCTCTAAGCTGTCTTTGTAACAAAACGTAAAATTAGCTTTAATGCACAAATGTTTAAAAGTACAACTTATTTTCAGAAATTCTTTTATGTAAGCGGTTTTGCATGCATTTTTGTAAGAAAGCCTAAAAATACCACCTGAGACGCAGCACAGAAACTTGCAAGTGCCTGAGCAGGCAGACTCGCCAGAGCAACACAGAAGTCATACATGGCAGCTGTTCACTTCTTGTGGACCCTTCGTTTGCTAGCTTTTGCTTGGATAATAATAATGAAACAGTAAAAATAAACACCGCAGCAGACCCATCATCATCATTCACTTTCGGCTGCTCCCGTTGGGGGTTGCCTCAGCGGACCATCTGTCTCCACCTCCTCCTGTCTTCTGCATCCCGCTCTGTCACACCCTCCAATTGCATGTCCTTTCTCACTACATCCATAAACCTCCTCTTTGGCCTTCCTCTTTTCCTCTTGCCTGGCAGCTCCATCCTC
>JAACJT020000002.1:6899393-6910688 GCA_009936485.2 Gymnarchus niloticus | reverse complement strand
TGGATGGATGGATGGATGGATGGATGGATTCTTTTAAATGGCTGGCAACCTGTCTACTTTACCTTGTGCTCCAGGATCCCCAGCTACTCTGATCAGAATAAGTGCCTGGAAGGTGAACTAATGGAATTTTTTTTAATGATTTGAAATATCAGACAAAATGCAGATTCTGAATTTGCTGAAACTGGCTCTATTATTGTGAGATAAGACAAAACTGAGATGCAAAGCACCCCAAATCAGACCACACACCATGTTTTCACAAATCACATTGAAGCAGACAGCAGGAAACAGGAAACCTCCAGAATTCAGGGCCATTGAGGCTCCAGTAGGGGGCATGGTGGAGAAAGACTCAAATACGAATGAGCTGGAGAGAAGGCAAAACCATAACACGGTACTAAAAGAAAAATCCAAACATTATAAAACCAAAACCATAAACATTGATGTGAATGAAAATGTCTTGTGCTTATGTACTTATGGTTTTAATGAATTCTCAGGCAACATGATTGTAACAATGATGATGTGTTGTTTATTTTTATTAGTGTTATTACATTTTTTCATAACATTTCAACAGCAGCATTAAGATGATATCCATATGTACTATACTCACACACACATCATTTCTTTCAGTCACAGTATTATTTAATATCCTTCTGATATTGCAATATTTAATGTTCAAAACTTGGCTGACAACATTAATAAAGTTAAATGTTATGTGGGGATGGTATAAGGACACGTTTCAACTTTTGGGAAAACTGGAAATATTTCTACCAACTGTTTCACATATATTTCTGAAGAAATTGTTTGCAATTGATCAGGTTCCCTATCAACTTTCAATGGCGTCATACACCCCTATTTTATATAATAAAACACACACACACGTTTGTATTTCTAATCTTGTGGGCATTCCATTCGTTTCTATGGGCCTAATCCTAACTATGACAACCCTAACCCTTACCCAGCCCTAAACTTAATCATAAGTAATCCAGTAAAATACCAGACTTTTGGCCCTTTTGGTTTTTTTTTTTTTTTTTGATTGCATTCAAAGATTTTTATAAAATTGAGCTTTCCCTTGTGGGGACAAATGTCCCCACGAGGTAAAAATGTTAGGAGTTTTATGACCTCTTGGGGACATTTTGACCCCACAACGTAATATAAACACAGTACACACACGTATATACACAGGTAAACACGTGTTTATTATTTTAACAAAGAATGATATGTGTACATAATTCTTTATCAAAATAATAAATTTTCATTATCATTTTCCATCTATTAAAATATTTTGAAATAATATTATAGAAACAGGCACAAGTAGACATCAAATGCAAAAGCCATTTATTCAGTCTTAAAGATGACTATTTCTTAAAGTTACATTAATACTTAAATAGCAAGTTATATGTATTGTTTTGAATGTTAAAAGCATATAGCTAGCACTCCAGATGTTAAGAACAAAACCAATAGCCTAACTATAAACGAATTCCCTACGATACAAATATGTTTCGCCAATAAAGTGCAACTAAAGTAGCTGTAATTCGTTTTCTAAAATAATGTTGTTATTATAAACACATTTTATAACAGGTGAAACAGAATAAATCACTTTATAACAGGAAAGACTGAATATATCTTGGTATAAAATATTTCATAACCGTAATATGAGTCCTCCCACACCTCCCACTTTATCTTCCAGACTAGACCATACATGAATGTATGCTGTATAAATAACACCTTTAAATTTTTCTATACCATGCGTTGAAGAGCTTGTGCAATTAAACAATTGTAGAGGACTAGTTAAGTGTCGGCTATCAGTCGATTATTTTGTCAATGCAAAAGTTGTAGCTATTAAACTATTTGATTTCTATTTAATACGGACATCAAATCATTCAAAGCCGATGCGAAAGTCAATGCACATACTGTACATTTGCACCAAAGTTCCTTTCCTCAAATCCAGAAAATTCCATCGAGATTTTATCCATTAGGTGATTTCTCAATGCCTGTCTGACTGGCCATCGTCACAGTCACTGAAATGTGAAGATTCTCCGTCGCTGCCGTTGGAAGAGGTGCCCTTCTTGTCTTGTCTATCAATTCCCAAATCTGATTTTGTAGTAGACAGAATGATCAGATGTCCGACAGACGCGTTCATTTCTCGAGACTCACCGAACAACCGCACAGGGGGCTGAGAGGAGTCCAGTGGATACTTGTTGTTGCTCAGCACACTCTCAGGTAAACACGTCTGCAGTTCAGTCCTCTTTCCTTCATCATCAAGAATGTTGCCTGCTGCACTTGAGCTTTTATGATCCGGTTGGCCAACGCCTTCCAAAAGTTCTGACAATTCCGTGATATATATTTGCGCCATTTGAAGAGTATCGTATTTTGACAACTTTTTCTCGTTATCCAGGGAGGGTATAACACTTCTCAGCTTGTCAAAAGCCCTGTTCAGTCCGTGCATCCTCCTCCTCTCCCTCGCATTTGCTGCCACGCGTCTGTGCTTTTGAGGACCCGAATTTTGGTGAAGTTCTCCTTTCAGTTTATCACAGTCGTTTTCAGTCACGACAGCACTGCTCGATAACTTACTCCGCGTTATGAAATTATCAATCTTTACTTCCACAGAACCATGCCCGTAAATATTTGAGACCGGGCCCTCCGACGACGTGTATGAATGAACGGAACCTGCCGTTTGAAACGCAGGACCGAGCCAGCTGCGAGTATCATTGTGTGATAATCTGGATATTTCGGTTAACTGGAATTTCTCTATGTGGCAGTCGTGGATGCTTCCGTCTGGCCAGCTTAAAGCTGATTTCTTTTCCGCCGTCATATTTTT
Organism: Gymnarchus niloticus; assembly: GCA_009936485.2. Lineage (NCBI taxonomy): Eukaryota > Metazoa > Chordata > Actinopteri > Osteoglossiformes > Gymnarchidae > Gymnarchus > Gymnarchus niloticus. Next base: position 6,907,873 of record JAACJT020000002.1, on the reverse strand, counting down.
CTGTGGCAAATAAACAAAAAAATATAAATCAAAATGTGAAGGCTATTAAATTCTTTCCCAGCTTCAGATCCTTCAGGATTTTTTTTTTCTTTTCGTTTGACTTACTGCTTCCTTTATATTCCAACTAACGGACCCGTGTGAACTCTAGCAAATGCCTAAGCTGAGACTTGACATGTCACCTTAGTCTTACTCTGTGTTTGGCTTTTAGAGTGAATCTCCCTTGTCCCCGCCCCATAAGACAATGGTCCCCTATCCAGAGCCAATCCCGATAACACAAACTTCTTAATTCCAAAACGATTCATGAAAAGTGCAATAGTGACAAATAAATACATTAATAAGAGTAAAATTAATAAAAAGATTTAAAATGCTATGTGAAGGAAATGAGGCAACCCTTTCTGTTATAAAGTTGCCGCATACTTCACTATATGCACAGATGTGAACATGAAATACTTTTATTAGACAGAATATATTATAGACCTATAACTATTTTTAAACAAATGCAATACATCATCAACTAGGTTCTGCTGACGTTTCAATGCAATATTGTATTATTCCTGAACAAGCACAATATTGTCAGATATCAGTATATATATTCATGCATAATGTTTTCGGTCAGTTAAATATATAACATTCTTTGAAGGCTTCTAAAATCTGAACTCCAACGTCCAAATCAGCGATCGAGATGGGCTGGAAGGAAAATGAATTCTGATAGCAGTGTTTATGCATCCAGTGTAAAATCTCTTACAGAAGGCTGAGATGTTTGTAAAAGATTGTATTTCAACTAACCTGTTAGTTATAATCGCTTAACCCAACTCAATTAAACCTAACACACATATTACTATAAGGCCCATTTAAACTTTGCATTTTAAATTTAATTAACAAATAACTGATTTGCTCCAAGATAGCGTAAAAAGTGGACCAGAGTACATGTGGCAAGGAACAGGGTCCCATGGACTTCAGTCGCAGATTATTTAGACCAATTTCTTTACAGTGAAGGAATGCGTTCATTGATTTGTCTGCGAAGTTTTAAAAACAAAGAAAAGCAATGAGTATACATATTTATATATCTGTATACGCCTTCAACAAACAGACACCCGATTTGCCCTCAGCTACGCAAACGCTTGTAAGTCAGAGTAGAGTGCTTTTTGCTGTACATGCAGTTTGATAAGCAACGGACTTCGTAGCAAATCATGTTTATTTAAACAGTTGGTGTTGGCTGTTGGTGTAGCCGATGAATATAGCTCAAATAAACTGTAAAAGGGTGTTATTACCAGTTGTAAAATGAACAGGTGGGAGGCAAGTCGCAGGATGCACCTGTCGCCAGGGAGGACCCGGATAGTTGGAACTGATAAGTGTTCTTCTGGAATTAATTTAACGTGAAAAGGAAAGAGCGACTACGCACCACCAAACAGCAAATCGTCACACATAATAATGTAAATAAAAACGCGACAGTAAAAAAAAAAAAACAAAATGCAATTCATAAATGTTCGTTAATATAATGTAACAGCATCACATTCAGGAGCCGTTCAAAAGCAGGTCTGACCCCATCATCAGCTGGTGTCTTTTGGCAGTCGCCGCACAGTCTGAGGCACACGTGCATCTCCCATATGTTGCTCCCAGAGTTAGTTTGACTTTCACACAATTTATTGCTGGGATTTACAATAAAAAAAAAAAAAAGTTCATCACTCATCACAATAACAGCATCAATTTTAATTTACACGGTCTTCTTTAACCCCGCACGGGACGTTCGGTTACTGCTGACCAAAACGTGAGTACCGTATATTGTGCCCTGATTGATTAAAATTGTCAAAGTCTTTCTGGGCTGCATGATAAGCAGAATAAAGAGAAAGCATGAAAAATGACCTGGTAAATATTGTCGATTTCAAAGAGTGAAATGCACCTAAACGACTTTTAAACATTCAACATTAATATCAATGTATTTTTAATAGGAGTTTAAACGAATAAAATAGGATAACACAAAAAATGTATTAACTGCACACATTTCAGTACTAATAAATGATCAGTTAAACTTTTTAAGATCTCTTCAGCTGCATAAGAGCATAAAAATACTACCAATATATTTATTTATAAATTCATAATAAACGATAGGACACAGAGTTTCTTAGATTTAGAGCGTGTCTCCTTAAGCTATGTTATAATTTGAACTAGTCGCTCGTCTGTTTTGATTTGCTAAGCTGTTAGACTTGCGATTGTTTCAAAGTCAGCCTAAATTTACTTAATATTTAATAATTCGGCGTCACTCGGATTCGGCGTCGCATGGGGATGCAACAATACAAAATGGGCATGCACACCTAGTGGAGACAGGCGGTGGATGTGGAATGCCGGTGAGGAAATCTCCGTGACCTGCCCTCCCGTCAAAGAGTTAACGATCCCTGACGCGCTTGAATAAACTGGCACGTTCTTCAACCAGGGGTGCCCATTCATTTCTCCATGAATATTTCATCGCCGGTCCCCCCCCCAACAACGTTGCGACAGCCTGTATCCCTGCCGAATTGAAGACTGGGGTACAAGGCTTCATTTCCCATCTGCTGTGGGGTGTGAGTGGGGAGTGGTATTGGAGGCCACAGGAGGTGTGAGGAACATTACTGGGGTCAGCCCGTGTCCCATGTGGCTTCTGTGGAAGACGCTTGGTTCCTACACACGCCACTCGTTTTGTGCTTCACTTGCTCCACGCGTATTGACCTAATTACCCAAGCACCATCCATCCACCAGTGCTAGCTCATTATGCTTTACAGACAAAACACTTTCTAGGAATATCTCAAACGTAATTTAATAAAGAGATTCCACTCTGTGATCTGCTCGCATAAACCATATTCATCGCTCGGTTGTATTACAGAATAGACTTTGATGTCCAATGTGATCAGGAGTTTCCCATTCATCCCTTTTTCCCGGGCAAGTTCCGCTTTGTGTTATTTTTCTGTTCTTTATAATAACCTACATGTTTATTTCGTTTATTCTCCACAATCCGATGGTGCTGGCAGAATCGACAGATTAATATTACGATATTAATTGTTAATCTGATTATATGTACTAAAATCTATATTCCAAAAACCACCGTTCAGTCACCGTTGATACAGAGCAAACTAAGTTTCGTTCTTTACCCACTGAAATCTCGACAACCCCCAGAATATGCGTTGTTTTCCACACCATAATTAAAGACTTTTAAAGCTTGAAGCTTTCACTTCGGTTCACAATAGACAATATCAACGGCAAAAAAAAAAAAAAATCAGGCCTAACGAAGTGAGAAAGGTTAGCCCTTGATGTCTGAAGCTATGCAATTATCCCAATTTACCCGAAGCTACGGAGGTGGAGCAGGGAAGTCGTGTGATCCGCTCCAGCCGGTCACTTGCAGTTCCAACCGCATATAAACTGAATTGGTAATTCATTTAGGGTCGGGAAGTTATTTTCCAGTTGGAATAAAGGGGTAATTAAAAGAGCGATAACTCTGGTAGTTTTTAATGAAGTGTTATTACTGCTCAATTACCAGGGCAATTTGCTTTGTAAAATTACCCTGTTATTAAAATGATGTTTATCTGCATGAGAATATAAGTAATGCCGGGTAAAAGTCTTTAGCTAGGGTTGTCGGTTTTTATTTAAAATATTTTAAGTGAGTAGTTATTACTTTTAATGTAACATTTTAATTACAGTGAAAGAGCATTATTTACACCGAGAGTAAACGCACCCTAAATCCACCGAAAACGTACGTCTGAAAATGAAAACTTATATTTTCTGTAGCTGGTAAATCAACACGACATTTATTAGTGGATTTTTATTAGTCGATTTTAAAATTGCCTAACATAAGAGATCTGGGTGTGCGATTGGATGTCGTACTGAGCTTGCCGAAGCTACGACGCATGGTTACCGAGGCCTGATCCGTGGTATTTCTCGCATCACCGAACTTACAACATGCTTGCGCAATCAAAGACAACTCGGTGCCTTTGGCGTCCGGATTCGTGTGCCATCCACCAGCCTGATATCGGAAACTAATTAAGGAACACGTAGGCCTGCCCCTTCCAGAAAGAATGCCTTTTCTTTCCTTAATGTAAAGAAATCCTCATTAATATAGCCTAAAAGGTGCATGGAGAGTTATGTTATACCTATAACACACTTGGATTTACAGAGTCGTCATTTGCTGTAAACCATATCAAAGTCTTATTAAAATTGTGTAAGACTGTACAATTTACAGTTGAGCACAAAGTTTGCTCATAGGATGTAATGAATGTTTGCTTAAAAATGTCATTGTTTGATATGACTAAAGGGAGATTTATGAAAACATGATTTAGTAGAATGGCATCCCATCCATGGTTTTCCACTAGCAGTTATTTAGTGATGTTGATGTTTCATTGGCAACACAATAGCTGTACATGTTAGTGACTCCATTAGCACGCGGTGGCTAGCTCTTCTTTCCAGCAGGGGGTTGGTGACAATAGTACTGCTCCATGCAGAGAAACACAGACGGCTGTCTCCACAGACCTGTGGGAACCATGTCAATTTTTCATATTATGCTAGAAGCATATATGCTTTTTGCTAAATTCATTTGAAACGCACTCAGAAAGATGTATAGGGACAAAAATTGTGTTAGGGCGAAGTCTTGGTTTTATTATAATTTATCAAGATCAAATCATCTGACAAAACATTTGGGAAGAAATAATTTAGCATATTTTTGGTAAAAGCAAACCGGGTAAAGTTACTGCTCTTATTTGATGTTTTATTGAAATTTTCTTAGAGCACTATAAAACCAAAGGTAGGTCTTTAGATTTTATTTTGAAGTTATACTTTATAACTTTTACTGGCGTAACACAACTAGTCACTGGACATATGAGAACCTGGAACTGCAAACAGTACAAAGACGGTCAACTCTGAAATATTTTGGTTTAAGTAGTTTTCCTTCTTCTGTGAAGGTTGGAAATAGATCACTGTAATGAGTGCAAGCAGGATAAATATTTGCTGGGAGTTTACTAACATTTCCAGAAGCCATATGAAGTGAAAAATGATTCATTGTTAGCAAAAGAATGCAGTTATCAGTCTTCTTCTTGTATTCTGCTTGTGCTTTGAAAACCAGCCATTTTCTGTCCAATACTAGCTCTACTGGAGGCCTGACAGCCCGGCTGCAGTCTTGTGGAAGCTTCTCAAACAGCTTTTTATCTTTTCTGTACCTATAATGATACACTTGTGCAATGTATTCGGTTTTAACTTCCTGTTACATTTTTGTAGAATCCAGTGACACCAAAGTCAATGTAACTAGAAAAAGATATTTTCAAAAGGCATATTTTCATGGTGTGAACATGTAACGTATACTTGTTTTGACTGCACTCTTGCATGTCTAATGTACCTTGCCTATTATTTATTATTTGTATATTGTTGTTCTTTGTACTGGTCAGCATTCCAACGGCCAATAAACCACCTTGAAGCTTGAGAAACGGCATCTGAGGAGGCTTGTTCTCGGGTGCTTTAGTGGTGTGGCATAAAGCTTTTGTTTACATGTGTATGGTGTTTCAATCCTACGCTTTTCTGTCACATGGATAATCATCACTTCTAAATGAACCAAGAGCTAGTGTGTACCCTGACAAGCTTCAATAACCCTCATGTTCTAAACAGTCTTGACAGGTCACTGATGACAGTCACCATGGTGATGATACTACTGACAAAAATGTCAAATTGCAACAGTCAGACCCTGTCTGGTCTCTGGATGCTCTTAGAAGCTTTAAAATGATACTTTTCCACAAATGATTGTCTAATATCAGGATCAAAGAGTGATATATATATTTTTCAATCCTTTCTTACCTGATGTAATCTTACATCGACCTTCTTAACTGCAGATGGATATACGCGATGCATTTTCAGTCTCCTTGCCTGTAAATTTATTTTCTCAGTGTGTGTTGGTGGCAGTGGCATGGTGACTCAGTGTGACTCAGTAGCACTGTAGTTTCACGCCTCTATAGATGACATGAGGTTCAGGTGAAGTGCGGCCCTCTGCTTCCTGGGATGTATATCAGGCTCAGTCACCCTGAATTATGTAAGCAGTTATGGAAAATGAATGGAGCACTGGGGCTGAACTGCACTCATACCTTACGTGACTGCTTCATAGCTGTATGCTCGTGTTGTCTTAAAATTACTGTACATCACTTTGGACTAAAGTGGTTGCTGAAAAAAATGAATGTAACCATAAATAAATTAGAGAAGGCAGTCATGAGAGAAAGAGTCAAGTGAATAATGTTAGTCTGCACGTTACTTCCAACTGTCTCTTTCTCCCTGTTTTGGTATGCTCTGTGTCATTGGCACCTAGTATCCTGTATGCAGGTAGAATCCAGCAAACCCATTTCCTGTCAAGCAAAAGGTTTCATCATATCCCTACCCCTTCCATTTTATTTTATTTCAGTCTGTGATAAAGGTTAATGGTTTAAATATTCTGACCTGTAAATTCAATATGTGGATTAATCAGCTTTATAGCTGCAAATTTTCTGGTCTAAACCAACTGTGCGTATTAATTTAGTATGTTTTTCCCCTGTGTTATTTATGCATATATGCATGTACATGCTTATTTAAAACATTTGCCCAGGTGCTCACAACATAGCTGATGATCCCATATTAAAAGTGTTTTGAAACATGTTTTACGAATTCTCATAGAATATGACCTCCAGAGGACCCTCAATACCATGACCTTTAACCATCTTTTGAACAGTGGTCTTGTCTTAAGCTCAAGCAGGTTTTGCTGCAGAAGGTACCTGCCATTTGGATGGTCTAGTTTGCCTTGCAACCTAACATATGGTCTTGAGTCTGCTGACAGGAAGCATCCACACACAACATTACACTACTATCTCCATGTTTTAGCATAGATGTGTTCACTGGATGATGTATTGTGTTAAGTCTATGGGACACACTTGCCATCTAGATTAAATACTTGCAACTTGACTGCATATTATCACAGTGAATTCTGACAAAATCTCATTTGTTTTGTTTCTGGTGCCTTGCAGAATTCTGCATACTGGTGACCTTATCTTGATATAGGAAGTATCAGTGTGATCTCATGCATCTTTATGGTGGACTTCCAGCTATTAGTGGTCAGTAATTATAAATATTCAAACCCTATTTTTAACACAATTTCCTAATAAACTGAAAAATTAGCTGAAATACTTTTTTATATTGTTACTAAAATGGGGACACATGAAGGACAGACAAGGTTCAACTAACCAAAAATTCTTTGAGTATTTTTTAAACAACCTACAAAACAATAAAATCATTAATAATGATTAAATGCACAATTAACTGCAACTTGAATTTGAATTTGATAAATCAATTCCTTCTTAGTCATTATCTTATTCAGGGTCACCTGGGCTGACCCTGAATCCTGTCTCAGGCAGTATAGGGCACAAGGCACCCATCATGGACATAATGCCGGGCCCATCACAGTAAATTCGTAAGTAGAGCTCCAGAAAATAAATGTATTCAAACGTAATCAAAATAAACTCACAATTCAAACTATTTTTTAATGAATTACAATTCTGCCAGTGCAATGTGATCTTTTATAGATGATCATGAGTCATTTCGGGAATTAAGTATGAGTTTGGCTCTACACAGCAGCAGATAATAAGCATTATAGCATCATTGTTGGTCTTCCAGGATCTCTGCAGATTTTTTTTTGGTAACAGATAATAAATGCAGCCTGCATATTCTGCCTGGTACTGACAAAGAGAAGGGGAGTAAAAAATAAACAGGAGCTGATGGATCACGTGACCTTGTGTCAAGACTGCACACTTGACATTGTGTAACAATGTAACAGTTCTGTGTCAGCAATTTCACTGATGGATATTTCAGTTTGTGTGTATGTGTAAATTGTTTACCTTCAGTGTTAATTTAATTATATTGAACTATTTGGCAATTTATAAATATGCCAGCTTTTATGGCATATTACTCTGTCCTATCCTGGTTGAATGCATCACATTTATTTAAAGATTCATTAAAGGAGTGATTATTTTAATATTAGACTTAGACTTAATTAGTCATTTTTCTTATGAGGCCACCACTGTCAAGGCAAGTGAAGAGCAGTTCTCCTGAAGTGACAAGTCATCATGATGGCAGCAGGACTTATCTCCAAAAGTCATTTTCTTACAGCTGTGTGTGAGAGGAAGTTGCACAACCCCTCACCCCAACTCAGAGCCCATTTTAAGCCTGCACTAACATATTGACTTGCTATGAAATTAGTTTCCTAATGCCCTGTTTTGCAATGACCAGCCCAAAGATTTTATATAAAGGCGGAGAACCAATTAAATGGCATTAAATGTTTGATAGTGGAGCTGGAGATAAGGAGGGGACTGAACAAACCAAAGGAGAGCCCTCCATTGTGTCAGGACAACATGTGGCAGATAGGAGGCTGCTGGCTGCCTCTGTGACCTTGAGCATGACAGGAGGAGGTGGCAGGGGGTGGAGAGAAGAAAGGCAAGTCAAGTAGTAAACTCCCC
>JAACJT020000002.1:6870653-6899293 GCA_009936485.2 Gymnarchus niloticus | reverse complement strand
CTCTGTGACCTTGAGCATGACAGGAGGAGGTGGCAGGGGGTGGAGAGAAGAAAGGCAAGTCAAGTAGTAAACTCCCCCCCCCTCATACAGAGACTCCCCGAAAATTTGCCTGTTCTCAAAAACAGCAGCAGATGAGTGACACATTGATCGGCTTTGCCCTTTAAGACCGCTTGTCTGAAATTTATGTAATGCAGGGGTGAATCGGTTTTAACCCATAACGAAGTTCCGGACAAAAGAACTTTGCATTTATTTTCAAAAGTGCATTTATTTAAAAAAAGCTTTTCGTATCTCAGCGCAGACTGCAGACTTTATATGCACAATTGAATAAAACGGATAAATTCACTCCGATGTAGGGAACAACATAGACGTAGATAGATTGGTCTCTTCTTCACAGGGACCAAGAGAGCAGGGCAGATGCCGCTGGTTTCTACCGTGGTGACACAGACACGTCTAGATTCGTTCACAAGGACAAAAGCAAGTGGCTCGTCTGTCTCTGTCAGCACAGCAAAGATCACGAGGGCAGGTTACGGATTCTGGTGGATCAGATTCGCCGGTGATTGATGAGGTCTGCAGACGCTGTGGTCTTCTCATCCGCAGGTAAAGGTAGTACCTGTAAATAAAGTGAACGTCTGGTGAATTCCTGTGGTATTCATATGACTAAGCTCGCAAAAGAAGATGGAAAACGACTGGGTACCCTTAAGTGCTTTAAGTGTTAGGCTAAATATGAATGATTGAAACAAAGCCTAGTTTCACAAATTGGGCTTTTATTGTGCCCTTTGCATATTAATATTCTGTTATATTTAAATTTTATTGTGAACTTAATGAAATATTATTGATAAAGTGTCTTTACAGCTTATAATGTTAAGCGAAGGAAGCGAATCTTATGAGGATCTAAATTTAATTTCAATAGTTTTTGTACGGCCGTAGGGGAATCTTAAACACACAGTTGTAATTTCAGTGTAGACCACAAGATGGCAATAATTCACTAGGTAATATTAGGCATTTCAAATAGAACAGTTCTAAATTAAATTTTGCATTTAGTTTGTATCTCTGTTAGGGTGAGGGTATAAATGAGCCCCCTGGATATCAAAATTTCCAGGGCTCCTTCCATATTTGGGCCTCTTGAACCATTCAGGGTTTCCACTCTATTTACAGTACCCGTGGGCGTTTGTATGTAGAGTTTTTGCTCCATGGTGACTTGTTTGATAGCGATGTCACATCACACCTTCAGGGTTGGGGGTGTGAATGACCTCATACTCTTTGTGTTCTCCCCATGTTGCATGGGATCCCTTTTCAGATAGCATGAGTTGCTCCTAAAGTTCATGCATTCAGGAGAACAGATATCTCAAAAATGTCCATAGTCTGGGTGTGTGTGTATCCTGTGATGGACTGGCATTCCATTCGGGGCTGATAGCTAACGATCTTTGCTTCTAGGCTCTCAACAACTCTGTACAGGTTAAGCAGATGGAAGATGGATGGTACGGTACTATATATTGCGCAGTAAAACATTCCTGGAGCAAAGTGAGGAAGACATATTTTTTCTGCTTCTGACATGAAGGACAATGAAAAGCCAGAGACTGACTGACCCATGCTGTACAAAATCTTACATTTTTCTGGATAACTTTAATTTAAAAGGGAAGCTATTTGCCTATCTTTATACTGTAATTCCCACTTGAAACTTCTATTTACAGAAGTATCGTTTGGAAAATTTGTTACTTTTGTACTCTGAGGAGAATAATACAAAGCTTTGTGTTTGTTTATGATGTACCTAGATAAATTAATATGTTACTGTTCTTCTGAGTGGTAGTTAATACCAAGGCTTATTTAAGCTGCCCCTGCAGAGATTCTTTAAGTCTTTCTCATTATCCAAACTTCCGTTTTCTTTCATGTCTTATGTGAGCCAATAGGGGGCAGTAATATAATATCTTTGCAGAAGGAGCGTCTTCTTCATGCAACTTTTACTGCAATTATTTCGCTTTCATTCATCCGTCTTGTTTTATGATATAGAAGAACAATACATCGTGAATGTATACAAAAATTAATTTTCAACCCAATAATCTGCACATTTCTGCTTTAAAATAGAAAGGTTATTTGACTGTGTTGCCTCTAACAAAAAATCATTTTAAGATTTGTTCAAATTTGAATAAATAGCTTACTGGTTTGTGTAAATTTGATCTTTTGTACCATTTTTTTAATAATGGTGTTACTTATTGTGAGTTGTAATTGAGTATATTGTAACCATGTATACGTCTATACACACAGTATGAACACAGATACACACTTACTATATAATATATGTGTGTATATATACACAGTATATACAGTATATGTATAATTTTGACAAGGTACACTCATTTGTTATTCAAGGTAAATTTGGATTTAAGTTGTTTAAGAGCTCCCAGTTGCTTTGGTAATTAGCAACCAAATATAATATAACAGCCCATACAGCTGTATAATTTTACTCGTCCTGTCATCCTACTCGTTACCTTATTCAAAAATTGACTTGAATAGGCAACATGTTGTTTTTAGGAAATATCACATTATTTTTCACCAGGCAGATTTTGAGGTGTTTTTCTGTGTCATAGGGCACTTGAAACATTTTTGTATTCGCATTGTTCACAATGGATAAAGAGTCACAATGCATTTAAGCGTAAACATGTTTATTGTCAATGATGTTTTGCAGGCTTGCTGTGTGTGTAAAGGATATGGAAATGATGGCTTAATCGGGGGTGTTGTTTCAAGCACAGCAGGTCTCAATTACTCTTATTAGGTTTTTAATTGCCAATCGACAATTGTTCATCAGCCCGTCTTATCACGTGCCTCCCATGGGAAATCTGACAAACGGAAGTGAAAGTGACATTCGAATGCAGGCACACTGAGCAATTAACGCACTTACCTGCCAGGCTTCCTTACCACAAAAGAAACAGATTTACGGTCATGGAATCAGTGCCATGACACTGGTGAGCTCTGAGCTGGACAACCAGGCCTCTGCTGACAGCTGGATTCAAGTCTGGGTGAGAAAAAACATCTGGTTAAGCCTTTCACTCTCCTTTCATCTAAGCTTTGAAGATAGAAAGATTCCTCGTCCACCACTGAAGGTATTTTTCTTGGTGCTAGTGCACCACGTTAATAAGTGTACTAACTGTCTGACATGTCCGAGTCACTGTCCCCCCAGTGGTGAGAGAACGGAGATCACATGGGTACATAAAGAACCTTAATTCTGGAAAAGGTACGTTTTGGTAACTACTAATAGTTCCTGCAGACAGAATCTCCCATGAAGAAAGACACACCAGACAGCTGTCGGAGTCCTGGAGAAGCAACTCAGTTGGTTAGCAGTGATAAAATTCCCCCAAGCTGCAGTGAGGGGCTCATCTGATGCGGTGGTTTAATTTCTGAATAATTGCCCTTGTTTGTTTTGGCATGCAGTATTTCAAGAAAGTCTAATCGCTGTGGAAGAGGTAATAAAATGAACAAGGGGAAGAGAACGCTGAAGCCCAACACACCATCTCTTCATTAGCAGGAAACACCTGCTGGAACCTGCTGAAGGAGACCCCGGTTAAGTGGATAAAAAGAGGCACGGCCCTGCAGGCAAGCAAGTAGATAGCGCCAGGGCCTCTGTCCTTGTTAGAATCATGAGCAAGGGACGGCTCCTCCTTCCCAAGGGCACCATGGAGGTCCCCTGGCAGACACTGTGCGGGACAGCAGGGACCGTGACGACAGCCACACCTCCCCTAGCCAGTCCCCTGAAGCTGCCATCAGTTCCTTGTCTCCCCTGCCATGCAGCCAACATCCACGTTTCTGAGTGCGAAGACCAGGCCATAACTTTAGGTCATCCTACGGCTGCAGGGAGTCTTTGTTGGCAAGGTGAAACTTTACTTAAGGTAGGAAGCATGCGTATCATGGAGGCCACCTCAACCATCGTGCCCCGCATTATTTGTGTTTGGTGTGGCTCTCTTTTTAAACTTTATAATTTGTCACCTACATCCTGTGACAGTTTGCCTAGGTCCTTGTCACATCCGTGATGGACTCTATAAGCTGTACACCGAGCCAACAGTTTCCTCAGTAAAATTCATAGCAAACATTCCACTATTTATATAATTTGCCATTAGGTATAAATGAGATTACATCTTCTCTATAAATGACTTTTTCTAATGAGGTCCTAGGGAGGGGGGTTGAGGTAGGCAGAATTTTTTTCCTGAAATATGTCACCCCAAACTCTAATCATTAACTACATTACGATTCAACACAGACCCGAGGACAAATGAATCCATTATTTACTCGCATGCATTATTGGATTTGATAATCGCCCACATGTGTTAGCTTTGGCATCCATTTGCTATAGCAGGAGTCGATAATAATGAGTATACAGTTTCTTTCCTCTGGTGATATCAATCTGGAACAAATTGAGCTTTAATTACTCATAACATTCTGCAAATATTTGAGAATGCCATGTAGTAAGTAGTAATAGGACCCTCCATTCCCATTGTGGCACAGCTCACATCCTTGTGCAGTGGACATGCAAGCAGAAAACATGGTGAAGCTCGGTGATTGGTGTAAAATCCAGATGCATCACATCAGCCTTGAAGTATGTGTTGAGATGTTCCAGGTATGCTAACAATTGGTCTCTAGCGGACAGAACAAGTGAATTGGATCATGTGTTGTTGTGCAAAACACTAACTGACACAATGAAAGAATTAAACTTGGGTTTGAGCCAGGGGCATTTACCAAGGTCACCCTATGCAGTTTCCGAGGCAGTTCCCTTGGGGTGACCCTCTGACAAGCAAACCTGAGCTTGGGAGCTGTAACTTTGTGTCTTTGGTCTCATTCACCCTGGAGTTTAATCTTCAAGCTCGAAGATGAGCGAGGGAGCATGTCGTCTTTAAGTAGATTCTTCTAAATGTTTGCCGGTTGGGGCTACTGCTAATTGTGATGTAGCGTACGTCACAGAGCTCCAGCATGCTGGTTGTGGGGTGATGGACCCCAGCCACAAGACAGCACAGGTTGAAGCAACGTCCCCGCTGTCACCTCTAAAGTGCGAGAGCTCCGGAATGGCTTCTGTACTCCATATTGCATGACTAATTCTCCTGGGAAGCGACGGTGTCTCCTTGTCTCTTACTGGATTGCCAAGATCTGAATTAATTGGCTGTCCTTGCATTTGGACACACGCAAGTGCACAGACGCGTGCACACATGCAGAAGGGCATAAAATTTACAATGACCGTTAATGCCTGACGCGTCAGGCTTGTGGATTCTGCCAGTGATGTCAGTTTTGTTAGTGAACTCTGCATTAGCTAATTGAATTTGTGCTTTGACATGAGGAGTTTATATAGATGTAGTAGTCTGGCTATGAAGCAGTCTGGCCATCTGATGCTCACATCAGATAACTAGCCAAGCATGCTTGCTAGCTCAACATGATTTGCTAATTTGTTTTTGTGTGATTCAGTTTCCAAAAGCACTTAACCATTTTATGGCAAGCATCTCAACAGGCTGGTTTTAGCCCTAGACTTTTGGTCAGACAATGCTGAATGATTCCAGCTGCCAGAGTGAGTTCAGCCTGATCCCATCATGTCTCACTGGTGGCAGCCGAGGACCAGAGAGGATTGTGAGATCAGACAGAACCTCTCCAGGTGCAGGAAACTCCTCTGGGTTTGACTGATGTAGGAAGGTGCAGTCTCTCTGCTGATTTGTCAGTCACTCCTTCTTTAAATGCCATCTGTGGTTCTCGAGAAGTCCTATCCATCAACATTAGAGTTGTGACATGTTGTAGCCCTAGGCAAGAAGCCACCTTAGTTTTACTGTGGATTGTCCGGCACCCAGTGCACCACAAGAATGACAAGAAAAACTGATTTATATGCTTCTGTTGTTGTTATGTTTGTTTCCTTGTTTAACCAGGAAACTCTACAATGGTAAGAAAGTTTCCTACAGTGAGGTAACTGGTGAGCCATTATTGAGTATGGCTATCTGATTACACTCCCAGGGGCTGACATGGAGAACTTTTTATTTCAGCTAGATGCTGTATTACCTAATTCAAATCATTGTCTTACCTGAATGCATTTAACGTTCTTTCTAAACTGTTTATGGTGTGCTGAGGACTGAAAAAGTTTCTGGACTTGGCTCTCCTACTCAAAGAACCTAGAACTGTGATATGTGTTGAGAGTTGTGTGTGACACCTACTGCCAAAAGTTTGTAACTGAAAAGTTTTCTCCCCAGGATATCCAGAAGGCTAACCAATAATGATGCCATTATAAACTTCACAAAGGATTGACTGCTGACTCCATATCCCATAAATATGGCCATCTGACTGATGTCCCTGGGGGCAGCCTATATGTCAGTGTCAAGGTCTTATTTAAAAAATATGCTCAGTCACTCTCCAGGGAGACCGCAGCCAGGCAGCTGATTCCCAGGCTTGGTTGCCATGGTTCCCCAGTGAACATGTGACAGTCAGTCATTAGGACTGAACCTTCCCTGGCAAACAGAAGATCGGAACACAGTTGTCTGTTTTGTAGTTTATTATTTTGTCTTTTCTTCATATCTTTCTCCCACAACTGAGTCATATACACATTGCACATACTACACATTAAATTCACATTATTCCAAATGCCATTGTCATGTAAAATTTATTTTGAGTCATTGAATGATAAAGTGAAAGCAGTAAAATGTCTGCCTGAGCCAGTAACATGATTATCTTTATATGTATGACCATATTAAGTGAGTTTATTTACATTTGATGTTATAGACAACTCAGGAGACATTTCAAACTGCCTGTCAGCTTAACGTTTCAACAGGAAAACAGCCAGTTATAAAGAATCTATTTAGAATTTATTAAATTAACCCTCAGTTCGATATAATGATGAATAAGGAAAGTCATATAACAACTTTCAAATATTTGGTTATTCTGCTCTCAAGAACTGCAAGAATAGAGAAAATGTGAAATCTTATTTACCTTCACACATGTGACTTCTCACTTGAAGGGTAATTCCTTTCTCCACTGTTTTTACCTTTACAGCTTTTAAATTGTTACTTTGCATTTTTGTTATAGTGCGTTTTAATCTAATAAATTCCTGGACCAAAATAAATACCAGGGTAGATGGTATGGGGCAATTTCTCCTTACTCAGACCCCCAAGATTTAGTCACAGTTCGTTCCACAAGAATGGTAAAGTCAGGCTCCATAAATTATGGTGAGGTGAATAGTTTCCTCCAAATTTCAGTTAAACTGCCTCTGTGGTGAAACCTTCAGGTGTGTGGGCTCCTGAATGTGTTTGTTCCACCTTTTCAAGGTCATACGTTTTAACGCACCGCTCAGATTGGGCTTCCACATGGCCCAGCCTGCCATCCAGTTCAAATGACATATATTTCTCTTTCTGTGAACTGTCCGTCGCTTCCCAAGGCTTTAACACAGAGCTTTTCATTTCATACCATTCAGTTTAACATCTACTGTTGTGTCTCTTTGTGTTGCATGATGGAGGAGGCTCAAATTCTCACCCTTTGTTTGTTTTCCATAAATGCAGTTTAATTGACTTAACTGTCCTCTGGAACGCATGTCGCTGTGGAAACAAGGTGATTGATGATTCGGGGGAGGAAGAGGGAGGGCTGCCCGGTGTTGTAAGCCCCCTTTGAAATACATCTCAGAAAAACAAGCTCTGAGACCAAGTAGTAATAGCACGATTTCTCTCATAGCGTTTAGACTTCTTTCTGAGTCCCACGAGGTAGATTATTAAAAGCTGCACATTTGCAGCTGGTTGAATCCCTTTTGCTCAGAGCTGAAGGGTGGAGCTTGGTTGAAAGCTGACATTTCTTAAATTATGACTGACTGATCTTCTCTGCCTTAGTTTTTATCCAGGATAAAACAGTGCAAGTTTTCACTTTCACCTCTTCACCCTTTGTCTAATTAGTACCTAGCTCAACATTTTAATTACATCTTCCGGCTATTATAGGTTGCAGATAATCTGTTTTCCATTTCAATAGATTCTGAGTGCAGATAATGACTTTGTATTGTTTTGAGTTCTATTTCTATATTATGGCTACATGTAATAAATTGTATGGAAGTTTTGAACCGTTAAATCTATGGCCACCTGGTTCATTTTATGAATTTGGATTTTAAGAAATCTCGCTTCCATCAAATGAACTTGCGATGCCGGCTCTTTTTAAAGTGTTTAAACCAACAACTCTACCAAACTCCAATAATGAAAATGTTAGGAAAAGAGTTTGGAAAATCCGTATTTTGTCATGAAATCCTCCTGTGATACATTGCCAGAATCGCCACAGGGCTCAGTGTTAAAGGTGTGGAACAGATGGACTCCAGCAACGGCCTGTGGGAGAAGTGAGGTCAGTTCTGAAAATGATGACCTCAGGATCTGTGGGACGGCATGGCCGTCCAGTACCCCTGACCATCTCTGTCGAGTGCTAACTGGGCTGAGTCGCCGCAGGGGTGGCGGGGCCCGGGCTGTCTCTTAATCAGCAGCAAGGCTATGGGGCCGAGGTGGAGGAGAGGAGGCAGACGGATGCTGCCAGAGTGCACGCTGACCTCCACCCTCATCATCCCACACAAGCTCCCCATTCTGTCTTTATTTCAGGAACGCTCCAATGCTGCTCTAATTGTCACCAGCGGAGGTTAATTTTCCTGTTACAGATAAACAGATTCCGAAGCCCTCGTACCCTGTTTACTTACGCACACTGTGCCTTGGCAGTTTCACATGGTGACGGAACTGCTGCACGCAACGGGGTTTACATCTGGCCTGGTTTCTGCAGCAATGGATGCTGAACGCCATTTTCAGCTCGGGTGGTGTCGGTTCGATATGCTAAATGGATGCTGAACATTCACCTTAGTGGGCACAGTGTTGCCAAGAAATTGATTCATGTGCGACTTCTCTAACCACACACGTCATGTATTCCAGATTACAGGGAAACCATGGAGGTCTTTTCCATCTGGAATTTTTCACTTTCCTCAGGGCACGCCTCTCCTGTGTAAAACATAGCAGTAGTCAAACGCTTTAAATCCCTCTTTTACCCACCTTAAGCTTCCCTACCTCTCCAGAGCTAAAGCTTGTGCACCCCAATCTGTTTATGTGGGCAGGAAATCCTTTGTACAAAAGCAAGGGTGACATAAGTACTTCACAGTAGATCAAACACAGTAATAGGTTACGTTGCTGTTCCTATATGGATGTAAATCACTCTTGATTGGTGAAACAGTTTTTCGTTATGCGTTGTGCTTAGCTCACACCAAGCACAGTAAAGAACATTGTGAACAGTACAACGCCAAGCTGGGGTTAGTGGTCCTAGCTTAGAGGGAGTCTGACTGGATCTGGGATTAAAGTAATTGGCTGGTCAAGATACAAGTATGTGCAGTTTAACTTGAGGGCCTCTGGTGAGCTGTTAAATGTTCCCTGGAGCATGACAGAAAATAGTAATGTGTGCGCTGAACAGAATGCTAACTTCAGCTGAACTCTTTTCTATGTTGCCTAGACTGTTTTGGGGCTACAGCTGGTATCTGAAAGCTATAATGTTTAATAAAGTTCCTCTCAAGGCTGGCTTACGAAACCACCACATGTGGCTAAATGGCTCATTTTTAACAGTAGCTCTGTATGATGAAGTGTTTCAATACATACATAACATTTCTGCAAATATTTTACATCATGCAGAGATCTAACTGTATTTCCCTGGTACACCTTCGAAGGTTCATCTTTATATATCTTCTACTCCGTTGTGATTGTAAATCAAGACCTCTGCTACACTGTGAATGGTAACATGAAAGCTATGTCGAGATGAATTCTTGCCCTCCGCCAGCTCTACAAAAGTGGCTTGTACTAGCTGACAATTTCGGGCACCTTTAAGATCATATTTAATTTATAGCTGCTTTATTTTTAGCATAGACAGCAGTGCAATGAAGTTTGTAAGGTTGCCAATTATGGCCTTTGTTGAAATGCCATTAGTATTAGCTGAAGATAAACTGTGAGCAGAAATTGAAGGGTATCGTCATTGTTATGACTAAATATAATATAATTGGCATGGATATGAAAATAACATGCCATCCTATTTGTCTCATCACTGCCACCTCCTCCTTGTCTTTTTTTTTAGGTGTGAATAAAATTAATTTCTTGCTTGTAAAGAGTGATGGGGCTTTGTTACAAGAGAAGACCCAATCATTCAGTACCTTTACAGGCCTACTTCAGGTAAAGTGAGGTATGAAATGGTTTCCATGACAACCAGAATCATCTCTTTATTTCTACCTTAATTGTAGTGTGTCTAAAGCAGAAGAAGAGGATTCACAGCCTTTATCTCCAGGGCACTAAAATCAGGAGGGAAGGGGATAGAATGTGTCTGCTGGTCCTTGTTCTTTGTAATCCCTCAATACTTTGTCCTGAGCAAGCCGGAAAGGACTTAAGCAGGTTGCCGTCAATTTGCGACAATTACACAGATTCTCTTGCTGAAATGCGGACAAGAGAAGCCAGCATGGGAGGTTCAGAACTTCATGAACAGATGCAGAAACCCAAGCTATTTTCTGTCCCATAAAATATAGCAATAAATGCCATTCTTTCTCAATGCCTTGTTTGGAATGCTTGCACGAGAGGAAAAATGCAGTGGAATGTTATGTGACTTTGTTAAATTTCACCAGAAAACACTATTTACCACAGAACATGACACTGACAAAGATTTAGCAGCACTGTGCACCATACATTATTAACTAGATACATTATACAATTTCAAAAATGAATCCTCCATACTTAAATAACTATTCCTATTCTCCAGGTCGTTTTTGTTTAAAGCCTAACTCTTAATATGTATTACAATGGATGCTTCTGGCTTCCAGAAATGGATACTGTCAGCAAGGCTATCGATCTTGGCTGAAGTGAAAGGCTATTTGAGCCGAAAAAGCTGACTGTGGTACTTTGAACTAGGTGGCACATTGGATAAAAGAAAACATTTGGAGCATATTGACTGTCTTATTTTTCAAGTCATTATTTTGGCATCATGCTACCGTTAAGTATTGTTTTCTTTAAGTGAAGCCCCGTGCTGTCATATGGTGTTACTCAGCATCTCCTAGGCACAAGTGGAGAAAAATGAATCCCCACAGTCCGCTCTCTCATTCTGTACGGCCCAACCATCGCAGCTGCTCTCGAATCCTCAAATGCCAAATGTGCTTTTCAGCATGGCTCCGAAGACTGAAACTAACAACCAACCAAGTTTTGGCTCATGGAGCATGAGAAGAATCTTAGAAAAACACCCTTAGATTTCTTGAAGGCTGCAGGTAATTCTTCTGAGAGCTGACAAACAGGAGAATTATAAGTCCAGGTTAATGACAATCGCTAATGAGGGGTTATAACAGGAAGCTCCTTGTTAACAAGACGCGGATTTGGTAGGCATCACGTAGGCGCCGTCAAGACTGTAGACGGATGGAGTAATGAGACCGCTGGCGGAGCACTTTCTCATGCCAGCTGCTAAGGGAATTCGCGGGATGTGACGTGCAAAGCGATGTACAAACCTGTTCACATTAATTACAGGTGTACCTTTTTAAAAGCAGCCAGTCGGCTGCTAAGAGCCACCGTGTGACACGCGACACTGAAGAAGGTTGCTGCGAAAGGCGTCTGGTGCACAGCGGTGCTAATTCTGAAAATCTGACAGTCTCCTGCCACGGAATCGTTAGGGTACACTTTTGATTTGATAAAAAAAAAAAAAAAATGCTTTTGTCGGAATGGAAGCTGCTCGGTTTAGAATACCATGCAAGTTGGCATTCAGAAGGGAATGTAACCTGATTTATTAAAATGAAAACAGAAAACAGAAAAATCATCTGATGGAAGTACTTTGTTAAATCATCCATAAATGAAATGACTCTGCCCTGTTATTGCATTGAATATTCTGTCTACCTGATGTATGTCACTCATTTACATGTGCCTCAACTGGCACCTATGACATGAAATGAAAACCAAATAAAATTACGGTTTTGGTGGAATGATCCCAACCCTACTTATTTCATGCAAATAAATGTATTTACTATAGCATTGTGGATTTTGCCTACAAAGCACTGGAAACATGAACACTATTTATTTAACTGTTAAAAGCATTCCATTTTTGGGTCAACAATGCCTGTGCTATTTTTCCAAAACCATTTACTTTTATTTTCTATCTATTTGGCAGACAACCATGTCCAGGGTGACTTATAAAGTGTTAGAAGAAGTGCAAATGCAAGGGTTTTATCACTGAAAATGCTCAGAGCAGAAAACAGACTTTTCAACACCATAATGTGTTGAGGTGGCCCATTTACTTTGCCTGATAAACAATATAAATAGGTCATCAAACAAGTGCTGTAACAAGTGCTTTATCATGGCATTCAAGCACACCTGCCTGGAGTGGCTTGGCGAGGTCCGTGTGCTGGATTGCGCCAGCTCTAAATGCTTGGGCTGTTGTTGTTCACACTGCAGTGAGAGAAACCAGGCCAGGATCAAAGCCCAGACTGAGTGGTCAGATTGGCACTTAATGAGAGAGTACTACCTCACCACTGAAAAAGCCAACTGTCAACATATGGGGAAAAATGGCAAGGAAAAACAGAAGATAAAGCTAGAAAGGCAAGACCGTCATGTCACAAACTTGCACCGACTGAGTGGCTCGAGGCGGCTTTTATTTTTTCGATGACAGATGTAAGAGCTGGTTCCAGGTGGGGCGATGCCCTGCTCAGTAGAAGAGCACATCAACCTGTACTCCTCCCCCCTGAGTCACCAATGCCGACAGGACCTTTCTCACATGAATGAAACCAAATGGCAAGTGAGGTGACATACTCAAAAAAAGTTTATTTTCCATCATGCCATTTCATCTTTGCATTTGCTGACCCAATACGACTGTTTCATCACTGGATTTAAAGGTGATCAAAGAAAAACCTTTTCAATTATGACGTGGTAATAATGAAAATTATTCGGTCTGTTAATTCGTCTGCCGGCACTTTATGATAGATGTCACATAATCTGCTGAGTATGAAAAGGAGAGAAACACAAAACTGGCTGTGAAAAAAGTAAACCCTTAAACATATAGAAAAAGGGAAAAGCTACTTACTGTAAATGAAAACCTGAAAAAGTCTGGAAATAAAAGAACGAATGTTGGGCCAGTCCAAAGGTGATTCATTATAGGGACTTCAAGGGAACCCAGTCAAATTTGTCTTAGTCCTTAACCCTGTTTTAAGCCGTTAATCCTAAACAGATATCATAAAAAATGACTAATTTATTGAAAAGAAGTACAAAATGTTCGGCAGCACAAATGACCATGAATAAGCACTTTGTCATATCGAATATTTTGTTTCACACGTTAATTTATGTGTTCAGTCGTTTGTATGAAGGCAATTTATCTCATTGGAGTGGATTGAGTCACACTAATGCCATTGTTCATATAGTCCTAGTGCCTTTTCTAGTTAGAGAAACTTTCATCACTAAGGAGGAGAGCCTAAAAGATCCTTTAATGTATGACAAAGACAGAGGCAGCAAAAATCAAAGTGAGACGATGTCAGTTTAACCCTCATGTCTGAAATGAATGATCAGTGATGTTTTGTAAAGCTACACCAAAATGAATGTGGGAAAGAGGATTCTGTATTTACTGTTGTAAAGGGGATTTTCTCTTTATAGATTTCTTTTTAATTCACACAGTCAGCTGAGTTTATGGATTAAACTCTTTTCTTGAGGGCATTGAAGGCACACCATTATAGGCATTTTGATTCTTAGTATAAAGTTACTGTATTTATTATTCTGAAATCAGTTATTGTTTTCTTTCTTTTTACTGCATTTACCAAACATTGGTATTCATTAGCCTTTGTAAATAATTCAAAATTCAGCATTTTTCCGTCTTTAAGACTATTTTAGAACTTTGAATGCCAACCACTAGGAGATGCTGCAAATGTTTTCAAAACTAAGCAAAGGTCATAATAGAACATCACTGTTCTTAATTTTCCATTACCACATGTCAGCTGTTCTGAATAATAAGCTTACCTTGTTGCGAGAGGCTAAAGAACCAAACTGAGATTACACTTCTCAAAAGATGTGTCTTACTCTAACTGGTTAATCTGTGCTGGGCAGAAGAAGATTTGGACGAAGTTGTATGACTGACAGCACGCACATCAGAAAAGGCCGTTACAGGCGGCCATACCATACCTTTGTTTAGGAAACAGTAACACAAACAGATATAAGTGTCTAGCTCAGGAACCTACCAAAGAAGTTTTACATCCAAGATTAAAAAAAAAGAAAACTATTCAAATCAGTAATTAAAAGGTAATGGTACTCTGAAAATGGTGATTGAAAGAGAACAGAGCATTTTAACACTTAAAGATGGGTACAGCCTGCACCTTATGCACTAGTTGTTTTGGTGTTTATAGGAGGATATTTCTGCCAGTGTACACATGCACCTGTAGTGGAAGTTCATTACAGCGAGCTTTGTCACATGAAAAGCAGCTTGAAAACAACGGTGCAATAAACAGAGAGCCATTTAAAAGTTCCTCAGTTCACAAGAGAACCTCACCTTAAAGGTCAAGTCAAATCCATTCTAGCCATGGCAAGCCGCACGCTGCGGCTAAAACCTCGATTTATGACAGTGGTAAAGATCCGAACCGGTTCTGAGAAAGAAGGCTATTTAATTACGTTTTCATGATCTGTCAGATAACACCCAGAATCACAGTTATTCAAGCAGCAGGTCCTGCCTGGTTTCACGTACTCCTTTTCGATCTGGAAAAGGGCAAAGTAAGCTTGTTAATAAACAGATCTATATGTTTGCGGCCCTTAGCATTATTTAACTCTGCTGGCTTGATGCCATGACAGGCACCCTGTAGTGCATTAGGTTATTGTTTTGAAGGATTTTATGTATTTTTTGTAATTTATGCATTTGATTTTTAATTAATATAGCTGCTGTAATGTTTCTTATTGTGTGACAGCTTACGTCATAAAATCATAATTTTATGTAGTTAATTAGGCTTGATTTAAACTCATGACAATTTCTGAACGTGAATGTTTATTATTTCCAGTGTGGTGATTTTCTCCACATCTATCTGCCTATGCAGTTAGAAAACACACTTGTTTATCCTTGTACAACCCAGTTGTGGTGTGTAAAGTTTGCATCGTCTTCCTGCATCTCGCACCAGGGTCGCAGGGTTGAGTTAAAAAGCAAACAGACAACAGCTACAGTAGGTGCATGAGCATAAGCCCCGATGAGGCTATATTTATTGAAGAACAGTCCGAAAGTCAGGAGAAGGGGGTAACTCACAGACCCAGCGACTCTGGGAGGCAGCTCCAGGCATCCTCAGTCTGTGGCAGGTTCATCTGAAAACCGGAGTATAGTGAAAGGGGGCGGACATCTTTGAAAGAAAACAAAAAGGTAGGGTGAAAACTGAACCGAAGGACAAAAGGGTTGCTCAAGTTGTAGCAGTCGATCCAGATTGCTTCCTGGCCTGATCCAGGAGGCTCTCTTGAAGGCAGTGATGATGCCGGACCTGCAGCGGCAGTTGGCCTGATTGTGCAATTTGAGCCATGTGTTGTTGTGGGTGTGGCCCAGTGGTCACATGATAGTCGGCTGTCCAAATCACGGTCCTGAAATTTTACAGGTGGCTGCTGTCCGAGGTGCTGCACTGAGCATGCAGCCGCCTGTCCTTCAGTCGGGGCGGCCAGTATTCATGGGTCCCAGAGGTACCATCATGACACTTGTTCATTTCTATTAGTTCCAGACTTCCGTTGTTACTCTACCAAAGAATTTGTGACTCAAGTCACCATATATCTTCATTATATGTTGGAAAAATCAACAGAGCATTCCAAAATCACGCTTATAAACACATAAACAAAATATAGGATATGATTTATTGTCCCTGTAGTGAAATTTGTCTCAGACTCAGTGTCAGCATAGCAGCATTGACAAAAACTGCTCAGATGTCTCATACAGCCGTATCCATACATTTAGTTAAAATATTAAAAGTCAACAAACAAACAAACAAACACAACAAGGAGTAAAACATTGCTGGACTGAGTGCACGCTTGTATTTCGGTTGTCTCTCTTTGTGAACACCAAAATATTTGGCATCCAGGATAATTCAAGTGAACAAACCACTAGAGAGTAAGAGAGAGGGGGAGGGGCCACCCATGCATGCTATAGATAGAAGGCTGTTTTTAATTTGGTAATGCATACTTAATGTCATGCAAAGGTGTCTCGGTATTGATATGAAACCTTATTAGATGTATCAGTCCCAGCCATAATCTACAACAAACAGTGTTGGCAGAGTATTACATGGGAAAGAATAATCTATTTTGACAATTTGCCCATATCAAGCTGCCTCTAGGTCTACATAGATGTAAAACCTGTTTCTACTGTAATGCCCTCAAAATAATTCTATTGCTGAGATACTGAGATATATTTGTTCTTGAAAAAGTAAGAAGACATTGTGGAGAATTTTAAACAGAACAAAAATCACCATCCATCCATCCATCCATCCATCCATCCATCCTCCAAACTGCTTAATCCTATTCAGGTTTGTGGGGGGGGGTTGGAGCCTATCCCAGGCAGCCTAGGGCACAGTGCGGGGGACACCCTGTATCCTGGATGGAGTGCCAGGCCATTGCAGGTCATAGACACACACACACCCACACAAACACACTCTGGACAACTTACCCCAAATTATACCAATGAATTTACAATGCATGTTTTTGGACTGTAGGAGAAAACCAGAGTACCCAGAGGAAACCCATGGAGCACGGGGAGAACATGCAAACTCCACACACACAGAGTCGAAGGTGGGATTCAAATCCCCAACAATGGAGGTGCGAGTGCTAACCACTGAACCACCGTGCCCCCCCCCCCAAAACCGTTATATAAAAGATTATTGCTATTGATTAAAAAGAAATAGCTTTTCTTCCTTAACAATAAATATCTCAAAATGGCATGTTTTGACTTTGTTCACTTTATGACACAGTCACACGTGGTCAGCTCAAGACCCAGTCTTGTTTATTTTATTAAATTATTTAATGACTGAGTATGAAAGCACACAGATAGGAGAAAGATGCTTGGGACTGTGAAAAACAACAAAACAAACAAGAACATTTTAAACCACATAATTTATGTTAATATATCTATAGTTATTTAGCAAGACATAGGTAACTCACCTTCTAGATAGGTATTACAGAGTTGACTGCCTTCCTTGTTGGAACAGTACAATGTGAAAAAATGAAATGGGAATTTGATTTTAATTATCCAGCCCAGCAGCATTCTGATCGTTCACTAAATTCCATTCCCCTTAGAAAAGGTAGTTTGATTAAAACACCAGCCAAAAATGGTTGTTCATCAGTTGCACTGGTAGTAATACACCCTTCCTCCCCCAGCACTCATCAAAGAACTGCACACGATACCTTTTTTACTTCAGAATAGTGAAATCAAATCAAGCCTAAGTATGATTAATCCACTGCCTACACCACAACTAAGTTGATCCCAAAAGCATAGAAAGAGTATTTTCGGCCGGATGCAGGACACTGCAGAAGGATTGCTTTGCCGGTGCTGTGAGCACCTCAGGGAACCCATGAGGGCTCATTCTGTCGATAGCTGAGGCAGATACACCTCACTTAGGATTCTCATACTTCTTGGAAAGAGCATAAAATGAGAATAAATGGTAGGTGTCAATCCCAAACGGGAAACCTGGTCATCTGGAAACCAAAAGACGTATGGCCACATAAGGATGGGTAATGCCATCCTGGTGCCAGGCAGGAGACAGAATGACTGAGCTGACATTCTCCTCTCTGGGCTGTGACGGGAAAGTTTGTTCTCCTTTGGTTTCTGTGGGGTGAGACTCTACATCTTTCATGTGTATGTAAGGGATCTTATACTCATGGTTACGGCCACCTGTATATAAATCATAGGGCCACATAATAGCGAATAGATAAAAAAACATGCAAGTATATTCTACCAGCTATCCATCTGTAAATCAAATTGGTCTTTGTGTAAGGTCAGGTCGTGTTAGCCATGGGGGCGTAACAGCCTTGGCAGTGTCATTCTCCCGATCGAGCCAGATTAAAATATCAGTCTCTTAGGTCCATAGGGTCACTGGAGATTCATTTCATGAGTGCTTTACTTCATGTTCTGTCATTTTTTCAAAGAGAGTGCACATGTGATTAGAAACCTACAAAGTGCCAGCATTATTGATGGTATGTGACAGAAAATACGACCGCTCTGGATTTTCACCTTACAAACATCATAGTGTACGTTGTGATTTTTGGACAGGAAATACTATAAAATCCTTTGCGGAAGAATACAAACTGAATGTCCTAATAATAAAGAAAAAAGTTTTTTTTTCTCCTCTGCAAATGATCTGTAAACTTCGAAATGAAGACACAAATTGTCCAGCTTCATTTTCAACTTCTCTTTTTAGCACCGTATGAATACTGGCCTTTAACACTCTGTTGGGTTTTAAAATCTCCAAAATTGCTGAATCACTTACTGAACTACACTGCACAGTAATTACACCACAAATGAAGTTTTCTTTGATATCAAAAATCATTTTATGAAGTCTATGTGCAGTAAGTATGATTTGACAGAAGTGTATAATTATTGGAGAAATTTCTCGGCTCTAAATAATGAATGATTTGGACTGTAAGTTTAGTCCAACCTTGAAGTATACAGCTGATAAAAATAAACCAGTTTATATGAGGAGATGCTAGCATATTTATCCTATTCTGCATACAATTATGTGTTATTGATTGATCAGTATATTTAACCTAATTTTTGGGTCATGTCAATGCATAGCTGAGGGTCTGGTTAAATTTTCATGACATGCAACCATTAAACTGGAAAATGGGAAGTTGAAAAGATTTTTGCAGGGGGTAAAGAACGTGCTCGCTTTTAATATCTTATAATAATTCATGAAGAATAACCCAGGCCTCCGAAATAGTTTAATGAAATCTCAGATTTTACCCAGCAAGGAAGGTACTTATTGATCCTGGTGAGAGGGTGAAATTCAATATGGCTACGGTGATCAGATTAATCATCCTGATGCTTGGTATAATATCAGCACGCCTCATTGAAGAGATTGCACCTGTGCTTATTTAAAATCTGCTAAATTTTATTCCAATCAATAAGAATAAATGAGGGGATGTCTCAAAGTCAGAGGAGACACAACTGACAATAGTCGAACAAATGTTCTGGAGGGTTGGATTCTTAACTATCTTTTGAACGGAGTAACATGAAAAAAAAAAAGGGAAAATAGATTGATCATTCATGTTTGGTGTGATTAAATGGCTCACCTGTAATATTTCTCATTTTAATTTTAACCTGACTCATCAATATTTGTATGACCAAAATAGGCAATCTGTCTTCTGGGTTTATTTTTTTGCAAAGGCTGTCCAGCTATGAGTCCATTGCCTTTAGTACAAATGGATTTTTGGGAGGTATAATAGATTTATGGGACAGCAGTGGTTTGTTAACCAGTTAAACAAGAATCTAGAGAAAATTCGGTGCTACCTGTCATGTCATGTTTGAGATCTAGGGAATCTTTTTATGGCGTTGACGTTTCTTCTTGGTGAAACGTGGACTATATCCTCTAGTTCCTCTTTGTGTTTTGGCTTCACCTATTGTGAAAATATCTCAACGTAGCTACAGTAGTACATTATAAGGTCTCATTTCAAAAATATGAGTATGATTTGAAATGAAGAACTTTGATCTCTAAAATGTAAAGCAGAATACAGATCTTTGGGAAGATGCAAAATGAAGGTACTCATTATTAGATGTAGGGTTGGAGTCATACAACTATAAAAATGGCGTATTCCCGTTCGTGTTTGCACACCGATTTGCAGAAGCCACGACGGTGTGGTCTTCAGCACAGAAAGTTATGGGCACATTATTTCACGAAAATGATCTTTGGGAGGTGTCCGAAAATTAGGTAGAAGTATTAGAGGAAGAGGTTAGCTTAAAAGAAAGTGAACACAACTCATCATAAGAGGGAGAAGAGATGGCTAAGGATGAGGTCTATGTCTCAAGAGAGACATTTAGGTCCAAAATAGTGCTGTTACTTGGTCCTCAGTCTCATATGAGAATCCAGACAGGAAGGCAGCAGAAAATGTCATACATGTGACCCCAGACCGTATTAAGTTGGCTGTTTCCATACTATGGACGTTATTTCAACTTTCCAGAAGGTCTTTCCAGCACCAGCTGAAATACCTTGCCTTACTGAATTAGAACAATGTAACATCTTTAACCAGCGTAAGAATATACATTTAAAGTAAAGCTCCACTAAACCTCCTGTGGCCCTTTATCAACACATTTTCATTGCTTCCAGCAGGAGCTGTCGACAACTTTAATCACTATCCATGAGAACACCCTGCATTTTTTGGTTCCTAAATTATTGTTACTGTGCAGATGTATTAAAAAAGACCCCCCATCGTAGTACAAAAGTCATTTTTTAAAATATGAAATTTGAATTAAAGTTTCAACTGGTAAGGTAAACTTATTATACATAGTTTGACAGCATAATCTGTAAAATGTACTTTAGTTGTTTCATTTTGGCATTATGATTTATCTTTGTATCTTGTCTGCATGTGTGTGTGTGGGGGGGTTATTAAATGAATTCTGTGGTGATATTCCACATAAAGAAAATGTCTGTATTTGAAGGTGGATCCCTGCTAAGTCTACACAAGATTGTCTAAGCCAAAAGCAGCACAACAGATGCCAATATTATCTGCTCTTTCTTGACTTCAATATATTTCAAGAGCACTTCTTATTGTCAAAAAAGGTGAAATATGTCAGACTGACCTTCTCTCAAAGTATATTGATTTCTCTTAAAAAAAAGAAAAGAAAATGCCATGAAAGTGGCAGTAGGCAATGGCATGATCTTTAGATTTGAGCATCTGTGACATGAGAGCCACGATGCATTTAAATTTCCCCTAGCCAATATTCAGCTGGTAATGATAGATAGATAGATAGATAGATAGATAGATAGATAGATAGATAGATGACTGTAGGACAGCCATATTCCCCTTAGCTAGTAAGTGCAGTCACTTATAAAGCGTTCAGAAACTTCCTCGATCACCTTGGTTTAGGTGTTCTGGTTTTTGAGAATGCATTTTGCACTATATTCCTGAGATTGATTCAGTGTGGCATTACCAGCCTGCGAACTGCTTCTGAGCAATATGTCTGGTGTGATTGTGTATTCCCTTCCTTTTTACCCCGTGCAGTGAATGACACTGCCGACGTCCTGTTGTGCCTGCAGACTGCACAGAGGAGGTGAATTGAAGAGTGTCAACAGGAAAGGTGCTGTTAAGGGTTTGGTCGGGGCGTACCACCTGGGAGCACAGAGCGACGGCATACAGCCCAAGAAAAGTGCACCCATGTGGGATTGTTATATGGTGATATGATCACGTTTTTTTCATTTAGTAGTCTCTTGTGTCCAAAGAGACGCACAGATGAGGAACACTTGGAGTCAGAGAACAGGGTTAGCCAACATCAAGGGCCCCTTGAACATTTGGGATTTAGGGGGTCACTAAGGAGCGAATCAGAAACACTATTAGTACTGCCATAGGATTCAAACCCATGACATACAGACTCTGAACTACACATCACTCCATACTCCATAAATTAATGAATGAATAGATCCATATTCCAGCCAATCCATTTTCTTCTTGGTGATGGTTTTTATTATTCATGTTTACATTGTACAGTGGAGGTGAGTGCCGACAGCCAGTACAATTCCCATCTCTGGTGACCAGAAGCCTATAGAGCTCCAGAAAGATCAACACAGACTATTGAGTAGAGGCCATCTAAGATACACTGGGCACTTTAAACTCTGACTTGGCAGCATTATTCTGCTGTTAGATAACAGAGACTACAACCTGCCTGATTTTGTAGTGTCAGAAGGCCTCTTCAAACATTTTAATGAAAAACTTGAATTCAACATTGGATTTTCTGTGCAATAAAACACAAGAGTCACAATGCACATAGGCAACACAGTGAGTTTTATAGCTTGGCATTATATAGGAATACATCCGCCATGCATTTCTTATGTCACAGAACATACATTTGATTTTTAACGCAATTTCTGAATTTGCACTTGCTTGCAAATAATGTATTATTAAAATTCTAATCAAAGAATTTAATAGAAAGGAGTCCAGATCTTCTCCCAAAATAACAAAATGACACTATTATGAGAGGAAGGCTTTACATTCTCATCATATGTACTGTATATACTGCCTATCATAAAATTGCACAATCCAATTGTCAGACAGTGAGCAATTAATAAAGGTTGTCCCAGAGACAGGGATTTACAAAATCAGGAGAATGGTATGAACAAAAATGGCAGACACAAGGCTGACTGTCAATCTCCATGTCAACACAGCCTCTGTACAACTGTTGCTGCCTAGACTATAATTTGTTAGAGATTAAGCTTAAATTACATCACGGGTGGCAAAAACCAGTAAGAAATTATAACATGGAAAGAGATGAAAATCTGCAGGGAATCTTATTTTGTTAGAGATCTACTTGCTGTATGTTAAAAAAGGCAACTTTAGGAACATCTATTTCATATATTCAGTGGGATCTGTAATGAAAATGCCACTGGGTGATAGATAAGAGGACATAACACTCAAAACATAAAAATCACAATTACATCATTGTAATATTTGTTTTAAAATAGTCTATAACATGAATGGCACATTTTACATAATTTTCTGTCAGTTAGTCTGAGCTTCCATAGAATACTAATGATAATTGTGCTACAGAATACACATTACAGAGTGATGGATACTGCTCTGTTAGCAATCGGCTAAGATCCTCAGGGCTGAATTTTAAGTAAAGTTGGCTAATGAATGTTGCGGTTCCCAGCACTCCCTGAGACTAATGGGAAGCTTGTGCATAGTGGTATCAAATCACTTTGTTTCTGAGACCAATTTACTTAATTAAATTAAACCCATTACTTTTTTGCACTGCAAAATCAGTTCATGTGTGTTTCATTGAGACATTGATGCCATTTCTATCAATTGCACAAGGAAAAAAACAAAACAAAACAGGATACTATTCCCTTAGAAAGCTTTGAATGGATTATACAATAGTTTAAAATCAATTTCTGTGTGAAAAAACATGGCGGATTAAATGTACTATACGTGTGAACTCCAGGCATGTATGCGAGTACCTTTACAGCTTAATGAGTGCTATGAAACATGCTGGATCAGTACAAAAGACTTTTAATGGTGTATGTTTCATCTTCATCATTCCTTCTGTATTTCATGCATGTCACCTCTCCTCCTACATGATCTTTACCATCTGCTGTCAGCATTCAGCTCTGGTTTCCATACTGCCCACACAAGAGGTTCAAAATAACTAAGACGTTTTTCAACAGGAAAATTCCGCTTGAAAAATCCTTGAAAAAGAATAACAACAGTCTGTATAAAAGGACACAAATTCTGTCTTTGTCTTCTTCGTTCCTTAAAACATTCTCTTCGTAGTTGGTGTGAATAGTTGTTTTTGATATCTTAAAATGAACCTATACTCCAAAGCAATTGTTTTTAATAGTGAGTGATATGCAATAATACCAGCAGATACATGAGAGGGATATTATATAGCATTTGAGATTTATGGACTTATATCTGTACCATTTGCATCTGGCTAGGAGATTTTAGTGTTTGACTAAGCAACATAAACATACATCAACAAAGTAAAATCGACTCCCAGGGAAACGGGGAGATCTATAATTTGATCCCATGCAGTTGACATGATGAAAAAGGCATGCATGGTTAATCTTAAACATGATGTCTCTTTCAGCCATCTGATATACTCCTGTTTGAACAATTTCTCTGGCCACAGTGTGTGGTAAAATAGAACTACCGAGAAATCAGGCTGTGGACACCATTGGCCCACAAACCCCAATCCTGTCTCTGTTTTCTGTCCCAGTTCAATGACTAATAAAGACAGTGTGTGCTGAACAGGGAGGTGAATTTTCCCTTTGATATCATCAGGTATCAGGCTGAGACACAGTAACTGGCTGATAACCTGGAGTGACTGTACCATTTTCATCCATTGGAACTCCATGATAACTCTCCATGCAAGATGATGCTCTTCGTGTTCCTGATATCACACCGAGCACAGCCTAGTCTACCATCTCTACTTTTGAGATACACTATAATTATCTGACCTCTGGGTGGAAGACATTTAGTAGCTTCTGGGGTAAACAACTTTTATGACAAATTAATACTGTCTACATCAATGTGTCTAGGTCTACATTTGATCTTTTTATGGGACGATTCAATTTCTGAGTGAAAATGCATTTCTCTGAATTACAAATTAGTTGAGTGGATATTAATGCAAAGTAACCTTTTACAAAGTATTTATGCCAAGTCAGCAGGTTTTGTTTGGCTTGTTCTTTTGGGAAAGCTTTGTTTAAAAATGAATATATTATCTGCCATAGGGTTACATCTAGTCATTGACGATACGTTGTTGATTTCACTATTATGACATCACAAATGGGGAATAGGGGCAAACGTGTGGTTAAGATTGAATGCTCTTTCAATTTTTTTGTTTGTTGGCCACCCTTTCTGGGTGTCCTTAAACAATTAGGGAATTTAATAAAGATAAGAGGGAAATATTTTACAATAGAAAACATTCTAGTCTTTACACACTGGTGGTCAGTTGTATCTCTCAGCATGGATGTCCAATTGTAGCACCAAATAATTAAGGAATATACACAAACATGCACCTCTTAAACTTTAGAAACTTTGGCATTTGGCATCTTGTTCAGATTTTTCCTCCAAAGAAAAAAATGCTGCTATGAGCCCAGTGTCATCATATGCTGAATGCATGTGATGTCTCTTTTTCCAGCGCCATTACATTTAACTTTCATAGAGAATCCTAAATTGGTGGGTTAAATTTGGATAAACCTTAATTTTTTTACTTTGTTTAAGCTTCAAATAGCTATGCTGAAACAACCACTTGTGCCGTCATGCTATTAGGTTACCAAAAATCACAAACAACTATCTAATAGGTTAACGCTAATATGAACTACCATTAAATGTGACGAGTACAAAGTACATTGTCTAAAGTATATTTATATATTGCAGCCTGCCATAATTTATTGGTTTTAGGAATTTGTTTTTGGTGTATGCCACACTCAATTGGGTTTTACAAATATCCAGTTAATAGATACAATTAAAATTACGAAAAAGTACTTCCCCTTTCGACTGTGGGTACTGCTGAAAATGGTGTGAGTTGCTCCTCAATGTGTAACAGGGTTAATCTGTTTAGTGAAAGGTGCGTACATGTAAACTAAATGTACTTTACCTACGCTGGCTGTGAAAGATGACGAGGAAAACTCCTTACTGATATAAGCTTGAAGACTAAATTTTATTTTTACTTGAAGGGATTTGTCACGCTGACAAATAACAAGCCATTACACCCTTCCAGGAGCAAAGCTGTAAACTTACTTTTTGGGGGTAGGGTTCTATCAAAACAGGGATCACCAAAGATATGTTTACACTGTAAGCAGTTGTGGGTAAGGACAGCTTTGATGTAGTGTTATTTCAATACAGATTCACTTGAGCATTTCCTTTTCCGATGTATAGCAGGTTGGAGAGAGGAAGAGTCCATAGAATTAGCCCTGCATAGAATTCCCCTAATTACTGACACACAGCTAATTTAAGGAGGGAGAGAACGTCTGACTCCAAAATGGTTTAATTTTGCTGTGTTTAGTTTTTATTTGAAGTACACTTTAGTTCCTGTTTATCAATAGATTCCAACATTGTCTTCTAATTAAATAGCAGCATCAATATTTGTATTTAGGTCCATCCATCCATCATCCAATACAGGGTTACAAGGATTGCCTGAAGCCCTACCCTGGCAGCACAGGCAGTGCGGCACTGCGGATTGATGTCAGGCCGTAGCAGGGCCCACACATTCACACACTGAATTTACAGAAGCCACTTCATGTCACTGCAGGTCTTTGGGTTGTAGGAGAAACCCCATGTGATACACGGAGAACATACAAACTTCACACACTCAGAGCTGAGATATTAACACCCAACCCAAGGGGTGTAAAGCAACACAGCCTTTCAGTGACAGCCTTTCAGTGACTGTCCTATGCTTTAGCTAGCTTCATAAAAATGTATGCTTTGGATTCCTCATGTCCACGGCCTCTCTGTTCTGCTGTTTTCAAACCTTGTTGTCTGAAGAACCACCAGACTGCCGCAAATTCAAATTAAGCATAAATTCATAAAACACAAACTCATAATAGTGAAGAATAAACGTATTATCTTACTATAAAAGTGCACTTCATTAAAAATATTTGAAATAAAACTGATGTTCTTAAAATTTGCTTTGTGAAAGTGATAGAAATACCACATTTTGCAATTAGTTATTGAAAATGACAATTGTCATTAATTAAAAAAAAGTAAAATTTATTGAGCTGTGCAAGGAGTTCCTCTGGGTATGCTGCATTCCTTCCACAGTTCAAAAATATACAGCAATGCTAATTGGAAGTTCTAAAATTGCACACAGTGTATGATTGTGTGTGTGCGTGAGTGTTTGTGGGCCCTCTGATGGACTGACATCACTGTCTACCTGAGTTTAGCCCCCTGTGACCCTGTTCAGGACACGCAGCTGGAAGGTGGATGGGTGTATACTATATTGTTTTTGATTTTCTCTAAAATTTCGAACATTGTCAAAAAATCCACCCCCCCAAATAACCTAGAAAGAAATATGTTTTATTCATGCTGTGAAATTCACACTTCTGAATACACCAGTCAATCATTATTATTTTTTTTTTTTGCAGTCAAATCACAGATGCTGGATAAAAAAAATGATCCGATTCAGAATCATAGGTCCATAAAGATGGACAGGAATGCAAGATGTGCGAGACATCCTGTTTGCCTGGACTCACTGATTGACTAACTATCAGGTGCTTGGGATATATGAGGTCATGTCTTCTTTAGTCTATCTAGTCATATGGTTTCCCATTTCATTTCAGAAATAGGCCATCTGCATAAGGAACACACATGCACCTTGGCATGTGAATTATTATTATTATTAGGTCGTGTATACAATTGTTTGAAACCCAGTTTGCTTTAATGAGACTAATTAGCTTACCAATGATGGACAAAAATAAGTATATTATTTCGTAGACATCTACAAAAAAGTTCTCCTTAAAATGAACCAGTGTTACATAGATTTTGCAAGTCGTAAAAAAAAACTACTAATGGTGGATTGTCAGCATTCTGACTGCCCTGACTAGTCTTTTATATGCCCTTATATAGCAATAACAGAAGCAGGAGTGTGTAAAAAGAGCTGTCTTGGTTAAAAGCATACAGAGGTCCAGACTATGAAAGGGTCAGGCTGATTACGAGTCTCAGAGAAGCAACAAGATCAAGGTCAGCACAGAAGAAGCCAAACTAGACCTTTTCCATTCCACAATCTAAAGAAAAAGTTGTTCAACAAAACTCCACAATCCAACAGTGAGCAGAACATTAGCTATTAGCGGTCCTTTGATAATGTTGAAATACAAATCTAAGCTAATTCAAATTTACTAGTTGTGGTTTCCCAGTTAGTCTGGTTATCTGTTCCTAAAAGTCCATTGTCATATATTTGCATATCTTCATCTGCATATGCAATTAATTTACCTTGAACTGTGTACAATATGTTACATGGTCATCCTGGTCACCTAAACATCTGAGCAACTTGATTTTGCCTTGTATTGAAATGGAAAGTTATTTAGCATGCAGATGGGTGGACTGTGGCAAACATCTCAAAGATGGAATTGGATCTTGGATTTATCATGACAATGATTCAAGAACGCTTGTTGCCTTGAAAATGATTCAAGTGGATAATCCTTGGCTGCCTCATAATTTTCTCAATATAGGCTCAGCTGACAGCTGGTATACAGAGAAGTGATACAGCAAAGCAAGAGCAAGTTAGCTGAAGCCACTACAGTGTTTGTGAAACACACAAAAACACTAAACTCGATTTCTTAAAGAAAAATGCTATTGTCTGTTTTGGGTCACAATGTACACATCATGTCTGTCAAAATACAAATTAGAATTGAGACTTTGCAGGTTTATGACTTATTGGTTTTTGGCTCTTACAGTCTACTATGATTCGACTAGATTGTTGCTTATTCCAAGTTCACAGGATACTCATTTCATTAATACATGCATTTACACACTTGTAATTAAAAAACATGCCAAATACTCACTATACGACATAAACAGTTGATAAGCAATCGTGATATCGTATTGTAATGTGAGTGAATACAGTGAGTATGCTGAGGCCCTATACATGGTGTAGTGCACGTGATGTATACTCATTAGGACACTGAATGGCACTCAACAAAAAAAGAGAATATTTTGTTATATGGCACTCAGGTGACCTGAACAATGCCTGGTAAAATGAACTGCTGGTTTTGCTCTGTTTAGCTATTTATGTGGAACTGTCGGATTCAAGAGATCTTCATATCGTTTGCTGGCCTGAGTGCCCTCCCTCAACTTCAGCTGTCCTGTCTGACCTGCTTGCTCTCTTCTGAGCCATCGAACCTGCTCTGCTTACTGGACTGCAACCGGCAAGACCACGCTGTCCCCCAGACGGATACAAGACTTGTTCTTCTACCTATTGTTCTACTCGGACTCATTAATTTGTCCTGCCTGGTGCTGGCCTGAGGAGGACAGGCTTCCCCTTTGAGT
>JAACJT020000002.1:6826838-6857049 GCA_009936485.2 Gymnarchus niloticus | reverse complement strand
GGGGGGGGGTTGAATTTTCTTCATCTGTGTGTGGATTGTAAACAAGATGGCGACGCAGCAGTAGCTCACAGCGGCCTTTCCGGATCTAAAATGGTGCTACTTTGTACTATTTTGTCTCCTAGCCCGACTTTCTATTGCATATGGATGTCGGAACAACCAGTGTTCGCATCTACCATCACCAGACACTTTAGCAGTAGAGAAATCATCCAAAATTCAACCTAAAGGATGATCTGCTGGAGAAGCTATGCGACCTCAGCCTGCTGCGAGGACCAGGCCTTCAGTCCTCGGCATTGCCTGATGCCCGCGGCCAGAGGAGGGGTACGCGAAAGTGGTGTGTGACGAAGCGGAAGTGTGGCAAGCGGGCAGGAGTCCACGCTAGGCTAAAAGCAAACCCTAACCGGTCGGCGCTCCCGTCCATTCTACTCTCAAATGTCTGCTCCCTGCACAATAACTGGACTACATCCTACATGATGCTGCCATTCAGCTGGACGGGCTAGCTTCGTTTTGTGCTGACAGAAATGCTGCTCTGTGCGATAAGGCTCGTGGCTTGTGTGTTTACATCAACACGGAATGGTGCAGGAACTCTGTGCTAGTGCCTAGCTACTGTTCATCGCTAGTGAAGTTTGTGACTGTTAGATGCAGACCATTTTATTTACCATGGGAATTCACTACTGTGCTTATAGTCGGACTTTACATTCCCCCAGCGCTAATACTAAAGATGCACTATGTGAACTTTACAATGCTATCAGCGAACTGCAGAATGCACACCCAGATGGACTGCTTATTGTCGCCGGAGATTTCAACCATGCGAATCTCAGGTCAGTGCTCCCTAAATTCCACCAGTATGTGGACTTTACAATGAGAAGAGTGAATGCGCTGGATATTGTTTACACAAACATTCCCAACGTGTATCGGGCGGAGCCCCGCACCCAGCTTGGCTACTCAGACCACATCTCTGTTATGCTAAATCCAGCATACAGACCTCTTGTCAGGCACTCCAAACCCGTTCTGAAGCAGGTGAAAACCTGGCCAGAAGGAGCCATCTCTGCTCTTCAGAACAGTTTTGAGCACACTGATTGGAACATGTTCAGGGAGGCTGCAACCGAAGGTGACTGCACCAACTTGGAAGAGTACGCTGCATCAGTGACCAGCTACATCAGCAAGTGCATTGATGTTGTCACGGTCTCGAATTTCATCACCACACCCCCCAAAGAGAAGCCGTGGATTAATGCAGAGGTGTGTGCTACTGAGGACCTGGGACTCCGCTTTCAGAGCAGGTATTTGTAACAAGGCGGCCCTGAGAACAGTGAGGGCCAAACTATCCCAGGCCATCAAAGCAGCAAGGAGCGCACACGCCCAGAGTATCCACAGCCACTTCCAGGACAATGGTGACTCACGGCACATGTGGCAGGGCATCCAGGCGATCACCGATTACAGGACAACACCACCTGCCTGTGACAGTGATGCCTCCATTCCAGATGCGCTGAACAACTTCTATGCATGGTTTGAGGCACAGACCGATGTGGCGATGAGGAAGACCACCCCTCGTCCAGACAACCAGGTGCTGCTTTTGACTACGGCCAACGTGAGGAAAACTCTACACAGAGTCAACCCGTGGAAGGCTGCTGGACCAAAGAATATTCCTGGCAGAGTGCTCAGAGGATCTGCAGACCAGCTGGCAGATGTTCTTACTGACATCTTCAACTTCTCCCTAAGCAATGCTACCATTCCAACGTGCTTCAAGACAACCACCATCGTTCCCATGCCAAAGAAGTCTTCAGTATTCTGCCTCAATGACTATCATCTCGTTGTACTCACATCCATCATCAGGAAGTGCTTCAAGATGCTCATCATGAGGCACATCAAGACCCTGCTGCCCTCCTCACTGGATCCCCTGTAGTTCGCATACCACCGCAACCGTTCAACAGACAACGTCATAGCCACCACCCTCCATCTGGCCCTCACCCACCTGGACAAGGACACATATATGCGAATGCTGTTCATAGCCTTTAGTTCAGCATTCAACACTCAATTCAACATTCAATCATTTCTCTGCACTTGATTGGAAAACTGAGCCTGCTGGGTTCACAAACTAAGGGACAGAAAAGACAGGACAGGACCAGGGGGCCAAAACCAGGGCGCAACAAAAGGGGCTGGGTGGGGGGATCCTCCGGACGTCAATCCAGGGACGCAAGTCTGTCGATGCTCCGATGATCCAGGAGGACCTGGTGGCACCGAGGAATCTGCGGGGCTGGGACTGGGGCAGGGACCGGAGCTGGAAGGTACTGTGGGGCTGGGACCAGAGCTGGAAGGCATTGCGGGGACTGCAGGGCAGGCACTGGAGCTGGAAGGTGCCGCGAGGCCTGGTCCCAAGCGGTTCCTATGAACTGTGTGCCCTTGCCTCCCTCTCCTCGAGATGGAAATGCAGCTGGCCCACCTCTTACTTCTCCTCCAACCCTGTTGACCATACCGAGGCTTCACCTGGATTGGGGGCTAAGGTTGAGCCCCAGCAGGGACCCAAGGAGCGGGGCTCACGGCAAGGCCCACTCCAGGTCCTCTGGTGGGGAGTCATAAGGATCTACCCAATCCGACCAGGTTGTGGCTAAGGGGTCAAGTGGGAGCCGGGAGGACTTCAGGAGGTGCCGACGGGAGCGCTTGAGCAGGGGACGGCTGTGCTTGAGCAGGGGACGGCCGCGTGTAGCGGTCCATGTGGAGCCGGGAGTGAGGGCGAGGCAGCCCTCTCCGGAGCCTGGAGCTCGGGTGAGACAGCCCTCTCTGGAGCCTGAAGCTCGGGCGAGGTGGCCCTCTCCGGAGCCTGGAGCTCGGGTGAGGTCACCCTATCTGAGCCCGGAGCCTGGAGCTAGGGTGAGGCGGCCCTCTCCGGAGCCTGGAGCTTAGGCATGATGGCCCTCTCCAAAGCCTGGAGCTCGGGCGAGACCACCCTATCTGGGCCCGGAGCCTGGAGCTCAAGCAAGGCGAAAGCGGCCTCTCCAGGGTTAGGCGTGGTGGTGGCCTCTCCAGGTCATCTTTGTTGCTTGCGCTTCTTACACCGGGAGGGGGCTAGGACACTGGCATGGGCAGGTGGATCATCAATCGACCCTGGGGAACTCATAGGCAAGTCAGTGGTGTGCGCCGGGGGTCCTGCAGTTGGATAGGTACTCTCCTGCTCTATGATCTCCATAACCCTAGTTAACAGAAGCAGGATCTCCTCTGCCTATTGGGGATCCGTGCCAGAGGTAAGCCGGGTGAGCCTCTGGTGTGCCTCACAGAATAGGCTCCTGGCCTCAGGAGTCCTCCAGACCACCGGGTTCATCTGTAGCTCAAGGGTGAGGTCCAGGAGGGCATAAAAGTCTGCCAGGAAAAGGCGGGGCGGTTCCTGGTGTGGAGACCTCTCCGCGGACGTCAGAGATTGGGGTACTCGTGGGATCTGATCGGCAGGGTGTACAGACCCACACAAGATGGGGGGAAAAACCATTTGGTTGGGTTTTTGACGGAGTCTGGTTATTCTGTCATATTGTGGACAGGAGGCCGACAGAGGGTAACACAGGGGTTTATTGTCAAGAGGCATACTCAGCTCCACAACATTAAATCAGGGGATCACAAGGGGTCAATATGAGGGGCAGGAACAAGGCAGGAACAAGGCAGGAACGACACACAGGTTCAACGTCAATGACCAGACTGGGGTCAACAACACTGGGAAGCTCTCTTAAAGCCAAGTAATGAGGGGAAAATGCAGAAACAGAGGAAAACAGAGGAAACGGAAGGAGCAGGAAGACAGGGCATCACACACACACACAGACACACACATACATACATGCATACATATATATATATCTTTTTTTTCCTTGCGCTGGACAGTAAAAATGTCCATTTAACAAGAAACCGTTGTAGAGAATGCCAACTGCAAACACATAGCTTTACAATTTATACTCACATAAACCCCGGAGCCAGGATAGCACTGTAGTTTTTCAGCTCCTGCCTTGTTTAAGAAAAAGACAAAACGTGTGAAAACCATGGTTTGAGCTAAATGTCTGTATTCAGTTCACCTCTTTGAGTATTTTTCCTGGAAAGGTCTGAATGTACAATTAAAGACAGGAGTCTCCTGCTTAGTATGAATCTGTTATTATGCCATTGACGTACCAAATGACACCATGACCTTACTTTTTGATCAATAATAATTATATCCATCTGGCCAGTTTCTGACTGCAGGAAATTTCAGTTATATTAGCTACTTTCTACCCAGGAATGGCTAGAAACTCACAACTGTCGATATATCATTCAATCTCCGGTTCAGCAGACTGAAAATATCTGCAGTTTTTCTCCATATGAATTAAAAATATGGCTCAACTTGCTATAGTTCAGCAAACCATCCACAAGGTAAACATGAATATAAAGTGATAAAGAAATGACATTGATAACCCCACTCTTTAACAAATTATCCTATAAAATTCTTTTCCAGTGTCACTTACCACTTATGGGGATTATGTTAGGTTAATATTTTAAAGCGGACTTAAAGAGTACATAACTTACAAAGTTATAAAGGTAAGCTGGGCATCAGAGGCATATAGCTTGGCAAAGTCATTGGTTGCCCATTTAGCATCTTTTCATAGACATGGAAAAACAACCATAGACAGCAGCACGCTTTAAACATGAGTTTTCACCTGGAACAAGTCAAGCAAGCTCTCAGCTGTGGCCTTTCTGCCCATAAAAACAAGGAAGATGGCTTCACCCAAACAGCGTTTATTATGCTGACATTTTTGCATTTTGGTCTTGCGATTTGTACTTCTTTAAGGAGGACCACCCCTAGCTTTGGCACAAGGAATGAAAGATGCTTGGACTCCACCTGTTTTGCACTGGGCTGCTGGGACATTTTATTTGCCTTGTTAATGATCTTTAATGAAGGGCCATCTGTCTATTAAACCGTTGTGCACCTCCCTCACACTCTCTTGGGCTCTGCCTGTACAGTGCCACACCTCATCTGACAAAGCCACGTGTTCCTTTCATACTGCATCCTGCTAGATGAAATGCTGCCATGCTGGGGATCAGTGATCATGTGAGATCCCGAATTGTGAGTGATAAGCCCTGTAGTGTAGAACTGTACTTAACTTTAGCTTTCTTGTTTGAATGTATTCACACCATTAAGCTGTGTCCTTCTGGCAGGTACGAATGTGACAGTATAGAAAGCTTGTTTAGGTAGCTCAATTCAGATACCAATCTTAGATTACCTGACAGGCCAGGGTCTGGTTTTATGAAAAGGAACTGGTTTCTGAAGACATGTTTTCATCAGGAAAATAACAGATCAGTCAGATGCAAATCCATTTGCAAAATATATTCTCTGCAGTTTCTTTGAAAGCTTTATACAACAGACAGTTCAGGACATTGGACTCTTTGCTATTTCATTTTCTTGGAGTGCCTCCATTCTCAGTTTTCTGTATTGTCCTGCTGGGCTGGGTAGATCAGTCAATTGGTCCCCTTTACCCACTCCCCACTTCCCTCCTTGATGCAACAATACAAAAGAAGAGTTGAACCAGGGGCAGGCAATAATTGGAATAGATGGAACTGTTTACTATTGTCTGCAAAAGAAAACAATTTTGTGTGGACAATTAAGGGAAAAGGTAGAAACAAATGATCATTTTTTGATTGACCAGACACTGAATTGCGTGTGATTATCAGGGCAATGCTGTGCTTCTATTGCTGCTGAAGGGTTTCACTGTCATGCAAACTCACTCGATCCAGTGATCTTCTTCATGCTTAGGGTCATGAGGAGGTTGAGTCTGGATCCTCTCCCAGGCAACACAGGGCACAATGGTGGGGTACACCCTAGAAGGGATGCCCATCCATGTCAGGGCACACGGGCACACACACACACACACACACACACACACACACACACACACACACACACACACACACATTTGCATCTTTAACCTTGTGGGGACCTTTCATTCATTTCCATATGCCTAACCCTAACCCTAACAATTGACAACCCTAACCCTTACCCTGTCCTCACCTTAACCACAAGTAACCCAACAAAATACGAGACTTTAGGTTTGTTGACTGCATTCACAAATTTTTATAAAATTGACAATGTAATATTTAACTTATAAACGTGGTACACACACACACACGCACACACAATCATACATAGAGTGCAATTTAAAAATGCAGGTCTTTGGACTCTGTGACCTCTCCAAGCACTCTACACACCCAGAACAGAGGTGAGATTCAAACACACAACCTTGGAGGTGTGAAGCAAAGGAGCCCCCCTCCCAAACTCAAATTAAATTTATTATTGGACTCTCATGTGTGGGGAAGGAAGTGAGGGGCTTGAAGGAAGCAGCTGGAATAATTTTGTCATCATTTTACAATAAACACGTTGGTTAGGACTAATATGGTTATTATATGGGTGGAAAATTCACAAATCTAAAAGTTAATCCTTAAAAAGAAAAAAACTGTATTTTGTTATTAACCTTTTGTAAGGTTAACCTTACAAAAAAAAAAAAAAATATTTCAGTGTAGGATCAGATTTAATTAACATTAATTACATACACAGTAGTAGAGCCATACCAGACTCAGAGTGCCACCAACACTTGTGAATAACTGAATTTTTGAAAATTTCATTACTTTTAAAGGCAAGAAGTTCTAAAAGGGACTAAAGAGACATTGGATTCAAGCACAGAAACCTTAAATAATTGAAATATCTCAACCATTAAAAGGAGGAATAACCAGTCCTTTATGCGTTGGATGAGTTTAAAACCCACCACTGGTCTAAAAGACCTGTGTTATTTGACCTTACTTTCTAATCACCACTGCTATACCATCTTTTTCGTTAAGAACTGACCATCATTGTTGCCTGTCTGTGAGGCAAGTCTCAAATGTGGCTTACAAACTATCAAAGCAGAACTTTCTGGTGCAGGATGAAAATGCTTTGACTGCAAAGATCTATATCTGATATAACCAGTGGGGCATAAAACAGGCACTGAACCCTCATGGTAACAATGAGCTGGAAAAGCTCAAAAAGAGAATGTGTGTCTGCCAGCATAAATACCAAAGTCCCCAGCTCAGAAAACCAGCTCATTCTACCACAGTAGGATTTTCTTCTTATTTGGTCTCTCACCCCTTAAATACCCCCCAAAAATTTCCGCCATCTGACAGGTATCATCCTGTTCTATAACAAAGACAACGTAGACTTTTTGTACAGAGTCTAAACATTTTCAATTTATGCAGGATGCTGGATTAATCATCATAAAAACCATTCGTCACTTTTGAACACAGTGTGTTGAAAAAGATTTTATATATAATACATCGTTTATCATCCCCTTTTATGTAACTACTGTTTGCAGCATACATTTTCACACAGAATGCCGTTATTATGGGATTGTGTTTTTTTAAATTGTAATTAATTTCAGTTTATAATTTATTCAGAAAATGTAAACTAATATTGCTAAAAAAAAACTGATAAAGGAAAGAGTCGAAAATGCTCAACAGACTCTGAA
This sequence comes from Gymnarchus niloticus, assembly GCA_009936485.2. Taxonomy (NCBI): domain Eukaryota; kingdom Metazoa; phylum Chordata; class Actinopteri; order Osteoglossiformes; family Gymnarchidae; genus Gymnarchus; species Gymnarchus niloticus. The sequence continues at coordinate 6,849,553 of JAACJT020000002.1, read as the reverse complement.
ATGTGGCACGGATAATCCCATCAGACATGCTTTGATATCTTATGCACCATGAAATAAAGCTGCAATGCTTCTAACATCAACCTCATGCTCCCAAACACAAATATAGAATTTACTGATTTCCTCGCATAGCGGTTTGCCCCTGCTGAAGTTTATCTCCAGCAGTAAATATTTGAGACGGAACCTAATTACACGACTAAAACCTCCCCCCAAAAAATAATCCCTTAGAGGTGGTGTTGAAACTCAACTGGGGACGATCCATTCTGACCGTACCTTGCAAATCCAAATTTAATTTGTTTTGTGTCTTCAAATGCCATGCTGACCCACATTATCCCTCGTTTTTGCATTGCCGTTGAGTGTGGCTGTGCTGCAATCATGTGAACCTTAGAAACCGATGCATAGCAATTGGGAATCCTGCATCAAACAGAAAAGCATTAAATCGTTCTGAAGGACAGCTGTGGACAATGGATTTTCAACATAAGATGCAAATACTAAATGTGGGGATATTTTCTTAAGAAAATGATGCATTATTATTTACCGTTTAACCTGCGACTTGCCATTTTGTGTTATGTACAACTTTTTAATGTGTCAAAAAAAACCTGCTTTCTTCATCTGTCCTGAGACTCCTGACACCTGTTAGAATTTTTGTAGTTGGCATTTAGTATGAGAAAATAACACTTTACTCCTTCAGAGTAATTACTGGTGTCAAAAAATATTGTAATATCAAAAAATTGCAAAAAAAAAAGAATGATAAACTGACAATTTCAGTATTCCTACTTCCTCATTGCGTTACTGAGGATGGGGTGACGTGCTGACTCAGTGCTTAGCACTGTTACCTCATGCTGCCAGGACTGGGGGTTCAAATGCCCCCCTCTCCTTTGTGTGGTCCTGCAATTTGCATGTTCCCACCTTGTTTCCCAGGATTCTGGCTGCAATCCAAATACATGCCGTTAGGCTAATTGCGGTCTCTAAATCGTAGTGTGTACATGTATATGTCCTGCGGGGGACTTGTGTCCCATCCATGCCACTCGAGCCTTGTGCCCAGTGCTGCCTGGAATAGACTCCACGCCCCCTGTGGTCTTGAGTGGGATGAGCAGTAGAGAGATGGTCGAATGTATGGGTCATTGCAATGATGTTGCCACCTTGATTTCGGTGCCAGACAGCTCCATACCCTTGGTATATATATGCGCGGGGTCTGCAATGCAAGTTTTTCCTTTGTATTGCTATGGGAATTATTGGTTATGGTTACTATGAAAAGGCCTTGTTTAGCTAACCTGTGTAAAGGCTTTCCTGAGGCTATTTAATGCACATTTCATAAGGTAGTAAAGCTATGAGTAACCAGCAATTGTAAGCAGCAATGTAACATAACCGTCTCACATAACTAGCATACATGTACGTCAGACTTAACATAAGCTCTGAGAAATATAAACAGATTCGAATTTTAGAAACTATGAGGCAAGGCTAGGAATACAAAATACAAACATTAAAATCACTGGTGTCATACATAAAGTATGATATCAGTTTATAATCTATGGAGCTGGAGCATTTAATGACATGGCAAGAGGAGTTATAACAGAACTATTACACTTCATTTCATATAGAGCATGAAATTACATGTCAAGTTTTTATGTAACACTGTACTATGTCAATAAGAGTAATTTTTAAAGATGTGATCATAGTTGTTTTAAATTGTCATGGCCTGTCATTGCATGATGCTATGATAAGGAGCAGAAGAATATAATGAAGGCATTGTGATCTTTTAAGTATTTCCTGCTTACTTTGAAGTAGTTGGATATCCAGAAAAGTGTTTAGTGGTTGGACATAATCCAGAGGTTTATTATTTCAGCACCTGGGGAACTGCTCCCATGTATCAGCTTTGCAGATGTCATCGATAGAAGGTGTCCTGTAAAGGCACAGCTGAAAACTGTCATCAAGGTCACTGCAAGAAATCACCTCTGCGAGATGAGAGGGATTTGACCAGATCTTACACTGGCAGATGACTCATCTTGCTGACCTGACACTACAGAAGGACTTAGACTCCCAAAGACCCTTTTCTTTTCTTTTCTTTTCTTTTCTTTTCTTTTCTTTTCTTTTCAGAATTATAGTTAGCCATAGTGATATGATAAACCATTACCTTCGCACCAGCACCAAATGTATTAAGTTTAAACCTGAATGTGAGAATGCTATAAAGCCATGTAAAAGATACATTTAACTGATGACTGTAGTTTTTGCACCTAGATTAGCTGGCCTTATGTTGTCTGAGATAAACCACTTGTTTTAAATTCAAAATAAATGAGCCAAGGACAAGATTTTGATTCACCCCCAATTCTATTCCATGAACTTGTACATTTTGACAATATCTGGCACAGGAGGCATCTCCACTAATTCTAGAATAGTTGCCTTTCCCCGAAGCAAAATAATGATCAACCGAGCCTCAATATTATGGATTTACTTCGCAATCCTCAAAAAGTGACAAACAAAAGACGGTGACATGCAATTAAAGGGAAGAATGATTGACCTTTCTGAAACCAATTTATCAATAGGTCACGTCACATCAGAGAGCTTCTTTGGACGCATTACCTCTGCGTTACTGCAAGAGCTCAGGGTATTTCTAGGGCACACTGTTTTCCTAGTCACACATGCTAAAAGATGAAAACATCTTTTAATATTAATGTAGATTTTATAGTATAACTATATGATGAGTGTTTATATACTTGGACTGCATGGGTGGAAGCCTTTGAACTCATTGTCACACATCAGGTAAGGTTAGCTGGTGAGCCAGTCTACACACATATAATCCATTTTCTTAATAAAATAAAACCAAAGGTGAAAACTCACTCCGCGCCAGCATTTGCATGAAACATGGTAATTTGTCTTTTTGCTCAAAAGCCAATTAATTATACCAACAGCAATATTGCATGAGTGAGTTGTCTTGATGAAATTGCAGCAACTCTTTGTCTGGTTAAAAGCTTTGTGCGGACGACGAGGGCTAAATGGGTGCATTGACCACGGACACTAATTATAGCGCGGCATTGGTGTGTACATTTCAGTCGACAGAAATCAGCATAAACATGACTGGAAGTGCTTCAAAAAGCCAGTAGCAATGTCTAATTTAGGTGTTTTTGTGTTTTTCTATGATTTAAAAGCTGGATTAGCTCAGAGCATCACAGTATATGATACATCCAGCTTAGCTGTAATATGCGATGAATTGGCAGCATAATTAGATTTTACATAAGGTTACATTTTGTCAAAACCTCTATGTAATTAACTGCTTATCAGCTCTCTATACAGACATTTACTGTAAAATGGCAGGAAAAAGAATAAATGACTAATTCATTTGACTTAAAGCAGAAGATAAGAGCATGGAATAAATACAGCTGTTTTAAAGGTCATTGTGCTATCAGTTTAGCTGAAACATCGTTGTCACTTCATAACAGAGAAAACGTAACCGCAACTAAGTTGGAATGCATTATTCTGAGTTATTGTCTTGTTTTCCTTTCATTACATTATTGCTTGCTGCATTCCAGAATAATCAAACAACGTCCAGACTAGGAACAAGTGCATCAGTCACTCTACCCTATAATTCAGTTTGCAGATATCCTCAGCTTTATGCCACATGATAATAGATGTGTAACAGTAGAGTCATTAACAAGAAATGTTGGAAAGGATTTTAAAATAAATGTGCGCTTCAAGTCTCGGAATAGATAAACACTTGGCTTGTGTACTGTAAAGGCCTACGTCTGTTTCCCCTCGGTGAAAATCGCAAGTTGTGAACTGCAAAGTAGAGCTGTGAAATAAAAGGCATCTCAGGATTTCAGCTCGCAAGATGCACAGGAAAGATGGAGGTGGTTTTGACAATGTGACTATCATCTTAAAACAGTCAAATGTGATTTTACATTCAGTCATGTCATAGTGGAAATGCCACCCAGGTTTATTAGCAATTAAAGGCAAGGCATATTTGAGATCGTGCGCTAAAAATGCTTTATATTAGCGGAAATAACTATTTATGTGCCGCAAAAATAAAACAGTATTAACTTGGGCCTGAGCATAGTACTGCGTCTACCTGTGTGACCCATGGTCTCATTTGCAAAACGCTACGTAAATTTCAGTGTACATATGCAGAAGCAAAAAAAACGCTATTTATTAAAGCTGGTGCACACGTTTGTGTGCATTTCACCTTTAAAAATCAGAAACAGCCTGCCTAGTTGCTGCCCACAAATAACCATAAATGGTTGATGCTAATGAATGTCCTTTCCATATGATATGCAAATCAAGTTGTTCTGGGTGGGTCCAACAATGGCGACTGCAGAGAAAAAAAACCAAGAGTTAAAGACATGACAAAATGTTCTATTTGGGGGTCTAAACACATGTGTGACAAACGAAAAGTGCACTGAGTGACAAGGCGCTGGCTGACTGAATGCACTGTACCTGAAATAAGCAGTGGTTGTGATGGAGCAAATCAAATATTTCCCTTACATGCACACAGTAATGCAAGATAGTTGAACTTTTCTTAGGGTAAATACATGCTGATTTAGAGGTCTTGTTTTCCTGGGAATCGCTTCTCTTAGATAAACAGACATGAACAGATATGAACATTTTGCACTAAACATTTTAGACAGACACATCTCACTCTTTTACAAAATACAAATAGTTTGCATACAATCTGGCAGTCCTAAAATAAAGACAAATCTTTAAAAATACTGTTACTACATTACATGGACAAAAGTATTGGGCTACCCGTCTGTGCAATATCTCATTCCAAAACCAAGGGTATAAATAAGAAGTTGGTCCTCCTGTACCTCCACTTGGTGGGATTTGCTGCCATTTAGCCATAACAGCATCAGTGAGATTGGGTATTGATGTTGGGTCATCGGGTCCCTTTCTGTTTGTGTGGCCTATGACATCACAGCTGAACTCTTGCTGTTTACAGAAGTTTCCACATCACAATCACTTCACTTGCAGTTAACCAAAACAGAAATTTGATACTGACTTTTTGGGTAGGTGGCATCTTATAATGGTGCCACGTTGAAAGTCACTAATCTCTTCAGTCTGACCCATCCTGCCACCAGTGTATGTTGCTGGAGACTGCATGGCTGTGTGTTTAATTATACACCTGTCTCAGCAATGAGTATGGCTTAATTACCCAAGTCCAAAAGTATGTGAACCCCCCATTAACTGGTGTCCCAATACTTTTGTCCATATAGTGTATGGTCAATAAAAAAGCTTAAATACATATCATTTGCAAGCCCGGAAGTGTATACTTTTGTACCACACATATCGGTTTTTCCAGTGTTGTTTTTCAGGAGCTATCATTTTTGCAGGTTCTCTTGTTGCAGTAGTTTTGAATCAGTTTCATGTATTCCAGATTACACGATGTATTGTTAAAAAAAAAAAGATACTCTTCTGGAATACCAAGTACAGGGGTCATCTCAAAATGCATTTCTACTGTCCTACAAGTTTAATGACATAAAAACTTCCTTTTTTTAGGTTCATCGCTGCAAAAATTGCTAGAAATGCTAACAACAAATGTACAGGACAAACAGGAAAACGTGACATCATCTGACAGTAATACCTTTCAGCAATATGTATTGCTGCTTCTTCAGATAGTTTCCTTATTGTCACAGTAGACATTCTATTTACAACACTTCTCTTTATTAATCAGTATCTTGTCTATTATTAACTTATCTGCTGATTCTCAATATGCAACAAGCAACTAGGATGTATTTTGTCAGCTCATGATGTTGATCACCAATGTGCAGTTGCTTGCCGTATTGTTAGACTAATAAATATTAACTTGTAGCCTATATCAATTAACTGTTTAAAACTGAGACCTCAGGTTTCTTGTCTGTCTGTCCTTTTCCCCGTTAACCAGCAAGCCTCTGAATCCTCAGTGCAGACAGCACTTGGGCTGCTAACTTTGAGGTATGTGTCTCAGGTGGCGTTAAAATGGCTATCACAATGACAGTGCTGAGGTACTAGACAAGCTTGAGTAATTAGCAACCAGATCTCATTTATAAAACTTGTGTATGCAAAAAAGAAGCCCAAAATGTGCATATGCAACATCTTATGCAAAATTTTGGATTTAAAAAAGAAAACTTTTTTATTTTGGGCATTCTTTTTGTATAAAAGTACTGCAAAGGATCTGAGGATGACAGGATCTGAGATGCAGAGCTGAACCAGAAAGCAAACCTAACAAATACAAATCAACGCACAAAAGCAATGAATTGGAAGATCAGACACGGAATCAGAAAAGCAAAAAGCTAAATTGTTATAACTTACATGGGAAAGACATGTAGAGGAATGAATAGTAATTTAGCGGTCACTTCAAACACCTTCACAAGGCAGGATGTTAACATCCAGCAACTTTTCATAAACCATCTGATCCTGCTGAAACAATTACTGCCAACTAACTAGCAAAAGACTCTGACTACCTACTGGCCACAGTGCAATAGTTATTATCAAAACAACGACAATAACAATACCAGTCAGTCAACCTCACAAACTAAGAGGACAGAACAGCAAAACCAAGCAGGGATAACTAAACCTTAAGACAGTGACAGGAGACATTAACTAGACAGAGCTTAAATCTCTGGAGTGCAGGTGTGGGTGATTATACAGTGAACTTATCTGGAAGTGGGTGTAGCTATGAGAAGTGACCTCCATCGTAGCAGGTGACTAGCAAACTGGATGCGGGGCTGTGTGTGACAATAAGCTAGCCTAAACATACGTTTATTTTCATGCACGTTTATTCTGCTTAAATCTGCTGTACTGCTTCTCAGAAAATAAGGTTCATCTCAGTTTTGCAGAACGTACTGAATAATTTTCTTCCTCTACATTTACACCTTAATTGCACATTCAACCATTTAGAGCACAAATGCTTCGTGTCCAAGCCTTATGAAAACGCAATCCAGATTTTCCTGTGTAGGTTACCTGTTGAATTAGCCAACGAACTTTTTAACCCAATTTACTGGTATAATACAATTTGGCCCGATCTCACACATACCCCTTCTGTGACAGCTGTCACTAGGAATGCCTTAGAAATAACCATTCGGCAGTCACAATTTTGTCCAGCCTTGTTGAAATGGAGTATACTTTCAGAATATCAAAGGTTACAGTGCTTCGAAGGAGAAATGAAACCCCGTAACGTTTTTGCTGTTTACTGCAACAAAATAGAGATACAAAAAAATCTTCATTAGTGATGAGAATTAATGACAGGAGGAATTGCTGCCAATGCGTCGCCTCACTGGCCAAAGCATTCAGTCATTATGTCCTTCTCTGAAATAGCAGCTTGAAGAGTGGTGAGGCTGAATTGTAATTTCATGTTCTACGGTGAGCACGCCTGGTGATGGAGGATTTGAAAGCTGTGGGTAATAGCAGACAGGCTGAAGAAAACATCAGGACAGCAATTCTCTGCCGCCAATAGGTGCTGAGCGCTATTATGGCCTGGGGGGAATCACAGCTTTGATGTGTTCAAAAACAACCATTGTTGCCAATGTGCTATTTCCTTTTTTCTTGAGTGACAAATCAGTTCCAATAGCATGATGGTCCAGGTCTTGTCATAGCCTTCTTCAGCTCTATACGTTTCATGTTATTTTTTTATTTGAAGTGGATATTCGCAGGTTGAGGCTTAATTACAGCATCACTGGAGGGAGAGAAAGTTTATTTAAATGGTTCGAAGTTGTACTTTAACATTTTAAGGAGGCAAAATCAGCCCTCAGCCAGACTAATTAATGGTATAAGTGTGGGAAGAATTCTGAGAAATCCTTCATAGTGACTTTTAGTTCTTCTCTGTAACATTGTACATTGTGTATTATTGAATGACTTCTAAGGACTGTACTTCCTCATTTATAACAGAATCAAGGGGCTGGCAGGAATAAATATATTACCTCAATAAAATATTTCAGTGAATGATGAGGTGTTTAAAAGAGTTGAAAGAACATTTTATTATTTGCAAATAACTACATTCTGATCTAAGATGCTCTTTTGAAGATATGATGTAATGTCTTCAAGAAGGCAATCTTGTACATTTGACTCCTTGGGTCTCTGCCAAGTTATTAAACGTGAGAATATACAAGATTATTTAGCTTAAAGTGGTGTGGTTCGGATAGAGTTTGTGTGGATGGGGTTCTGGCTTTCTTCATCCGCAGCCAGTTAATTGGGGTTATTTGAGATCAGCCATTCGACCTTTCTCCCATTCCCTGAAAAATGCACAACCCGGTGAATTCTGTTTTAGTTCCAGCTCAATAACTCAAACAAGACTAGCAGTCTCTTCCCATGAGATGTTCCCTTCTTGGTGCACCCCGACACATCTGTATTGGGAGTGTTTATTTTTTGTTCTTACAAGAATCCAGTGCTGTGTTTGATATTTCCATTTGTGTGGTATTAACAAAACCCTATCACATCCTCTTGTGATTTGAGAAAGGCGTACCATTGTAAATAAAGCTCTTTCCGGGTCACGTGACTCGGGTCACTGACCTGACTGGGAGCATTCTCACAGATCAGTATTAAACAGGAGACTTGCTTTGTACATGATGATGTGCCAAATGCTTCTAATATTTCTAAAATGGTTTGTCATGTGACTATTCTTTTTAGTTAGACACCAAAATGAAAATGTGACGCTTAAAGAATGATTTTAACTGAGACATTAAATATGAAATTGCAATTCATTTCAGGTATCACATTACCTAATAGTAGTCTTTCAAATGTGTTAAAATATGTTTATAAAATTGTGGTTGCCTGGGCAACTCTTTCAGCTAGTGTGAATGGTTATGCTGGTCGAATGAAAAAAAAAGAAAAGAAAAACAGACCATTTGTAAAGGAATGCTTTTATTTTTCACAATTAAATTTAAATTAAAATTTCACTATTTTCACTATCTATATAACAAGATATAATGTTTGTTGTTCAGCCTTTTGGTCAGCTAAAATGCCTTATCATAATCATAAATATTTTTAAATAACATAAATTTTTGTAACAAAAATGAATTGTCAATGCTGTCAATTCAATGCTTGCCACAGCAACAACTACATCCTTTCCCAAGGACATCATTGTCATAGGTTGCATCGGGTGAGGGTCTGTCACTATGAAAAAAATGCAATAGCAATCCTGAGATGCCCAGGGCACAAATACACTACTGCTAGATATTAATTTTATTCCCTGTTTAATGCCAGAATGCACACTCAGTTTTACTTTTTGTTCTGAATGTTTGTATTGAGAACGTTTTACATTACAAATTTTTTTAGTTGTAATTGAAGACTCCACCTGTATGAATTCCTCTTTAAGAATGCTTACAGAATATAAAATTATCACCTTTTTCTGCACTTTGCATAAATGAACTGCTGTAATTGACATATGACTGAAATTAGATTTGTAATTAACATAGGGCTGAAATTAGATTTGAGTTGTAATGTCTTAAAAGGGTATAGGAAGTGAATTAGAATAGAGAGGAAGAAAATTACACTCCTGAAACAATTTCCTTGGGCAAATATTTAAATGTTGTGGGGCCTGAAGGCTCAGTGTTTAACGCTGTTGCCTCACACCTTTAGGGTTGGTGGTTTGAATCCTGCCTCTAGCTGTGTGTGTATGTGGTGTTTACACATGCTTTGTGGGTTTCCTCTGGGTACTCTAGTTTCCTCCTGCAGTCCAAAGACATGCACTGTAGGCTGATTAGTGTGGCTAAATTATCCGGAGTATGTGGATGACTATGCCCAGTGATTGGCTGTCATCCCATCCCCGGTGTCTCCTGCTTTGTGCCCTAAGGCTGCCTGAGATAGACTCCAGGCTCCCCTACAACCCTAAGAAGGATTTAGAAGTTTGTAAAATGGGTGGAAATATTTAAATACATCCTTACAAATATTGATATACTGAGTTTAGTTGAAGTTCTATGGACTGCAAATGCATTTCAGACTTGTGGTTCAGTCCGTTGAAGATTGTGAGTTTGCAGTTTTTACCTTTGTGGGCGGCGGGAGATCTATGAGGTAAATGCTGTTTTCTGTATGTAATATAGCAGGCAGTAAGGTTTTTCTGGACCAGTGAGTCAATTGCTGTGAGTTTAAGTACCTTTACATTTTGCTATTTACTGGCTGTGTATGAGAACATTGGAGAACATCACAATAGACAGTGGGATTGTTCTTTGTTTAAATTTACTTTATTTAAACCCACATTGGCTATTCCAGACCAGATTAACCTTTATGCTGAAAATTTATATAACAACCAGCAATCTCTTGGAATTCATCATGATAAAATGTCTCCTTGATTTGTTTATGCAAAAAAAAATCCGTATATTTACTGAGAAAAGTAAAAAAGCTAAACATGCCAATAGTCAGTTTATGACCTCATAAAAATACCCACAAAAGTGATACTAGCCTACTGCTTTTGTTTGCATAATGCCAAAAAACACCATATGAAATCTTCATAGGAAGTATCTTTACATTATCTCTATATGACTAGTGAGCAGTATAACAAAACTTACTGAGAATTATTTCCCAGCTGTGTAATCCATATGGCTATGTATAATCACAATGGCAATGAAAAAGACTGCTGCTTAAACTGCTATAACCATCAAAATTGCTAAACCCAAACAAGCTTTCAGTCTTTCTGTATAAAACAGCACAAATTGGTCTTATAGTTATTGATCTGTGATAAAAGAGTGCTTATCTCTCAGGACAGCAGAATAAATTCTTTTGGGATGTGAGTGATGCCAGCGGCTGCACTCTTTATAAAACATAGAATTATCTTCCCATCATGCAGCGGGGCACGTGGAGCTATAGACACGAGAGCCTGACCTTAGAAATCCTTGCACATTTTGTAGTTCGTAATAAGAATGAGATTAATAGGGACTCACAGCGGGTCTGTGTTGTCTGGCACCTCCTTGGTTGAGAATTCATATGCTGCCTTTTTGTGTGTGTTTGCACACGTTGGTGTATAATGTATGTGTTGCATATGTGGTGTGGTCCAGTTTTCCCCCCTGCTGTAGAAAAACACAGTTAGGTGAACTGGTGCCTCTAAATGGCTCACGTTGTATGATTGTGAGTGTGATGGACCGACATCCCATCCAGAATAAGGGGTCTGGAGTTCCAGTTACCCCGTGTTCCTAAAACACGGTGAAAACATGGTGAAATTGTAATGGACAATGGACAGATAAATAATAAAATATAATAATGATAATGCTCGGTGAAAACACCAGTTTAACATTAATCAAGTTACTGCTAAGTAAAAAAATATGTTGGTTGTTCTCAACTTCTCGTTATACTTATGAGAAAAACTAAGACTAAAGGAAAAATCGATGGAGAAAGTATTTCCATGAAATGACTGACTCCACATTTAGTGAGGACAAAGTGGCACCCTGGGACCGAGACACTGTGCAGCTCTTACACAGTTACAGTACAGGATTGACTTGTTTGTCTTTCTCCTTCCTGTGTTATAGACCCACTGAGACTGACTCTAAAACAGCACAAATACCAGGCTGAAACAGTTCATCGTGTTTCATTGTCTTTCAAATGTATTCCAAGACAAAGATAATGTAATTTATTATTTATAGTCATATAGCTACCCTATCCCTCACTGCCCATGAGCCTCTTCAAAATAAATAATTCATTTGGAAGTTAAGCACTGATATTGGTAAGATTTTCTACATAACCACATTGTCTGTGTTAAACATATTGGTGTTACAAACACTGTCATTCATTTTACATTACGTCAGGCATCAGGAGCTCTTCCAGGCGGTGCTTACTCGCCTCTTTTCAAAGGTGTCTCTGTACTTCCTCTTCACAAAGTCAAGAAATGGAGCCTCTTGATTGGGTAGCTTTTCAAGACAATATTGCCTAATCTGGTTCTTGCCTAATGCAGTCCTTTTTTTCATTTTGAACAATCTAATGTTATTGCTTGCCAAGAAGAGAGCAGTGAACCAGTGTACACTATGGGACAGATATAAAAAGAGTCAATAAAGTGATAAACTCTGACATAGGGCATAGTTAAAACTTAATTCACGAAGCATTTCCGAAACCAGTCGTCATCCGTGTGGCTACGCGCGGTAATAACGGAAATCAAAAATTCCGCTTTATTGCTGACTGCTAAAATCAGCCAAGCTTGCAACACTTCTGCATGAATCAAAAAGAAATAAACTCCTGCTGAGGTTTTGTCTAATCATATATTTATTAGCCTGAAGTGTTGAGTTGTGATATATTTCCAGTGACTTTAATTTGAAGCAATAGTGGCCTGAAAAAGCGAGTAATATACCAGGTTATGGGACAAGGTTACCTTGCCAAGCTGCTTATCACATAGAAAGGGACTTGGTAGGACAAAGCCATATAAAAAGCATTCAGAATTTTATTATCATTCAAATTAGAACATATAGAGGGCTTCTATCCAATTGGTGAAATAATGGGAGTCATTTATCTACCTCTCACCGACCTTTCATTGCCCATTCATGTCTTATTAGTGATGCATACATCATCAACCTGCCATAATTAAAAAAAAAAAAAAATCAAATTGATTCTTTTCTGAGGAGGTGAGAAAGGTAGGGGTATAGGTTTGTTTTGCTGTACGGGTGGAGGCCTGTATACATTTGAACTCAGTCAGCATTCTGTTATGTTAAAATCTCACATTAGTGTGGTACAGGTGGAGGCCTGCATATATTTGAATAGTTAGTGTGGTACAGGTGGAGGCCTGCATGTATTTGAACTCAGTCAGCATTCCATTATGTTAAAATCTCACATTAGTTAGCGTGGTACAGGTGGAGGCCTGCATGTATTTGAACTCAGTCAGCAGGCACCCTATTCAGAGTCCCATTCTATTTGTGACCTTTAGCTCGGAATGAAGCAACATCACAGATGCTGATAAATGCATCTTAAAAAATTTAACACTTCTGTCATTAATGTGACTGCAACATCTGTCGCTCACCGAGCATGATTACAGCCTGCTTAGAATATGCTTTCTGTATTTACCTGGCTGTGCCTGGAGTCCACTTTAAAGTTAAAGTTTAAGCACTTTAAAGTTCAGAAAAAGATTGAGTAGAAAGGAGTGAACTTCACCCACGGAGCTGTAACCCTCCCATTTAAAAATTGCAATTCACTTGAATTCCGCCTTATAGATGATAAATGTGTAGGTGCAGATCTTAATGAGCTTTATGTAGGAAGAACTCATATTTTATCTGTACAGAAAGAATAGAATGATTTCTCCCCAAAGCCCTTTTAAAGTATAATTGAATAGTAATGCTTCGCCCGAGGTGCCTTGTTGTCAGCTCATTTGGACTACAATTTGTCTCATTCTATCATTGGATTTACAATTCTGGCACGTTCTCTGTGTATGGCACAATGTGGTATTAAAACTCGCTTCTGAATTTTCACACTATTCAACAACAAACAGGATGAGATCAATTTTTTGCTCTCCTCTCTGCGTTCCCTGCCCCATTTGCCGATCATAACCTTACAAGGTGTCATTGGGCCCCCGTTCTGTGCCTCATACCTCAAGTTATTCAATCAGGAAACAGAGGATTCTCATAGAGATAACGAAGTCTAATCTCACTATTGAAATGATAAAAATGATGGATAACGCTGGCTGGAGACAATTGGAGACAATTCAATTTCACCTGCATCATGTAATCCAAACGGCACTCTGCGAACAGGGTGAAATTTTGAATTCACTCACTGCTTTCCTTATTCTTAAGTTATTAAAAGCCCGTAAAGCAGTTGCAGAAAAAAATATTAAATCATAAATAAGGAAAAACAAATAGTCAATTAAATAAATGTTGTATTCTTCCAATGGAAACCTGGTGCCTTTGTTATATTGGTCTCATTCACAGTCTTGTTATCTCTGTGCTTATTAGACAAGGAAAATCTTATTGAACTGACAACGTGAGACAAAGCTGGAAAACCTTTTTATAAACCATGTCAAATGGCGGATTGTTTTTCTCTGTATACCAATGGAGTAAACATTTACTCACCAAGAAAAATCAGCATGGTTCCTCAGCAGCTTCTCATACCATAATTAAGTTTGTGCCAGCGAGTCAGCACAGGTATATCGACCCAGGCAGCTTCATTTCAGCTGTGCAGACGTGGCATCGTTAGATGAAGAAGGTTCAGTAAGCTGCAGAGGGCACAGTACTTAACAGGATAAAGCAGAAAAATTCAACTGTATAAATGAGTGAAGTGCAATGTTAGTTACATAAGATACTTTGTATGAAAACTGTTGCTAATAGGAGTCATAATAAATATGTTTTGGACATTATTATCTAATCATCTGTGCACACATAAATGATACAAAAGCATAGCTATATATAATATAATATATTTTAATTTCATATTGACCATCTTTAGATTAAACTAACTTGTGTGACTTCATAGACAATATTTCAGTTTTATAAACACATAGTTTAAAGACAGTGGAATTTTTTGAAGAAAAAATTGTTAAGGGAAGATGTATATTTTGTACTCAAAAGAAGCATGAAGTACCAAAATTTGATTAAAACATCCCATATAATTCTGGCTATCTACAGAGAGTTACTGACAGAAGCAACTTTGCAACTCTTGTAACATTTCCTGAACAAGGTCACGAGTTTAATGAGAGATACGCATGTGTCAAATCATTTTCACTTTTAAAAATGCACTGGGAAATATAATAATGAAACGTTTCTAAAACAGTGAAAAGGCCCTTTGATATGTCATTGTGAAATACCCACTAAAACACCCTACTGCATACTGCACGCTAAACTCCTTTGTAAAGGTGTCAGAAAAAAGCCAGGGGCTTGTGAGCGATAAATGAATAGGCAATCACGCTCTAAACAAAAATCTGACATTTAATGTCGCAGTCTGTTAAGTTAAGATTCTATCTATCTATCTATCTATCTATCTATCTATCTATCTATCTATCTATCTATCTATCTATCTATCTATCTATGTCTGTCTGTCTGTCTGTCTGTTTGGCATTTTTGGCCAAAGTAATTTAATACATTCTGTCCAATTGCATCATTTGGTTGTGCTATGATGCATTCAAAGCAGTTTTAATCAGTACTGCTTGTAACATGCAAGTAAACAGCACATGTGAGATACCCTTTTAAAATCGGGATAATGATTTGCAAGACGTAAATTGCCATAAATAGCAGTCTTTGAGGGTTGCTATGGCAAAGGCACTTATAACAGCCACTGCCTTTCTTTAATTAGACTCAATGAAACCTTTTCTGCTTCCTGCAAATGTCTTTGAAAGGCATCATAATGCTACAATTTTAAGCATATTGTGTTTGATGGAAGGATGGTGCAGCCATCATTTCATTTATTGGGCACAAATGCAATAAGAAAAAAAGGGGAAAAACAGATAGACACGGCCATACTTTTGCAAGAGTTAAAGGGGATCTGTAGTGAGATTCAAGAAGTTAAAATCGCATCTTTCTCAACAAATGATAAACTGCGAACTTTTCCTGGTCTCATTACTTTTTGGGTTTTGCTCATTTCATAGCTCAGTTTTGTAAAGTTACATAGTAGCACTATTACTGAATTATACTGGTAACCAGTGAAGGGAAATCAAAAAAATGTCTTAAACATGTATATGAAAAATGTCCCTTCCCTATTTACAGTTAGTGAAAAGGCAGAGAGAGCAAATCCCAGTTGCGTCAGGACATCAGAAGTCTGTCAGGCTGCAGGATGCCTGCACCTTTCATCCTACAATTCAAAATTTTACTAATTCTTTCAAAGCTTTCAGGTACAGGTGGGAAATATTGTACACTTTTTGAAGAAGATTTAGAAATATCGTATATTTATTAACATAAAGCATTTCAGATTTGTGATAATTATATTTTAATGAAGTTGAAGTGAGATAATTACATTACTCTTTAAGATTCAACAAACAAGATGGGGACTGTGGGCCCGGGACTATGTAAAGCGCTTTGTGACTGTGCTTCGTGTTAAAAGCACTATATAAATAAAATTGAATTGAATTGAATATTTCTCTGCAAGGCTAATAAATATGTCATGTCTATCCTATTGCTCCTGTGCTCCAGGTCCCAGAAATACTGACCGGGATTTCGTGTGTGCCCAATGTGTTGCCTCAGTACCTTGTTGTGTTTACTCTCACATGTTCCACCTGTTTCTCATCTTTTTCTCCTTTTGTTTTTGCTGTGAGTTTGTTATTCTGTGTCAGTCTGTACTTCTCAGTTTGTTATGTTAATTTTCTCCGCTCGTGTCTATCTGTGCACTATTCCTTACCCTATTTCCCAGAAGTTCTGTGCCTGATTTACCTTTTGTGATCAGGGCAGAGCCCGATGGTTGTGTTATTTTGTTTGGCATTATAACACCTTTTTACTGGCACTGCATTTTCAAATCCGTACACCTCACGTTCGGCGACAACTGTGACAGAACTGTAAATGTTATTCATGGTCCGGGAGCTTTGAAGGACTTGTGTTTCAGCTTTGCTTGTGTAGTGCCTATAGAAATATTTTGTCTGATTAATTGTATCATTTAAGACAAAAACATAACACAAAATATATTAAATATAAGTGATCTTAAGTTGCTATTTATTTCAAAGGGAAGCTGCAAATAAAAAGGATTTTTACCATATTTTTGAAAGCATTGAAGAATATTATTGAATCAACAGGACCCAGAGCGCAGAATTATGAGAAAAAGCTCCTTCTGATCACGGCAAATGATCAGCTTGTGAGCACGTGGGAGGGTTTTCCATTTGTTGAGGGTAATTCTTGTCTGTGATGCTTAATATCGAGAGCAAGATGTCTCTTTTTTCAGACAAACTCCATTAAGGGTTTAATAGGAGGCTATTGGTTTTAGGGCATGTCGTAAATAAGATATTTGGAACAAATTGAACATGAAAATGGGTCATGGTGGTAATACAGCATATGGGCAGGATTGTGAAACAGTATCTAATGCTGAGTGAATCTCCTTTTATAACACTCGGTCACTGCCAAACAGCTAATTGCCAATATATTGTTTTTAATGATTCATTTAGAAATAGCACAAAAATGACTTTGCATTTCATATGCTGTACAACAGAAGGATTCTTAGCTATCCAAGGTCACTATAGAGTTGTGTTTTATCAGGTTACACCTAAATTACCCACTGGCCATTTCATGCCTATGAAAAAAAAAATGAAAAATGCTTTAATTTTTACTGCTTGAAGTTAACCAGATGTCCCAGGATTGACCCGACACGACTACAAGATTCATTATATTTGAGTCTCCGTTTTCTCCTTTGAATGCATTTGTTTCCAATCACATTTACTCGTTAGATGCAAATCATCAAAATGATGGATGGAAGACGGCTGATCGGAAAATGGGGGATTAGAGCCAATACTGTAGGGCACATCAGTACAATCACGATGCATGGCCCCATTAGATATCCTCACATACCGGGTTTTGAGAAGGGCTGACAGGATCCATTTTTCTCACTAGTGGATTCAGCAGATGTTTTAAATAATGCACTTACCTTCATGCTTCCATGAGCCTCAGATAGCTCTGCAGTTCCTCATTTTTTGTGGCGAGAAGGCACCAACATCGGTATCAGTTATTGAACAGCTTGCATGCATTTGATTTGATGTTTTTGCAAGTGTTTCTCCTTGCGTATCTTTCTGCAGCCAATTATACATGCATTCAAGGCTCTGCCATGGCCTACTCATCACAACGTCATGCACCCAAATGGCATGGCTAAAGCTTCAACACCACAGGGAAAATTATTATGGGTGCCCAGCTGCTAGGTGAATACAACCTGTTATGATTATCTGGCATTTGGCTGGAAGACTTTCTTTCTCACATCTTTGCAAATATACATATATACATATGTATATATTCTTAGATACATATATAGGTACAGATATACACCAATCAGCACACTTCTAATGACATGGAAAGGGGATTATCCTGCTGAAACCAACCTGTGCCATCGGGGTAGACACTCATCATGAAGGGGTGGATCTGGTTTACCACAATGGACAAGGGAATTGGAGTGATCAATAGACCTGCTTCTGGTTAGCTTGTGCCAGTCCTTTTATATCACCTTTCTCATTTGTATCTTTATTGGTGCGCCACCTGGCTGTGTGGAAGAGTCAATTGTTCTACTAGGGGGTGGTGCTAATGTTGTGGCTGATCGGTGTATATGTGTGTTTGTGTATAGACCCACATATATAAATACATTTACATGTATATGGGTTAAAGACAATGGAAATCAGGAGAGTGAGTAAGTAAATGATCTAGGTACAATATAATGTTTATTTACTGTATTCATTTTTTGCAGAATAATCTCTGGCACTTTTTATTGCAGCTTTAGAAGGCTATGAGTTTTATTTCCTGTGTTACTGCCAAAAATCATGAAATTTCTCTCTTACACTATTGCTTTTCAATTAAGTTCAAATTATTAGTAATTTTCTCTATTTTGCATTCATAGATAGTCAAGAGTATGAAGACAAAATGTAGCTGCATTCTGCGAGGTTTAGTAACAGCATAGTAAGCTACTGGTGTTCTTAAAATACATTAAACAGTCCATCCATTTTTCATAAATGCTGTTCAGGATCAAGAGGAGCCTGTTACAAGAAGCAGAATGTACAAGACGGGGATAGGCTCATCGTCATGGAACCAGACAGATTGTTTAATGAATGATGGGATAGTTGCCTACTGCAGGGCACACATTCACACACTATATGAAACTTAGAAACACCAGTTCACTTAACTGCATGTTTTTTGCCTGTAGGAGAAAGCCAAAGGAAAGTCACACAGATGTATGGAGAACACGCAAACCAGACACACAGAACACAGGATGAGCATCAAATGCACACGCCTGGAAGTGTCCAACTATGGCTCTAAGCAGTGATCCGAGACCTCGCCACAATTTAGACCAGTGTGACAGTAGTTTCAAACAACAAACATTACTAAGCCTGAGATTAATTGTGCACCTACACTCTGCAGAGTTAACACAGGTACAACCCAAAGCAATGAAGCATTGGATGTTGACAGTGAGTGAAAGATATCTTACTATGAGAGAAATAAACATAAATGGTAATGAAAAAAAAAACAAAACAATTCATCATGTGAGAAAATAGTTACTTGATTGAGATAAAAACCGTAGATATCTTTCAAATTCATTGTAAGATGTTTTGAGATGGAGGATTGGAGTTAGACATCTGTGATGTGCTGCAGGGAAAAAAAAAAAAAAACCTTAGAAGTATGAGTGAAACCTGTACGACTCTGTGTTGCAATCTCATTGTTACCCAGGTGAAACAGAAATAGAAAAGAAATCCAGAGATCTTACAACAATGCTTTCCCTTTCCAAAAGGATCGGACTAGTAACAGTATAGTGAAATGCAGAAAACCAAGACAAATAATACTGGAAAAACAAACAAACAATGAGATTTCGAGATTTTTTTAAGAGGGGAAAAATAAACAAATTTTAAACGACTTTAAATTAAATCAACTTAAGATAAATAACAGCTTAATCCAATACAAAATAAAGTTCTAAATGCCAATCTCTGGGATATATCATTTAACACAGTAGTGATCTCAACTGTTTTATATTTACTTTGGTATGTACGGTGTTAAATCTAATGTCTTCATGCATGGGAATAAATACAGTGTATTATTTCACTTTGTCAGGAATGACACACTTCTCTCTGACCTACTGGAACGTTTAATGATCTGCATTATTACTGCTCTGGCATTCTGTAACTCATGAGACACAAAGCATGAAATGTTCACAGCTCCATAAGCTTAAATTACACTGCCTTCAAGCAGTTACCCCCAGGTTCACTGATGCTGTAAGAAAATAATAGAACATACCTCAAGAACACTCCTCGGTCAATGAAATGTACTATCGTCACTCTTTACTTGAACCTTGGATTACACCCCTGATACAGAATTGCTTATTTATTAAATTATTGCTTGTTTTGACTTTAATTAAAAACAAAATAAATCTCTATGCCGGGCATTCGCTTAAGCAGAACTGGCTGGCACACTATTGCATACGTATTTTAGGCTTTCACTGGTTAATAAAATGAAGTGATCTGACAGCAGTAGGGGCCAGTCTATTATCCCCACTAATGTGCTGTGAGATTGATCATTAATTGAAATTTCATAGTTTTGCCAAATGTTTAATTACAATTGTTTAAAAAGCACCTCTGAAATATTCAAAACACTCCCATTCGATTGCACGGTGCCCTCTTCCTATTTAGATTTTCTATTTTACTTACATTTTATTTGGGAAGGATAAGATAAACAAAATAGTTAAAATGTGCACTATGTTAGAATTAAATAAAACCCTGTGACCATCATGCAATTTGTACTTCACTAGCCAGATCATTACTCAGTACTCAGTAAAAATGAAATGATTTTTCAGTTAATTTTGTTTGACATTCATGCCAGTATGGTGGGAATGTAATGGTACCTTCCTGATTTTTTATATAGGATGAACGTAACTTCAGAGTTAATTTGTATTTTGACAGAAAAAAAAAGGGTCGTGGGGGGTGGAGGGGGCAGGGGCATGGTGGCTCAATGGTTGGTACTGTGAACTCACACCTGCGGGGATAGGGGTTGAAATCCCTCTTCTGCTCTGAGTGTGGAGTTTCCATGTTCTCCCCTTGTGTCATGGGTTTCCTCTAGGTACTCTGGCTTCCTTCCACAGTCTAAAAACATGTGTGCAAGTGTGTGTGTGTGTGTGTGTGTGTGTGTGTGTTGTGTCCATGTCCTGCAATGGGCTGGCACCCCATCCAGTATGTTCCCCAGCCTTGTGCCCTGTGCTACTTGGGATCGGCTCCAGACCCCTCCAAAATCCTGCCCAGAATAAGCAGTTAGGGCATCTATGGAACAGAGAGAGGTCACGTGTGCTGTAGTAAAGTGATACGGTAACACCAAGTACAACAACAGCATCTTTAGTCAAAGTTTTTACAACATTTGAACACACATGCATTATACAGAAATCCACCATTTTTGATCTCAGTGCAATTAAACCACTCAGACTGCATTAAGTATTCTGTCACTATATTTTACACATCAACAAAGGCAATGATTTTTTATATTGACTTTTGAGTTCTTGTGTATATGGAGGCAGAACGTACCACATCAGTAAAACCCTATCTAAATGCTTTGGTCATTTGCTTACTTCAGTGTGGTGTGATGTTGCTTCAAACCATCTTTGGATTGATTTTTCCTCATTGATTAACTGACTTATTCTTGAAAAATGTGGCCGTCCATTTGAGATGCTCCTGTTTAGCACAAAAGGCAATTACAGCAAAACCGCAAGAAATATTTCCAACTGCATTAACACCACTGGGATAAAATGAACAAGAGCCATATATTTCTGATTCACATAATATACATATACCTCATTTATTCATACTTGAGGCCCATTTAGATTGACAATCTTCAAATGAAATGCGGATTGAAAACATATTATTTGAATGACAAATGAGGCCATCCTGTTAACAGTTTAACGCTTTTATGCCAATAAAGAACATCTAAAATTTAAACTTTCACAATTTTATAATTTCACACCACAAAAAGGTGATGAATGAGCAAATGCTTATAATAATCTTTCACGCAATTTTATTAAATGTTAAGCAAATGAAAGTTCAAGCAAATTGCTATCTGCAACAACATCATTGTTTTTGTCAAAGCATGAAAATCTCTGACTTCCATAAAATTAAACACCAACATTACAGTTGCCATTTAAATCAATAAGACATGCTAAGGTACAATGATGCAGATTATGCCATTAAAGAGTTACACTGCATACTAATCTAAACAAAATGACAAATAATCTTTCAGACAAAGCACTCAACATACAGAATATATAGAGAACAGCTAGGATTAAGGACGCCATTCATCCGTCTTTTAAAATTTAAATATAAAATGTTAAAGCTGTTCTCAGTTAACCCAGTCGCTGGGGAATGCGTTATGTGTTATGCGTTTCTCGGTGCCGGTCCCAAGCTCGGATAAATGGGGAGGGTTACATCAGGAAGAGCATCTGGTGTAAAACTTTTGCCAAATCAAATATGTGGACAACAAAACAGATTTCCATACCGGATCGGTCAAAGCCAGGGTTAACAATGACTGTCACTAGCGTTGTCAGGCAACAGGGTGCTGGTGGAAAGTGGGCTACTGTTGGCTGAAGAAGAAGCAGTTGAAGAGGAGAGGAGGAAGGTTAGGAGAGTGGAAGTGAGGGTAGGAACCTTGAATGTTGGTAGTATGACCAGTAAAGGGAGAGAGCTAGCTGATATGATGGAGAGAAGGAAGGCTGATATATAGTGTGTGCAAGAAACCAGATGGAAGGGGAATAAGGCCAGGTGTATCGGAGGCGGGTTTAAATTGTCCTACCATGGTGTGGATGGGAGGAAAAATGGGGTAGGGTTTATCCTGAAGGAACAGTATGCCAAGAGTGTTTTGGAGGTTAAAAGAGTGTCGGACAGAGTGATGAGTATGAAGCTGGAAACTGAAGGTGTGATGTGAATGTTGTTAGTGCATATGCCCCGCAAGTTGGGTGTGAGATGGATGAGAAAGAAGAATTCTGGAATGAGTTAGATGAAGTGGTGGAGAGTGTACCCAAGAGAGAGAGATTGGTGATGAGAGCAGATCTCAATGGGCATGTTGGTGAAGGGAACAGAGGGCATGAGGAGGTGATGGGTAGGTATGGTGTCAAGGAGAGGAATGCAGAAGGTCAGATGTAGTAGATTTTGTGAAAAGGATGGACATGGCTGTGGTGAATACGTATTTTAAGAAGAGGGAGGAACACAGGGTGAC
>JAACJT020000002.1:6803189-6826738 GCA_009936485.2 Gymnarchus niloticus | reverse complement strand
GAGTGACAGAGAAGTATGTAAGAGTGGTACAGGATATGTACGAGGGCAGTGTGACAGTGGTGAGGTCTGCGGTAAGAATGACAGATGCATTCAAGGCAGAGTTAGGATTACATCAAGGATCAGCTCTCAGCCCTTTTTAATTTGCGATGGTGATGGACAGGCTGACAGATGAGATCAGACAGGAGCCCCCATGGACTATAATGTTTGCGGATGACATTGTGATCTGTAGCGAGAGTAGGGAGCAGGTGGAGAAGACCCTGAAGAGGTGGAGGTATGCTCTAAAAAGGAGAGGAATGAAGGTCAGCAAGACTAAAACAGAATACATGTGCGTGAATGACAGGGAGGACAGTGGAACGGTGAGGATGCAGGGAGTAGAGTTGTTGAAGGTGGATGAGTTTAAATACTTGGGGTCAACAGTTCAGAATAATGGGGAGTGCGGAAAGGAGGTGAAGAAGAGAGTGCAGGTAGGGTGGAGTGGGTGGAGAAGAGTGTCAGGAGTGATTTGTGACAGACAGGTACCAGTAAGAGTGAAAGGGAAGGTCTACAAGATGGTAGTGAGACCAGCTATGTTATATGGGCTGGAGACGGTGGCACTGACAAAAATACAGGAGGCAGAGCTGGAGGTGGCAGAGTTAAAGATGTTAAGATTTGCACTGGGTGTGACGAGGATGGACAGGGTTAGGAATGAGTATATTAGAGGGTCAGCTCAGGTTGGATGGTTTGGAGACAAAGTCAGAGAGGCGAGATTGGGTTGGTTTGGACATGTGCATAGGAGAGATGCTGGACATATTTGGAGAAGGATGCTGAGGATGGAGCTGCCAGGCAAGAGGAAAAGAGGAAGGCCAAAGAGGAGGTTTATGGATGTAGTGAGAAAGGACATGCGATTGGAGGGTGTGACAGAGCGGGATGCGGAGGACAGGAAGAGATGGCGAAGGTTGATCCGCTGTGGTGACCCCTGATGGGAGCAGCCAAAAGTGAATGATGATGATGAAGATGAAATCTGTTCTCAGTTGCTCACATGATTTCCTCTTCTTTAAGGTTATGGGTTTGCTTTGCGTCTCCACTCTGTGTGTGCGGCATTTCCATTCATGTCTCAAAATTTCCCATAGTGTGTCACTGTGTGCCTGTGACATCATGCCCCCAATTGGGGGATATATTTCCTATAAATTCTGTGCTTCTTGGGGTAGGTGTTGAACTAGATAAGTGCTACTGGAAAATGGTTTGGTATATAACATTTCCACATATACATTCTTATTCTACACATTATTATAAAATATGAAGAATAACTCAGACTATTTAAAGCAAATATCGTCTGTTACACAAACAAACCAGCGCATGGCATTATACAAATGACTTGTATGAACATAAAGTTTAACATTTATTCCTTATACCTCATTTCTAAGAGTTCTAGAATGTATGATAAACAGATATCTTTATTCATCCCTGTAGGAAGTCATTAGGAACATCCATCCATCCATCCATCCATCCATCCATCCATCCATCCATATTCTCTTGGCTTATGCAATGTCATTGAATGGCCTGGAACCTATGCATAGCAATTAATATGGGGTACACACACACACACACACACACACACACACACACACACACACATTTGTATTTCTAACTTTTTTGGGGATCTTCCATTCATTTCCATGGGCTTAACCCTAATCCTTAGTATGACAACCCTAACCCTTTCCCAGCCCTAACCTTAACCATAAGTAACCCAACAAAATTCAAGACTTTTGGCTCCTTTGCTTTTTTGATTGCATCCCCTCATGGTAAAAATGTCAGATTTTTATTACCTCCTGGGGAGATTTTGTCCCCTCAACATAATTTAAACGTGGTACACACACACACACACACACACACACACACACACACTATACACTATGGGTAAATTTGGAGATGCCAGTTAGCCTAACTATGTCTTTGGACTGAAGGAGGACAACAATGTCGCACAGGGAGAGAACCCAAACTCCACACACAGAGCTGAGGTGAGATTCAAGCACCCAACCATAGATCTCTGTTTAGGAACATGAAATTAAAATTACCCAAAAATTGTCTGCTTGCTACAGTTTATCTTTACTAAAAATACAATATGCATAACAGGTTTTTAAAACATCATAAAGAAAAGCAATCATTCGGCTCTAAAGGAAATTATTAGAAGTGTATTAGATTCAAAGGCCCCAAAATATCACTTTGTAATAATTGATATTCGTGGTGCATTCCAGAGAAAAGGGGTGTGATTTTTTCAGCACCAGTAAATTTGAGCTTACAAAGTAAAATGATGCACATCTGCAATGTCTGGGCATTTCTTATATTATAAATGATGCGGCTTTTATGACTATTAATTATAGCTTTACCTGTCATTTTATTGTACTCTCATAAAAACTGGGAAAAATGAGGCTTCAAAACCTATGGTGGGCGGGAGTATCCCAAACTACCAATCAATTAACTACCAATCAATAATTGATTGGTAGTTTGGGATACTCCCGCCCACCATAGGTTTTGAATCCTCATGTATCGCCATCATTGATTGGTTAATTCATGATGCCCCCAACCACCATGGGTTTTGAAGCCTCATTTAGCTCCAGCATTGATGGATTAGTTCACAACACTCCACCCAACATGAGTTTTGAAGCCTCAGTTGTCCCATCACTAAAAACTGGAACGTGAAGTTATATAGATCATCATCAATAAGTTCTTAATTGCTATATCTGTTACTATTTACAAATGATTTTGTCTACAGCACACTAAGAAAATAACCATAAAAAACAACTGCTACGATCCTAGCCTTAAATGTTTTTGTAAATCTGCTCTGTCTTCCTGGCTGTTGTGCCTTTGTGTTCCTGATCCCCCCAGCGTTACATCAGCATACCTCTCCCTTTCTGACTGGCTAAATCCCAGTTTTCACTTTCTTTTGAAAGTTCTGCCAAACACTGAAGCAGGATACCATTACTTTAAAGCTGTCTCACCTTGTGACTGTGAACTTTATGTGCACTTGGTGACTTTGACTGACTGTAAGTGCGCTTGACCCAGTTGTTTGTTCTATACCTGATTATGCTTAGTCCTAGTGGATTTGGCTGCTTGGATTGCTTCTGTAAATAGCTTGTACATATAATAGTGGGAATAGGCGGGAAGTAAGGAATATGATGCAATTTGTTTTAATGTCTTTTCTTCATTATGACGAGATAGGGAGGTAGGAAAACTTTATGTATACTTTATTTTTCATTTGTATAGGTTAGGAAGCTAATTTCTACAGTTTGGTGTGGCGTTGATCATTATTTTGCTCTGGTTGCCTCTTGAAGCTGTCACTCATTCTACTCCAATAATAAAATGAAAGACACAAACTAAGTAGTGACCTCACTCCAGTTTGTCCTGACCTTAGACTAGAGCAGAAAGCCATATAGAGCTATATTACAACTCTGACAATCCACCACTTCTTTCTGAATAAACCAAACCATGTAGAGATTAATCCGGTTTCAAAAAGACTGGATACAGGCTTTTTCTACTCACAATAAAGCTGTATTGCGATTCCAGCATTTTGCCAGATATAATGTTCTGACATTAACATTTTTACAGGATACATCATGGTGTACTGTGAGGTACTTGGCATCGCTGAGGCAGGAATGTCTAGCCCATAGAAGTTGACTAAATGGGACAGCCATTTGGACTGAATGCAAAACATGTCCATGGAAACAAGATCTTTGAAACTGCCAGGATATAAATTAGTAGAAACAGGTGGCATGACGGCACCCACAGCAGTACTATCAACCTTTTAAGCTTCCTGCTGTTCCTAAGCAATTTTGGCGCATTTTATTTCAGTCCTAGACTGCAGACAAAGGAATCAAGGCTTAGATGCAAGCTATGTAAACTACAGTATTAAATTCCTCATTTCATGACAATTTTCTTTTTTAATTATGAACATATATTTGATTCTCCAAGGTTATGGCATTCTCAAATGTTAGACAATATCTTATAAACAACAGCAATGTGCACAAATTTTATCACATCAACACATCTGTTTAAACGCATTCTGTCCAAAACTGTATGTGACATCCAAGAACAAATCTAACAAATTTGCTGGCAGTGGAAATCAGTCAGCATTGTTCTGTTCTTTATATCGTTGTGTCTTTATCTTTGTTCCTACCTGTGTAGCACTGGATGCATATACACATAAATGGCATATGAGGTGGTGCACCATATTTGAGACCTGAGTCCATCACAGGAAACTCCACACATTCATTTCTTGCATGATGGTTGTGCATTTTGCTGCAGCTGCTCTGAAACTAATTTAGCCAGCACGCCAGTTGTTCTCCATCTGGGTGCAATGCTTTGTCCAACATCGTGCATAATCAAACCTCATGAATTTGTTATTAATGCTATTAATTTATCTTTAGTGGTATTTTTTTTTGGAGGGGAAAAACTCATAGGGGTCAATCTCAACGCTTGGCTAGTAGCTGATTTCATTCCAGCAATGGATGTTGCAAATGGATTTCTTTCCAAACATCTTTACCCTTCACGCATATTTTTCAAGGTCAGGTTGCTAAAATCAAGCTCGATGTTTCCTCACTGTTGCACACTGTATTTGGTCTTTCTCTATATATATTTCTCTCTATAATCTATATCTTAAATTCCCACATCCAATCAAAAAAACTCAAAGGCTTGGAGCTCCTTTTTAATGATAGTCAATCAAATTTAAGA
Organism: Gymnarchus niloticus; assembly: GCA_009936485.2. Taxonomy (NCBI): domain Eukaryota; kingdom Metazoa; phylum Chordata; class Actinopteri; order Osteoglossiformes; family Gymnarchidae; genus Gymnarchus; species Gymnarchus niloticus. Next base: position 6,822,031 of record JAACJT020000002.1, on the reverse strand, counting down.
GAATAAGGCTGAGAGGAAAGAAGGTTAATAATGTAAAGAATCCTGTTGCCTTAAGCTATGAATGTTTATACTTTTTCCATGCTTGCTAACTTCTCTGTAATTTACTATAGAAACTGCTGCCTAAGTTACAGAACTGATTAACAGGAACATTTCCCATTTCTAACTGCAACGAGCTACAAACCAGCAGCAGAAATGTTTAAAATATGTTCTCCTCTATTCCTCGTCTTGCCCAAACTGCTAATTAATGCAAGATGACACATAATGATTGTGTAACTGTTTATTATTCCACGCCATAATTAATCATACCGATTCTAGTTAATAAAAATCTGCAATATGTGTCTTCAGAGTTGAATACTAAGTGCTATGGGAAAACAGAATTCCAGAAACAGTATACTTACTGAAAAAGACAGAGTGAATTTTCGTGAGGCTTAGGAAGAATTAAATATATTTATGCTTAAATGTACTTTATGCTTGTGGGGTCATTACAGAAATTCATTTGCTTTCCAAATTGGGTAGAATTGAAAGAGATTGCGGCACTGTAGGAACTAATTGCCATTTCCGTGAAAGACAACAAATTTCAATAGATTAAAAAGCCTATATCTGCCTATTGCAGCTTGATGATTTGACTCTTAGAAATTGCATTTTGAAATGTTTTGTTTAAAGTTATTAAAATAGGCACTATTATTTAAACTGACACACTAAAAAATATAATACATGTGTTTTTAATAATGGTACCTGCTACAGTTGTATTGCTTCCATTTCAGAGCATTGTATGTCTTTATTTTACCCTTCTAAACTCACTGGCACTTACATTCAGATACTATCAAATTCTTCTAAAGCTCAGTATGTAGGGATGATGCTAAAGGCAAGTGCAGTGCAAGACAATAAAAAGCAAACTAGTCAACAGTGTACTTCAGTAAGTAGGATTAACACACCATGTGCTCTTGAATAAATTGCCGGAATGAAATCCCAGGTTATCCAGTCATTTGACCCTTAATGATCACGAATCACAAAGTCTCTGAGGAAGGTCAAAGGAACCTCTTATAAAGATTATATGCTGGTCTAGTTCGTTCTCAGTCCTTGTGCTTGGAATTACTTGTTTACCTTGGTTTTTGACCTGTAGCATCTGATGCAGAGGCACACGTTTGAAGATCCTCTCAACAAAATATGCAAATTTTAGCGATGTCACTTTCATTTACAAGCTCAATATTTTGCACTCTTCTTCACTATATTTATTATTGGCCAAAACTTCAACCATATTCTATGCTGCCCTATACTTACACATAATGGACTCTATTGTATGTCTAGTAAAGGTATGAACATGAAAAAAAAACACACCGCCCAATGTAGAGCTGCCAGTTTGCCTAAAAGCAGGTGTAGCCCTGATGTGATCCGATGCCTGTTTTGTTTTCTTGCATGTGTTTTGTTTTCCCTTTTTAACACTAAGGTTGCTGTCTTTTGTTTTACGTTCCCTCTGCTGTTCTGGTAAAACCTGTTTCCACTCGATCCCCCAAAATTATTCTCATTTTCCTTCATACCCTCCCTCTGTAACATGAATCTGTTCATGGTCCCATATGAAGAAAAATTTCACTTAATAAATTTGATTTATTTCACAAAGGTAAATGTAAAGCTTTTTTTTAACAAGCCTTTAACAAAAAACAAAACACACCTGAGAAGAAACACTGTAGATGAAGGCTTGTAAACAGCTTCTTAGCTTGAGGAGTCACTTGAGGTATTTGGCCTATACAGGAAGCCATTGGACCATTTCTGAAGGTGTATCCAAATGTACCATGGACCACACTGATGTTCGTTTGTAGAACATGCAGCTTCTCCCATTGGGGAGCAATGCTGAAGAAGACAGTATCGCCATCAAAAGACTAACCCAGAACGCATGGTGATGAGCGGTTGTGATAAAATGGTGAAAGCCCCCTTGGGTTGTCAATGAGATGGTTTAGCATCATTCCTTTCATTCACAGCTAATAGAACTGATAATCCATGAACGAATAATTCTCTCAGATGCGTCCGAATAATTGCTGCAGGACAGTCCAGAATGTAAATTGCACAAATGGTTTTGATGACTTGAAAAAATCTAATCAAATGATCCAAATACTAATCAAACAGAGCAGATTAGTGACTTTAAGTAGAATTCTCACCTATAACAGCCAATGACCAATCTTATAGTATGATAAGAGCACTTTGCCTTTATAATATTGAAGTATAGCAGCGTTAGAACCACAGCTGTAGATTTAGGGAGGGATGGCAGGGACATGTCCCAGCAGGCTTTAAGGAAAGCTGAAAATATCCCTACCAACTCTTACAAATGTATAATGGAAGCAATTGTTTGCAGTTTCAAATCCCCACCAACATTCAAACCAAACCTATTCCCCTGGTTATAACTATTCACTAGAATCCGAGGGGTTCCCAAACTTTTACTTTGCAAGGATCTTTTTAATCAACGTCATTCTACCAAAGGACCCCCACCTACATAATAAGTGCACGTAAAACACAATTACACAGACTAAATCTGTCTTTGATCTTGGCACAAATGGAAAAATGAAATATGATAAAATACAGTAACATTATGATAAAATGTAAAATATTAGACATGCAAGACAAAAACATAGAACAATATAAAAATACAGATATAAAATGTGGAACTCAGTTAAAACACCTGGTTGGATGGAAAAGTGTACAATTAAACATTGTAATCTATTGAGCAGATGAGAAGAATGTGCAATAAAAAGATCAAATATATTTTAATTTTTAGTGTGCTGATTATGAAATGCTGTGAATTCAGTCAGGAGTCTCCTTAGCAGAGCCATGCTGTTCAGTAATGGAACAGCCTGAGGGAAAAGCTGTTCCATAAGCCATACTCTTCTGGCTTTAATGCATTTTTAGGCAGCTTAGTTTTAGATAACTTTTAAATTCCCAGACTGTCGATTTTAGAATTCTGCAAAGCTCACAATATTTATTCTTCTGCATAACTTAACTAATGACTTACTTACAATTAGCTTTTAATCATAACAAATTTCTAGCTTGTCTAAATGATGAGTGTCAAGGTAAAAAAAAAAAAACACTCTTCCTGTATTGATAATTGAGCTCCAAGCTGTTTGACTGCATACATCATGAGCACAATTAAAAGCTTAAATTAAGAAGTATTAAACGTAAACACTTAAGCGTGTGATTCACTTCTTGCTTAGCAACATATGGATGTAGTGTTGGGCACTGTGAACACAACACTTTAGTTCACATTATTTAAGAAGTCGCTGAATTTAGATTCAAAGTAGTTTAGATATTGTGAACTAAAACACATTAAAACTGCCTCAGAGATGAATCCCATTCACAAACCAAATGAAGTGAATCTTAGTTCCTCTGTATAAACACTTCACGCAGTCATTTGTGTGTAAGAGGGTGTACCTGATGATTTTGCTATAGATAAGGAACATCCAATGTTTGTAAGTGAGCTTTCATGCTAGCTGTCATAAATAAATTATGCTTTATTGATCAGCTAATTGTTGTGTTTTAAATATAAAAATAAGACGACTATCACTCAAGATAGTATAGGGAAGAGAGTACTTCCTTTATGCTTATGAAGTTACGTCTCTAACTTCCCTTAATGACGTGAAACATTTTTGTGCATTTGGTAACAACAGCATATATGTCAAAGATACAATTATAGCAATGCTTTCCATTCATGTTCTTATTCAGTCATAAGAGATTTAATATTATTCCAGCTTTAGGACACTAGACTATTTTGACCTATTTTTAACACTTGTCATACCTAATTGTAAGCGATGATGTGCATCATCGCTGCCGCCAAGGTGTATAGATCATAACTCTTGTACACAGCTGTGTATTTATTCCCAAAGCTCCAAAAAAGTCAACGGTGTGTTGGTTGTTCTCTGTCATTAAGGTGCCTTTGTCACAAATCTTCTCTTCACCTGTGTTTACAAGATTTGGTTTTGGACTGAAATATGCTTAGGGTTGCAGTTCCATAAAGTATGTAGGAGAGTCCTTTCTTAGTTGTGCCCTGAAAAATTAGAGAAGGATTTGTGAAACATTGCTATAACGACCCTCAAGCACTTACCTTTTTACATGGCCTGCTTCATAGTTCTCACTCATCTTTCAGCAGATGCACAAAAAGGCAGCATGTGGGTGCCTTACTCCACTGCATTTCAAAGGTTGAATTCTGATTAAAGAGGTGAGGTCTCTTGTCTGACACAACATCTTCGAGAAATTTACAGGAAACAAAGAAGACATGGAAAGGCTCGCTAGTCTTAGCATTCAGTCTTGTCATTCTCAAAACTAGAATAAAAAGTGATGTTTATTCTTTACAGCCCTGGGGGTTAGTTACGGCTGGCATTTTCTCCAAAGTGCTGCGCTATCTGCTTCATGTTGTTGCGTAATTCTGCTCTCTCTGTGTAGCTATGAAAGCAGATCCCATCTGTAGGCTTTGTAGAATGAGAAATTTCAAGCCTCCAGCTTTGGCCTGTACATCCATCCATCTACCCTCTAACTGTTTCACCAGAATGGGGTTCATTTATATGTATACTGACATTTACGTTATGCAAAACCCATTAATAGACTTTTTGTGTTTGACGCGATTCCCTTTCAGGGATTTTTCTTTAACAAATAGTATCCACACATCCATCTTCTAACTGCTTATCTTGGTCAAGGTCACAGGTAACTCTATCCATCCATCCATCCATCCATATGGCTGATTCTGGTCAGAGTGACAGATTAATTTATGATATTTTGAGGTTAAATGAAATAAAAAAAATCTTATTAGAAAAACATACTGTAACAGTCTAATTCTACCATTCTAACATTCTAATTCTACTACACAAAGTGTGTTACCATTGCTGCTTTAGGAAAGTGTCATATTCTAGTTGCATAAAACTGGAAATTTAATGTTAGGCATATAGCTGCAATCTAATCTCGATGGGCATGGGTAATTGCCAAATTGGTCTGTATGATTATTTTCTTTGATAAGATATTTGAACCACGATCAACAGCATTAACAGTGATTACACATTAAAAAAAAAAAAAAAAAAAAAACCTGGTGGTTAGTGGTTTGAATCCCCACACTTGCTCTGTATTTACAGTTTGAATCATCTCCCCACGCTTCCATAGGTTTTCAGCAGGTAGTCTTGTTTACTCCCATAGTGCAAAGACACACAGTTATGTGAATTGATGTCTCTAAATGGTCCATATTGTGTATGTTTGTGTATGTCCTATGATCGTCTAGCATCCTACCCAGACGTGCATCCCAGCTTTATGTCCTGTGGTGTCAGGTGATTCTGGCTCCCCGTGACCCTATACCACATAAACAGTTGGACGATGGATGAAATAATATGCATTTCTTGGTGCATTACCTTTTTATTATCATGTCAGGACAAAAAATTGCTAGGCATAAATCAAAAGGAAAATATATAATCTATTGATATGTAATAATTTTCTATTTTTAAAAATGTTTCCCAGCCTGTATCTTACAGCTGATACTGGATGTCTTCACCAAACAACTCAAAGGTGTTCTTGTTGGAAAGTCCTTTATCATTTTTATCCTACTTTGTTGGAGAAATGTTTCATACCCTCTTTGGCTTCATATTCACTCATGGACTTAACACGTCATTTGTATCATTAATGTGCACCGGAAAACAATGTACCTGCATGAAAAATTCAGATGGGGCCTATTTCAGGTTTAAAGATTGCTTCAGTGTAATAACATTTTACCTTTGTTTCAAAGCGCTCAAACATCCTGATTTTAAAGAAACGATTTGCGTTTCAATATTATTTTTCACAAGTCATATTTTATCAAGAATTTCTCTTCATGTCTCATAAATGACAAATAACTGTAAAATGATTGATTAATAAGTTATATTACTTAGGTGCCTTTGCTAAGTTTAAAGTTTGACCCACAGTTGGGTGGGAAAATGAATTCGAAGCCATGCTGTAACAGCCAAATGCTGCCACCCGGGAAGAGCTCAGTTTATAATAAGTATATGGTACATCGAAAGTGACCTACCCATCAGAGTCATTACCTGGAGGTGGATAAGGACAGTGAAACTGAACCACTTTTAGGTATATTTAAAACTATGAGATATTGTTTAATGTAGTCTTGGCTCAAACTGCAGTGTCTGCCAATTAACTATCACTTCATTACTTTAGAATTATCATACTCCTTCTGAGTGTCCTCTCAGGTCTAAAGCTGTATAATAGAGGAACACACTTTTAGAATAATCCACAGTAACCCGATATCTAGACACTGACCTTTTTTAATATCTATCCATATTCCAACGGCTTATCTAGTACAGGGTTCTATGGAGGCTGAAGTTCATCCCAAGGCTGCACAGGACACAGAACAGGGGAACACCATGGATGTGTTCCAGGGCTTGCTCTTGCCCACAGTAGACATAACATTTCACCTAACTTCAAGCAAACACACACAGAGCAAGGGATTCAAACCGCAACCTTGGAGATGTCAGGAAATGGTGTTATCCACTGACATACTGTGTTGTGATTATTCCATTATATTACATTTTTTATAATGCATATCTTTCCTTTAACCAAAATATCATTATCAGCATCATCATCTTCCCACCGCTTTTCCTAGTCATGGTGGCAGCATGCCAAGTCGGTAAAACTAGATATCTTTATCTATAGCCACAGACTCTAGCTCACTCTGGGGGATCCCCAGACGTTACCCAGCCAGCTGGGAGATATAATCCTCCCAGTGTGTCCTGGGTCTTTGCCGAGGTCTCTTCCAGTGTGGCATACCTAGAACAGCTCCCTTGGGATGGCAGAACAGCTTCAGCTGGCTCCTCTCAAACCAAAGGGGCAGTGGCTCTATTTCCAGGTCACTTCCCACCTTCAAACTCCTCACCCAGCAATGGAGAGCGAATCCAGCAACACTGTGGAAAAACCTCATTCCAGCAGCTTGTATTTATGATCAAGATCGTTTAGTCATTACCCAAAGCTCCTGACCTTATGGGAAGATAGGGATGTAATTTTAGGGTATACAAAGAGTGTCATCTTACAACTTGACTCATGCCTCACCACCACGGACCCTGCGGACAACGAACTGATCTGTATGTCAACCACCAATTCCATAATTCATGAACAAGTTTTCTGAGGTACTTCAACTTGGAGCATTCTTCTCTTGTCCAAGAGAGTATCATGGACTTAAGGTGCTTATTCTCATCCCCGTCGCTTCACACTCAGCAGCAAATCACTCAAGTGCATGCTGAAGGGCCTGGACAGGTGAAGTCAATAGTAGGGTATCATTTGCAAATAGTAGAGATGTCACCTCTGGCCCTGTAATCTGTAAACTGTTCCAGCCGTGACTGGGCCTTTATGTCTTGTCCATGAAAATCACACATAGGACTGGAGACAAGACGCATTCATGATGGAGGTCAACACTCACTCAACACTCACTCCAATCAACCCTCTCTCTGATCAACACTCACTCTGAACAGTTTCAGTTTCGCGGCAAGGATGTGGATACAACTCTAACTGTTTTCAAACTGGGACTGAATAGCATGCAGAACTACAACATTGTATTTTACATTTTATTAGTTTGGCAGACACTTTAATGCAAAGTCATATGCAGTGATTCAGATAGAAAACAAGCATATAGCATTTTAAGGGGATACCTAAGAAATAAGTGCAGCAAAGTTGAGCTTCAAATGAGTGACCAACAATAAAGTGCAGGTTAGAACTGGATTAAGAGCCATGCAACATCTTTTATACCTTCTATTTAGACCAAACATGTAGTCCTAGAACTTGCCAAGGTAAACCATATTTCTGCATCACCTCACACAATATGTACTAGAGCAAGATGTCAGTCACTTTTCCCAGTCTACAAAGTACATGTAGAGCGTCCAACAATCCCTAACATGGTTGTGGGAGGTAGAAGAGTTGCTCAACTCTTCAATGACCAGTCCAGAATCTGCGATGTTCCGCCAAAACTCTAAATTCTGTGATTTGCCAGAGTCTCTAGTACGCCAGCATGGGTTTTCCCAGGAAGGCTGAGAAGTGTGATCATCATATAGTTTGAACACATGCTCTCATCGCCCTTTTTAAAAATAGGGACCACCACAGGCTGAGAAGTGATCCCCATATAAATGGAACACACCCTCTCATCCCTCTTTTTTAAAATAGGGACCCCCACCTCTGTAGCCTTTTCACTGTGGAACCATTGTGAGTTCAGTTGCAGTGATCCACTCTGATTTCCAAGACCACTTCATATTGAAAGGCAAATCCACAGCATTATTAAGTTCCTTAAATGTTCTTTCCACTACTCAGCAATATCCATAAAATTGCTCAGCACTTCCCTTGTCTGACTGAACATCAAGGTCCTGCTTCCCCTTCCTGAGGTGCCAGTTTGACAGAACATTTTTGGTCTCACCGGATTCTCTCTCTCTATGGCTTCTCCAAACTCATTTCATGCATGAACTTTCATCTTTGTAACTGTCTTCAGTGCAGCCTTTCTGATTTGTCGGTACATTTCAACTGTATCAGGAGACCCACATGCAAGCTTGCCCTGATGGCCTCTTCTCCATCTTGATTGTCTCTTTCATCAATAATGCCCACCAACAAGTCCTAGGCTTAGCTCTATGACAGGCACCAAATGCATACTGACCACAACTCTTAGTAAATACTGTAATTACTCAGGCCTTGAGTATAGTCCATTTAGAATCAATGTCCCTCTTAGAGCTCCTAGAGGCTATGCTTTGTAATTTTTTTGTTTCATGACATATTTTGGATGTTTTCATTCAATATTTACAAACCTAACAAACAGCCTCCAGGATCTTTTGAGAATTGAAACAAACTGTGAGTAGCTTGCATTTAGACATACTGAAAGCATTTTCCTGGAGCTTTCTAGATCATTGGCATTATTGCTGGTCCCAATTCCGGAAGGAAAGCGATGTTGGAGGTTCAGAGAGAGTAAGCATAAGTGGGGTAAGCTGGGCAGAATTGAAGCTGGACTTAATGTTTCACCCCACAAGCACCCAGTACCTAGCATGTTGCAAAGACTCAATCTCTGACCAATAAAACGGGCAAATGAAAACTCAGGATCACTTCCCAAATGAATCTTAATAACTTGCATTATGATCTACACCATAACCTAGTTAAACTTATTAGTGGTATTTTGTTGATCAGAATACCACTACTAATTTCCTAAAATGTGACCTTAATGTAATTAATCATAATTGACTTTAAGGCATGTTTGCATTTCAGTTTAAATTTAAGGTATCATATCACTCATCTGCATTCCATTTTGTTTCATTTACCCGATTGTATCTTTTCATCTGTGTTCCTGCTTGATACCCAGCTTCCTCCATGAAGGGAATATTGTCAGGGTCTCTTCAATCCTCTCTGTATAATGCCTGATAGTGACGTTTCACCAACTGGCTTAGAGGTGAAACCCTTTTTTTAACCTCAGATTTAGTCCTCTGCTCAGATGGTGCCTCTCTTAGCATTGCTTTATACCATTTCTTCTTACATGTACTCTAGCATGCACTCGCTGTTAAGCTGCATTAACTCCATCAGTAACTTAGGGTTGCCAATGTGAAGGAATACAGGACAACACCCCCCTTTAGGGGTGCTGGTAAGTTTTTTTGTTTCGCTTCAGCAGATGACAACTGGTGAGATAGCAGCAAATCCTGAACACCTGAGACTTGACATGTAAGTATAACATGATGTGTATGAGAATACGGGAGAAATCACATTGCGTATCAGTTAATAATGAGACACAGTGTGTTACTTTTCAATACAAGCATATCCCACATTATATGGGATGCACGGAAATCATATTGGCCAGGCAAGGCAAATTTATTTATATGGCATATTTCATACACAGAGTCAATTCAAAGTACTTTACAGAAACACGAGAACACTAAAAAACATTTTAATCATTTCACCAGCAATAAAAGAAATAAAAAACATTAAAGAAATATAAAAAAATACTTATTTCAAGAGATAAAGTTCCAACACAACTTTATCTCTTGAAATAACAAGAGATAAAGGTCTGAAGAGAGTCTACGCAACTTTGATGAATCTCAGTTTTCTTGTACTTGTACCTCAAAAGGCTCTGTATAGTACACCTGTACAAGCTGACCAGCAATTTCTTAAATTTCTTAGGTTTGCTCTCCTCAGGTTCTTCGGGTAGTAGAGTTTTGCTTTGCTGTGCATTCCCTCCAGCAGAAGAGGTGTTGATGGACAAAGAGAGATCCTCTGTGATATGGATGCCCAGAAATTTTGCTGGTTTGTTACTAGTCGATATTGGACTGTGTTCTGTACTCTGAGTTCTCCTGAAATGCAGGATGATTTCCTCACAACAACCTACCAGGTTTTGTGCCTCTTCCTTTCAGGCTGAATCACTGTTGCTGCTGATCAGTCCACTGACTGTCATGTTGTCTGCAAACTTGATGATGGTGCTGGAGATGTAAACGTGTACATGGCTGTAGGTGAAGAGTACATAGAGGAAGGGGTTGAGCATATGTCAATGTGAGATGCTTGTTCTCAGGGTCAGGGTGGAGGAGAATTGCCTTACCGTAATGACAGACTGAGGGAGGTTGGTCAGGAAGTCTGTTATCCAGTTACTCGTACTGCATCACAGCTTGGCATTCCAGCTGCATCAAACCTCACCAAGCTTTATAGTGAGTCATCAAAACAGCCCAAAATATTCTAGAAGCACAACTCCCAGCCACTGAGGACATTTACAACCTATACTGTCTAAGGAGAGTAGTCAACATCATTAATGACTCATCCCACCTTAGCAGGCATCTGCTCGTCCCCCAACCACCCAACAGGTGCTATGGAACAACAATCACTCACACAAGCAGCATCAGGACCAATGTCTTCCTAAGGGCTATCTCTCAAATGAATTCTCAAACCCAAATCCCAGAAGTGTAATAATGGACTAGTGCAATATCATGAAACCAGAACATATAATGTGCTAAAATCATCAACAACAAACAAAATGCAAATATTTGCAATAATTTATGTTTAACGGTCAATAGCTTCTCTGGCACTTTATATCTTATATGTTTTGATTTATCTTTATGCTTTAGACCTTGTTTATTCACATATATAAAATTTATTTATTTATAGTTTATTTCTTTAACATTGTCTATGACTGCATTGGCTTGGGAAGTTACAATGCAATTTCATTATGCGCAATACAATGACTATAAAACACTTTTTATATTCAGGAGGACATTCTTCTCATTCATAACCTTCCAAGTATCTTCATCAATCTTTACATGAGAATCAAAGTCTCCTACTAGGACCACAGAGTCCATAGGCGGTACCCTTTCAAGCACCTCACCCATGTTCTCCAATGTGGCTGGGCACTTTGACCTGCTGTTCAGTGCATATGCATAATCAACTGTTTAACCCCTATGCAACTCAATCTCACAGACGCAACCTTCTTGTTCACTGGGAAAATCTTCAGCTGCACAACCTGGGACTTGCAAGTTTCCCCAAATCTGCTTGAGGTCTTTCAACATGGGGAACTCCAGAACAGGAAACACTACCCCAGTCAAGAGGTCTGGTTCCAGTGCCCACACTGTGTGGGGAGGTAAGGCTGACTATATCAAGCCGATGCCTTTCGATCTTCTGTCTTCTGCTTGTTGAGCCCACAAGATGGATCCATGTTTGCATTTCAGCTGAGTTCTGACAGGTTACATGAGTAGTTCCATCGACAGCCGACAGTCATCACCCACTGGCCTGACTCCAGGAGCAGGTCCCAATGACCCCATTCTAGGTGTGGTACACTTGCTGTTTTTAGTCTCATTGGCTGTCTTTATTAGATTGTAGTTTGAGCTCTCCTCACATAACTATTCTCCAAGTCAGCTTGACCAGAACCTGATGCTGCAGATGACACAGCAAACACCCTTCCATCACACTAATGTCACCATCTTCTGAGCGACAAGCAATATACTGTATATGCACTTATGTTCGACTGCTTTCTGTTTAGAAATACCATATCAGTTATTTACCTACCAGACACCACAGTTTTTAAATGCAACTCACACAGCTTGCTAACAGCTTCTGCTTAGCTCTAGTAGAAGGCCCAGCAGTGTTTCTTTCCTGAGAGTTGTCTACAGTCGTTTGTTTTATCTGTTGGTACAATGTCTCAGTAAGCCAGCAGCTACATTATGGTGAGTTATATGGGAAAAAGTTCATTCTTTCAGCTGGTAAACCTCATTTCTTGACACCTTTGTTCCAGCTCATTAGCTTACTCAAACATCATTTAGAGGTTTCTTATTTATTATTATTATACTAATTATTAATGTCATTCCTGCTTAACAACAAGTTTCAATTAGCTGCATATCTAGGAAGCTGACAAGTTTATCCTTACTATTTACTTTGGGTGTTCTTAATCAGTCTATCTTAATCCAAGCTTAAGAAAAATTGTCAGAATTTGTCTCTTTAATAAAAATGTGCATAATGTGGGGTATTTGTGCAGAACGAGATGGAAATGGGATTACAGGAGCATGTCCCCGCCTCGCCTGTTTTGCTCCCACTCAATCTGATTTCCTGACAGACACTCTCATGCACACACAAAGGCAATATGGTCATGAGCTCTTTGCTGCCAAAACCATTTGTCCTGATTTTCTGCGCATCACTCCCAGCTAATCTGTCACGTCTCCCAGAATAATTGCTCCTGGAGAGATGGGGGGGGGGTTTGAGCGAGAGGAGAACTCATTCCAGCCCACGCGACAGGGCGGTAGGTGACATAAAGGAGCAGGAAGCTCCAGGGAGACATTCAATCGGAGATATTCAACTTCACTGTAGAGGGAGCTGGATGGACATGTTCCCCTCCATCCCAGACTCTTGTAGACGGTTTCCAAAATCCCTTGGGAAATCACAGCATTTTGCTCCCTATCAAAACCTCTGCCCAAGGAAAATGTGCAAGGGGACACATTTAGACAAAACGGGTTAGCGTGTGTTGCCTTCTGCCAAGCATTGACTGACAGGTAGATTTACTGCTGTTATGTACAACAGCCCCTAATGAGTGCTGTCAGACAGGCTGCGGGGATCCTAAATGCTGTTAGTGCAAGGCATGCAGCACAACCAGCAGGCATTCTGCAGGGCAGGCCAATCAATTCAATTCAATTCAGTTTTATTTATATAGCGCCTTTAACAGGGAGCATTTTCACATAATGTTTTACCTAGTCCTGGCCCCAAGGACCCAAGAGAGTAAGCCAAGGGTGACAGGCAAGGAAAAGGAGGAAAAAACATTGGGAAGAACTAGACTCAAGGGGGAAGCCCACCCTCCTTTGGCCGGCACCAGGCAGGAGAAGTTCATTAAATTCATTAATACAATATGAAGAACAATGAGATAGAACAGCCAGATGGACAGCAGTGTATTGGAGGAGGCAGTCAGCAATCAGCTACTGCCATGCAATTGGAGCAAGGATTAAAAATATGGAAAATAGCAAGTCAGTAACATCTTAAAAACACATGTACTTATTCATCATTATCCCTGCTTGGAGTGTATTTGTGCATGGAACATCAGCCTATCACAGAGCACAATTGGGCAACACAGAAACATCACCTCACATCATGAGAGGAAACAGGAGCACCTGGAAAAAATGCACAAGGAGCCAGAATTGAATCCCCAACCTTGGAGCTGCGAGGTTACCCTCTGAGCCTCCACTTGGAGGCTACCCACTGAGTCACCCTGCAAGTTTATTTTTATGAAAAGATGACTAACTACTCCAAATATGAGCAAATCTGCTTTAGAAACTGGGCTTTTTTCAGGGAACGGCTGAGACGGTGTGTATTGCCTAGCTGGTACTGTCTTGGTTTGGGGCTACAGTAATTGTGTTTATTGACTAAAGCTTTTCTTTTTCACATTTTATAGTCCTTTGGGGTGGTAATGCTTCCTGTTGATCTCTTTACTTTGACATTGAGGTTAAGTGATGCACAAACCACTACCTGTCTTTTATTTATACACAATGTTTCATGTCACTCAGTCCATCTTTCCATTAGTCATGTTACCATCATCTTCTCATATCAAAAGGTGTCCTATTGGGTTACTGTGCCTTTCAACCAATATTCTTTTATTTAGCCAGAAAGCGAAATGCCCATAAATAACAAACTGAATGCCCATGTTTTCAGCCAATGGATATGCATAAAAAAAAAGAAAAGTAATATGAAATCAAGCCTAACCCAGAAGGACCTACTTGGCAGGCCACCACTGTGACCCACACCAAGATAAGTGGTATGAAACTGGATGAATGATGTTATAGCATTGCTGCTGGGAAATCTGATTCTTAAATAGTAAATTAGCATTATCAGAACTTTAAGAGAAGGAATCCATGAAATGGCTCCAGATACAGAGGAATTGATAATTGAGCTTTGATACATAAGAGATTAATAATTTCCATGATGACACAGTTTGAAATTATGTGAGTGATGTGCCATCGTTCATGAATGCAGTTGTGTGTGTGGGATTTTCCTTGCACCAAAAATCTGCAATCTAGAAAAATAGTTGGAATGGCAGTATAAAAGGGGCTCTTAATATTGGTGGAACACTGGATCAAGGATGAGCCCTTGCACTTACCTTATAAACTCATCTGTCACAGCAATGAACTCAGAATAAATAGAGATTTTTAGTTTTAATTTATTTTATCCACCTTATTCTTACTACAAAATCAACCAATGCACAAAGTGAATACAGAGTACTTCAGGGCCAGCTGCATTCATAGTAGACATGTAAGTTGATTTAATTGTAATCAGCATTCTTGCTACATTTTGAATGCTGCTGAGAGACAGAACGAGTAGTTAGAATGATTACTGCGAGCATTCAGTAAAAACTTAGAACTTGCTGGAATACAACTGCTGTGTGTCCACTGCACCATCTGCTTATATACACTACATGGAAAAAAGCATTAGGACACCTGCCTGTGCAATATCTCATGACAAAACCAAGGGTATAAATAAGAACTTGGTCCTCATTTGCCTTCACTCTTTGGAAAAGGCTTTTTGCTAGATGTTTGAATATTGTTGGTGGGATTTGCTGCCATTCAGCCATAACAGTTGGGTTTGGGTTGGGTTTGTGTGGCCTATGACATCACAACTGAACTCTTCTTGTTTATAGAAGTTTCCACATCACAATCACTTCATTTGCAGTTAACAAAGGCAGAAATTTGAAACTGACTTGTTGGGAAGGTGTCATCTTCTGATGGTGTCACATTGAAAGTCACTAATCTTTTCGGTATGACCCATTCTGCCACCAGTGTTTGTTGCTGGAGACTGCATGGCTGTGTGTTTAATTATACACCTGTCTCAGCAATGAGTATGGCTTAATTACCCAAGTCCAAAAGTATGTGGAACTCCCCCATTAACTGGTGTCCCAATACTTTTGTCCATATGGTGTATATAAATGTCCTTAACCCTGCACCACACAAAAATGAAAAATTAAACTCTACTATAGGAAATATGACAATTTTTCATCTCTGGTATGAAGACATCTTCTCTTACTGTTTTACCCAACTACCAATTTCCATTTTATACTTGATGCCTTTCTAAAGTAAGTTCTAAAGTAAGTTTAATCAACACTGACACTATGTATTTATAAAGACAAATAAGACCTTTGGTAATAAATCAATTGCAAAGTCATTTTGGGGTGCCCGATATTGCATTAAAGTCAAGAAAAAGAGAAATTTACCTTCCCAGCAAAAACATCCTTAACTTTAATTATTTAATTACGGTTAATGCTATTATTAATTAACACATTTAATTAATAATATTAATATGTGCAAGAACAAAACTGTCAACACTTTGCATTGTGCAGCAATATGGCTAAGTGTGAGTGCTGATAATGGAAAACTGATTATTGCCAAATTTAAAATTGAGACTGTTAAGTGTGAGATGTGCCTTAGGAGGCACTGACATCTCAGCCAAGGTGTACCTCAGTCTTGAGCCCTGTGCTGTAGGGGTTGGCTCCACGACCTCTGTGACTATGACCAGAATAAGGGGTTAGAAGATGGACATGTGTGATACAGCCGTAATACACTGCCATAATGAAAGAGGGAATGAGAGGAACAAAGTTAGTAAGCAGAAAGTGTGAGAGGACCTGGCTTGCACATATAACCTTATTTAACAACAGGGTAGTACAATAGAAGAACCACTAAAACCTCGTCTTCCACTCATTCCTTGGTTCCACCCTGGCTATAATAATTACCACGTGTTTCAACCAATCAAAAGCCCACAACCCAAAGCCAATTTCTGACCAGTTCAGCAAGTGTCTCTATTAGTTTAGCTTGGAGCTGACAATCAACCACCTCATGAGCTCAGGCGTTGTATCACATTACACCTGAGTGCTGGAAATCAGTCTTTATTGACCTTGGGTTCAAGATGAGAGGGTCTTTGATCCCAATAAAGTGAGGCGAGGGTATCAGTCTCCATATCAAACCTTAGGGGGCCAGGCTGTGGCAGGGAGTATACCAACCTAGATGGTGAGATCCATGAACTTTAGAGAAGGACATCCCAAGTTTCACTTAATACAGGCAGGGTAAAGAATCTCCCCTTCCTGGCCAGACAAGCCACCTGCCACAAGAGAGACAGTGGCATGTGTGACATCCATGTCCTCAGTAATTATCACATCTCCGAGCTGAGGATGCTAACGAGGGACTGCCACACTACAGGGGGTGTGAGATTGAGACTGTGAGGTCTCATTTCACAGATACTACATAAGTAAGTTTCACCAGGCCAGTAACACAAGGTTTCACAGAGCATTCTCCTTCTCATATTATATCTTGAAATGTTATGATAGATTTAGGGGACATGGGTGAAAATGATGCAAGAATGAGAACAAATCTAGAAGTGGTAATGGTTGGCATACCGGTATGATGTTTCAAGGGTGCATGGCTTAGAATGTTGCTATGCGTTACTGATAAGGTTGTTACTCACCACTGACAGGTAACAAATACTACTTCATTGATGTAATTGTCTTATTAGTAAATGCATTTATCCAGAGAATTTAACTGCTAATGTCATTTAATATTCTTCTGGAGCAGCTCTGTGTTACAGTATGTGCCTCACTCAAGGGTACAACACCCTTCAGATGTGTTATAACAAGCATCTTATTGGCAGCTCGATTTGATAAATCAATGTGAAAAATTTAAATTATTTCTTTGTACCTGTAAAACTCTCACTTAATGCAAGAAAACAAATCTCACAACAACCAAGCTGTAATAAATGAAAACAAAACAAATCACTGTTGAATTTATTTATATAATAAAACCCTAACAGAAATGGATTGTGCAGGCCGGCTATCGCTAATTAAAAATGATACATTACCCAGTTAGACCGTCAATTGGCATTGATTCTAGGAAATGCTTATATGGAGAGAGCTCTATTCTGGACATCATCCAGCATGATACACTCTGAAGCTACTGTTGATTGACTAAATTAAATTCAATCATTAAGCTGCTTCAATACATGCAGCAGTCAGTTGTGTTTAATGGCAATTTATAACTGAATGGTTGGTGTGATGTTAGCAATGTGGTAAACACCATGTTATGGCATTCGGCTTTCTGTTAAATATGGTTTTAAGATGTTTAAAAGGCTTTTTTCTATACATGCAAAACCCAGTTTAAGAATAATATTATCATCTACTATTTCTACCATGTCCTGAAGCAAACAAACAAACAAATGATTTGCAAATATATAAAAAAAATAGCTCACAATCATAAGGCTGTAATGCAAAAACCCACTCAGCCAGTATACACACTTTTGAGTAGAATATTTTTCATACATCCTGCAGTCCTGTCCAGGATAAGCAATTGGAAAATGGATGCATTGATGGGTGGATGGGCAGATATACTAATAGAAACCTCACAGAGACCATCTTTTAAACTGAAAAATGCATTGTGCTTCAGAGAAACACAAAACATACATTCTGTTTCTTTGACAAGAAATCCAGCCAGATGTTGTTTGCTAGGGCAGATTTGCTTATTATTATTTTTAAAAGTATTTAAGTCTATCAGAGAGCCATGATACCATTGTGATGTGCATCCATTAATTAATACTATTAAATCATAATTTCACTAATTAATGCATCATAAAGCTGCAACAGAAATAGGAATCAATGTAATCAGTGTAGCTAACTTATAAGCTTATTTAAAATGGGTAACCATACTGTCAATGTGGTGATTTTGACACTTACAGGTAATTGTTTGCTTTCTTACATGCGCGTAGCGGATATAAATCCTGATTTTTTGTTATATTTTTTATCTGAGGCCACCAGTTGACTTTTGTTGATTGTTCCATGCTCAATTCTCTGCTTATCAGGTTGCCAAATGGTAATGTTTTTCCTTGAATAGGAATTTAGGGGATGACTCAGTGTTGAGTCATTGTTGTTTTAACATGGCAGTGTCCCATTTCTAGAGATTTCAACAAAGAGAAACATACGTATTGAAAGCCCATCCATCCTACATAACTGCATACTAGTATATAGTATGCTGCTGCGCTGCATTGAAGCTATTTGGCTAATATAAGGAAAGTTCCTTTTTCCTCCCTTCTATAACACATTTTAATTTTCTAGAAGGGTGTACATTCCCTGCTGTGAGAGGTTACTGTACTGTTAGTTAGTGTCACATTAATCTAAAACACACACAGGAGAATGCCCTCTCTTTCCTCTGAGCAAATACATACCAGGCTAAGCAGTATGCATAAATTGGACTAAATGCAAACAATTAATTCATGACATGGGCTGCACTGTATTTTCACCATTTTTCTACTAGGTCAGAATCAGAATCAGAATCAGAATATCTTTATTGTCATTGTAACGAGTACAACAAAATTAAGTGCAGTCCCTGTGT
>JAACJT020000002.1:6785859-6803089 GCA_009936485.2 Gymnarchus niloticus | reverse complement strand
ATGGGAGAAATATAAAGGAGGGAAGCTAGCATATGCACACCATAATATCAAATATGGATTGTAGTTTAAAATAAGATAAGTAGACAGCACTCAGTCTGCCTGAGACATTATTATAGGTCAAAGATGACTTAAACGTATGTATACATTGCCTCACTTAACCAGTTTGTCTGGAAGAAAACTTAAGGCCAGATATAGGCTGGATGTTATCAATCAGGTCAAAACAGGTGCCTGTGGTTCAGCACAGATAAATTCGTCCTCTTCCGGTCAACGGTGGCCATACATTTAGTGTATCAGCGTACCCAAACAGTGGGACTGCAAACATCACTACATACACTCTCCTCTGCCTTACAAAAGGAAGCCCTAACAAACATTCAGTCTTGAGTTGTAATTAGCTTTACATGACATTAGATTTGGCCATTTTCTTAGTCAAATAAAAAAGGCAATGCAGATTCTTTGCTAAATTTCTAAAGACAACAATGAAAAAATCACACACACACACACACACACACACACACACACACACACACACACACACACACACACACATACAATGAGGAGTCCAGTTTGACTTTGGCTCAGGAATAAGTAACATAGGTTCTTTTAATTCTAATAAATCATTAAGCCTACATCAAATTCCTCATTGACTACTTCTTTATAAAATCTCTCAGACCAAAGGTTGTTTCATTATTTTCATTCTTAATCGTAGATGTGTCAGGGATTATATTTTATTCCCTGAAAATAGCAAAGGTGCTAAGCAACTGAAAAGGTTATCTTTTTACCAGAGGACCAATCACCTTATAGTAAGCCCTCATGGAAGTTAGTGCATGCTTCATATTGCCTCATGCAGTGTAGTCATGGCAGCAGCAAAAGCAGGAAATCATGTTTTGTGGAGGCTCATATTACTCTTGTTCTAATGGCATTGGCCTTGCAGCTGCATAGCAACAGAATTGAATGAATACTTTACTATTAAATATATTTTATTCTGTACACATTTGTTGCAAGAGATGGTCCTGCTTCAGTTAATATGTGGCTGTATAAGGCATATGGAAAGTAAGACATCAGCTTGGGACGGTCCTTTGAACTAGATCGTCATATCAGCGGCTATGATGTAATTAACCATTAAATGAATCCTTCTATCAGCTGTGAGTACGACGTCACTCTCAACTCAAAGAACACAAAGAAAACAAATAATGTCATAATTAAATGAACATAAATGCTACGGCAACCTGACGTTCTCATATTACTTACTAGCAAGTAAGTATTTACACATTATAAAGAAAATAAAGACTAATTTAATAAAGCTGTTTATGATTCGTAGAATAAAGGTATTACATGAGGTTTGTCAGCACAACTCCAAGACCAAAGAGCATAAACCTTTTTTTACAATAGGTACCTTAGTCTGAAGAGGGTTGGACACTCAACTCCCAATGGGCTACATCGACATTACCCTCAGAGGACAGGCGTGGAATAGAAGAACGTTTTCCTTTACAGAAAGAACAAGTGTTACTTTATGTGTGTGGCTGGGAGGGGTTATGTTTTGTTTTGAGATTATAACTGCACATTCAAACATGACAGAGAAGCAGAACGGCGCAATTCCTATCACCGTTTGTCCGTACGAAAACAGAATCTGCAACTGCAGGAGACAGAACTAATGACGTGAGGCTGTCTTGGGATCTGAATGAAAGATGGACCTTTCTCTAAGAAGCAAATTTCAGAATGTGTGTTTGTAATGAGCTCAGAAATTGCCACACATCTGTTTTCTTTCCCTGACATTCTTTAAATTGTGAGTGCTTCACATTTTGCTTTCGCAGCCGGGCACCAATTATTAAACTGATTAATTAGACAGGAATGCCCCAAAATTTATGGGCTTAGTGAGAGAGCTCAGTGGTACTTTGGGCTTTCACCTTCCGCTGATTTAAAAGCTGTTTATTCCTAATACTTATTAAAATGTGTAGGCAATCACGTTTTTCTACTTATACATTTCATTTTCCTCATAGTGCATGCAGGAGATCCAAGTGTGACCTGTTTCAAATATGACCTCACACTGATTGATTGAACACAGGTGCTTGTGCTAATTTTCCTCTTCCAGATTAGGTTTTAATTGTCAATGCATTATTTAAAATGCAAAATGCTTCAGTAGGGTAGCCGTACCATGGGATTGCGATTAACTTCATTTTTTTTTTGTTGTCATCCATTTACTCTGCTTAAAGATGTTAATGTACTACTGGAAACTGTTATGGTTTCAGTCATGGCACTATGAAAGTATAGCTAGTGTAGTAATTATCAATTAGCTTGCCAATTGTTAACGGAAGTAATTTAGTTATTGAAATGTTACATAGCAGGATGCCATTTGGTTGCTACTCTTCTGCAGCTACAGTAAAAACAAAGGAACAAAAATACCCCCCCCATTTCAGTTTGTAATGCCCTTTTAAGGTGTCTAACCCAACTGTGCCATATCACCTTAATGGATCACTACAAGTTAAGGAAAATCACGCAGATGTATAATCTTTGCAATAATGTTTCAGAATGCCTCATTATGAAGGAAATCTGTTTAATAAGTACCTTTTACATACGTTGGTTGCAGTCATTCATATGTATGGGAATAGTCCATTATCTGCTTGTTTGAAACAAATTACTATCTATGATAAACTGCTTTATTCTCAAACTTTGACCTTGAAATTTTACTCTTCTTGGAACAACCTCAGCAATGGAGCAAAGGTTTGTAAGCTCAGACCAGTTTAGCCTTGAAACGAATATATATGAATTCGCCTTGAAAAATAGGTAAATATGGTAGAAGTGCTTTAGTAATAGGTTGTATCATTAATGCTTTTAAAATTTTCTATCCATATACCTGACTTCTCTCAATCAATGACTGCAATAGTAAAGAACTCATCACAAAACTCACTTTTACCTATTATTGATGTATTTATACTGTACAGCTGTGTAGTTGAAACTTCATTTCGCTTAACATGTTTAGTGCATAATTCCCTTGACGCTGAGATATTTCCTGTTATTTATGTACTGATATTCCTCATCGCTGACTATAATTCTTCATTTATTTTTGTAAAAGAAAATTTCATTTATTAAATTTTCTCCACACCCAATAGCCAGTGCAACAGATGGTATAATTAACTGCCTGTTCCAATGATTTAAGGAATGGATCATTAGTGTTAGTTATTTGAGATTAATGGGTCTATTCAATCTAGTGGAAAAGTGCATATGTAAATATGAATGATATTTGAATTAAGTTCTTTTTGAAATTAAATCCCTTGAGCGTAAATGTATGATGGACCCTAAGCTGTAAAATGGATCTTGTCTTGTTGTAAAAAGTCAGAACTCTAAATGAACCTTTGTTTCACCAGCCATAGTACAATCTTTCTAGAATAACATGATCCAGTTATTCCTTTATTTTATATAAATAATCATATTTGTACACCTTAGTTATTTTATTAATTATTTTCTTAATTTCGATTAATGTAAAGTCATGAAAAACATAGTTAGGAGTAATTTAGTTTGATTTAGTTATGAGTAAATGGTCATTTTTTCTAGCTGATGAAAAATTAGAACTGGCCATCAAAATTTGCACAATAAAACCGTAAGAGATATTCATCAAATTTCTAACCTGTGTAACCACTACGCAAGGTAGCATAGGGCAAAAGACATAGTACACCCTAGACGAGATGCCAGTCCATCACGGATGACATGCACAGACACACTCGTAGTCATACTCTATGGGCCATTTAGAAACCACAACTAGCCTGACTGAATACCTTTGGACTATGACAGGAACCCAGAGTACCTAGAGGAGATCCACGTGACATGGGAAGAACAAATACACTCCATGCACAAGGAGCTGAAGTAGAGTTCAATTCCCCAACCCTCGAGCTACAGTATGTGGCAACAATACTAAAGACTGAGCCACGGTGCCCCAAAGATAAATCATTCATTTAAATGGCTTGATCAAAGCACCCATAGATACATATTTCAGACTCACATTGACTTGGGTTTTCTGGAATCTGCAGCACAGAGAGAAACTGCAAAAATCAGACAGATGTACAAAATCACATTACAGCTTGCAAAGAATTGCATCAATAGATACACAGGGAATTTTAGCATTATATCTGAGAATCTAAGACACACATGCTGCTATGCTGATGAGTAATGAAGTAAATAAAATTTATTAAATCTCATAATAATGCTGTGATGTATTTGAGGTGCCGTTCTTAAACATTTGGTAGGTACCAAATGCCTGACATTAATCTCTTCCATCTGTACCTCACCTTGTACGTGCGTGTTGCCTTGCCTGGCTGCAGATTTGCTCTGAGCTGTCTCTCTTATTAAACTGTTTGTGATTTTTGATGGAGGGCACTTTGTTTTTCTGAACTCTAAGTGATATTTAAGTAGACCATCCTGTTTTTGTTAACCTTTGAGGCTATGCAGAAGACTGGATGCACAATGCCTGCATTTTTGGGAAGCAGGTTCCATAATGGTCAGATTAATGACCTTGAACACAGTGTTAAAGGTCAATGAATATAATGTAAAATTGTGCCGTTATGCAATACTTTATAGATAAATATTTAAGGAAGATGGAGGAATTTGCTTGTTGTACTTGTTGAATAAATGCTTGTATGGTTGAGAGAATGTGCTCACATGGGAAAAGATTAAACATCTAAGGTGAGCTGGCCAGATGGGAAGGATAATGGCAGTAGTGTGTAACTTGTTTACAACTTACTTACAAATGAGAGAATGTTGTGCTAATAGGGTAATTAGGAAATTCATAGCTCTTTGTTAATAGTGTGACTGCAAAATGTGTGACTAATTTCTCCGTTTTTCATTTCTATTTGCATGTTCAGGATCTGGATAAATGCATTGAAAATGTATTTATCATTGTCCAGATGGTATATGGATATCATTTCTCATCCATATTTATACTTACACCAACATCTACATTACCCTCATAATGCATAATTCGTTAGTAGTACATCCATTTTATGGATCTTCTTAGATAAACTTTTGCATAATTGTTCTCTGATCTTGAATTATTTGCAGAAGCATTGGTCAAGTAACCTTTTCTATAGAGTCTTTATACAGCAAACTGTTATGGATTATGCCAGAGAAGGTCACTGGGCCTCATTTGGGCAAGTTAATCTAATGAAAAACAAAGCTAATTGAGCTGTACTTCATATAACTACTGTTTGTAACATTGGAGTTGCTCAGCTGTGTTTGTTTAGGCCGTGTTCAGCTTTTCATAATGTCGTTTGGGGCCCCAAGAGATGAAAATAAGACTGTTAATATGGGGTTGCAGTCATCCCTTGTGAAGCACAACTTACCTGCATCCAATTAATTTTTTTTGGAAAGCAATTCACCTATTTAATTTCACAAAACCTGCCAGGAGTACTTCTTCTATTTCCTTCAAGCCACGCTTGCATCATCCCCTGTAGCAAATAAAAATTCTGCCATCCATGCACTATATTTTAAAATATCTAAAAAAAAAAACCTTTAATGCTCAAACTCTTTTACTTTTTCTAAGTTTTCAGTCTGACCTATCAGAAAAATCTGTGTTGAATCACCCTGTCAGAGTTTGCCTTTCTTTATTACTACTGTAGGTGGACAGGAAGACTTGACTTCTCCATCTTCCATGAAACTCATCCCTCCATTACCCCCCCACCCCCAACAAAAGTCAAATTAATTAAATTGCAAGGAAAGCTGTGGCTTAGGATATAAAGGTCTGCTGTTACCATTTTTCTAGGCCATTGATTCCCTGTTACTACTGCACATTACGGCACCCTGAACCCTCGTAAATCAATTCATACCTCACTGTCCTTCTCTGAAAGCTCACTTCAGCACCTTCTGCTGCTCAGCGCTCAGCAGAGGTGGCAAAAATCTATTGTTCCAGTTTAAAATTTACCACTGCTTCAAACCCTCTAAGTCACCAAAGCTTATAAAAGCACTGAATACCTACAAAATATCTGAAGTGAACGAATTTCTCATTCAGGGATTATACATTAAGATATATACACCAAACACATACACACTTCGCATATTCTTATATAGACCAATGGGGTATTCCAGAAAGTGGGATTAACAAATTTTAGGCCTTGTTCACACCTGGTATTCACATGCATCCTGGATGAGCCGATCACAAGTGGACAGCGCTAATTACAGGTGTGAACGCACCAAAGATGCATTGAGGACGCATTGAGATCTGATTGCTCAGACCACATTCAGAGGTGGTCTGAGCTGCATATGGCTACATTCGTATAGCAGTGTGAACGCAAATGTGTAATGGGGCAAATTGATGGGCCGTATACTCAACTGACGTCCTCGTATGAGCGGAAATACTTCCGTAATTTCAAAAAGCCCAAACAGATATAGTAAGAGTCTAAACCTATTATACATTTGAAAATTCTTGTCTTTGTTGTATATTGTTTTTGTTTATATTGTTGTTGTGTATTGTTCATGTTATAAGCAAAAAAAAAAAAAAGCCCGGGTGCCTCAAACGTCATATACAGTTTGGTTACCCTGGAATGCGCCAATAGCTTTTGATGTCTTCTTCTTCTTTTAATGTTCGGCAGGCTCGGCACAGGAAGTCATTGCTGAGTCCCGCCGGTAAAAATCAACACCACATTTGACCTCTGCATACGTTAATTAATGATTTATGTGCTTATTTAAATAAGTGCTGGAAATTGAGATCTGATTACAAACCGTCGATCGAGACACATTCGGAGACGCATGTTAATACCAGGTGTGAATGGACGTACTTAGCGCTGTCCACTTGTTATCGGATCACCCAGGACGCATGCTAATACCGGCGGGTCTTCCACGAAGCAAGCTTATAAAATCGAGGCTTATGTGAAATATCCTCGCTTAAGTTAGCATAGCAGTTAACTTAAGGCTCAATGAGTTCCACGAACCAAACTCAGGTGTATTTCAATCCCGCTAATTCAAGACAGGCTTTGGCAAGCGAGGCTCATCCGCGTCCACGCGACATATAAGGCAGCCCTGATAGACAATGCCCGTTAGGGAAGAATGGAAGCGAAAGAAAGTGCCGCGTTCTTCACCCAGTCAGAGAAAGAATTATTAATACAAATGAATGAAGAATATAAAGATATAATAATGAAAAAAAGGGAACACTACAGCCAGAAAGAAAGAACGTGAGGCTTCTTGGCAGAAAATTGCTGACAGGCTAAATGCGTAAGAACGTAATTTAAGTAACCTCTTAGGGTTAAGGATTTATGTATTAAACAACTAAAGATTAATTAGAACAGTTTTAAGTATTTAAAGGATATAGTTACAATAATAAACAAAATTTTCATTGACATAGATGTATTCTAATCACCATAGTAAGGTACTTTTAAGGCTACTTTTAACACATTTGTAAAACAGTTAAGGACAGTATGCAAATTATTTCAGTCCACCTGAGAGAAAAAGTGATAAATATTTAATTGTAAGTATTGTAATGTTTGGTTTAGGAGCAACATGAGAGGGGTTAAAAGGTCCTGGCAGCAAGTGAAGATTAAATACAAAAAACATTCTTCAAAATGGTAAGGATGAATCTAGTTGGAGCTAAATTTTTACAGAATTAATTAAAAAACCCAAATTGCATTGCATACCATCTGAAACATTTTGGGAGATGGTAAT
This sequence comes from Gymnarchus niloticus, assembly GCA_009936485.2. Taxonomy (NCBI): domain Eukaryota; kingdom Metazoa; phylum Chordata; class Actinopteri; order Osteoglossiformes; family Gymnarchidae; genus Gymnarchus; species Gymnarchus niloticus. The sequence continues at coordinate 6,795,448 of JAACJT020000002.1, read as the reverse complement.
GATGACAGTAGATTTATTGTTAGAGAACCACTTTACCTTAGATGTACTTAACATAAGGTATTATCAGTACTTGTACATTAATACTGTGGAAAGATTTATGGTTTTCATAATCAAGCTCTGTGGGACCTGCTAGAGCCCTTGTTCTGACATGGGTGCAGTCTATGGCTCCAATGATGTTTGGAAAGCCTGGCAAACTGAATGCAGTTATTAATCCAAGTTACTGATCGATTAATGATTAATGTGTGGTAAACGATTGGATGTTCATAGATTCAGCACCATCAACTCCAAAGAAAGTTTCCTTGATGCCAGGAATGCCTCGGTGGCCAGTAAAGGTGATGAATGTATTTAGAGAGTGCTTTAGTACAACGCAAGCCTTTCTAATTTAATGGCACACTGTAGCTTTGCATAGATGTTCTGCATCCCCAACACTGTAAAGAAATGAGCCACTGGCAAAGAAATGCAAAGGTATACAGAAAGACTGTGAAACTGTAAGGGCTTTAGAACGACAAGTGTGATTAGAAATGTAAGGTCCTAGTAATTTACACAAATATTTAATACTGCGTCTACTAAAGCTAGAGCGCTTGTATAAATATTCATCCAGAAAATCCAAGGGATCTATTCTGGGCCGAAACACTCGTAGAACCTGTGGCCTGAAAGCTCTATGAATAATCCGGGCTCCCTCATCAACTGGATTATGAATAAACGGGCATGCCATGGTTGTTCATGTAAAAGCCATTAATGCATTCTTTTTCATTTTATACAGTCTGAGTAGTTGAAGTCGCCTGCATGAAATCAGTAATTATTGTGAAAGAGAGAGAGAGAGAGAGAGAGAGAGAGAGAGAACAGCGGTAGAATATTCCCAGCTTCACGGAATGAAATGCTGTGAGATCTCACAAGGCTTGTCCAATTGTATTCATCAAGCTAAGCTAAGCTTCATAACTAGCCTGACATGGAGCAGGCTTGTCCAAAAGCATATGTTGCCATAGTAACTAGGCGAAGCTTCAGGATAGCCTTGTTTGTGGAACAGAATTTGGGGAAGTTAGCTGGGATTGTTGAAATAAACCTGGTTTATGAGATTAGCTCACTTCGTGGAATACCCCCTAGGTGTGAACAGGGCCTTATACTCAAATCTGAACTCTGACTGGAGCAAACTGAAGCCTGACTTCTGGATTTGTCGAAATTCAAATCCTGAAGTTGGACATTCACTTTTCTCCAATCAAAATTCATTACTGTAGAATATGTTAAACCCAAGTTTTGGAACACCGCCCAGGTGTGGCTCTCAATATTATGCCCAGAATCCACTAAAAGAAAAGGCAGCTTTTTCAATAGGGACATAATTATTGCCAGAAACACACCATTTCCCTCTTTCCAACCCTCTAGATCTTACTGAACTATTGATAGTGTACAAAACGGACATGCATGCTTGTACATTTATGAAATGTCAGGCCAGTACTCTCCATTATATATTGTAACAGCATATTTTGTTTGAAAGAGATATGCTTAGGGGATGGGCCAGCTTTTCTCTCAGACTAACAAATTGCCCTGGCTTTGTCGTATACTAAATGAACTTTCCATAGAAATCATAGAATATGTGAATATATGGTTAAAAATATATATTTTTACAATACCTACAAGTACTTCCATTCCCATAATAGAGATTGTATAATTCTTTTTAATGATTTCAGACAACAACAACAACAGTAATAATAATAATAATGTATGTTTAGCACAAGTGCTTTTTCTACAATCAGAAATGTTCCAGAGTCATAAACCCATAACCTTATGACAATTAAATTGTACAAACTCCACTTTAAGAAATAAAGAAAAAGCTTTGCAATAAACTTCTTACTAAATGAGGTCCTGGGGGATGCTGCTGAAAAAGGATTCCGCAAGCTCGTGCTGCACTCTGAACTCACCTGATTGCCATTGTCTCAGCTATTCCAACTTCCTTCATTAGTAGTTTATGAAGACATCGAACTCCAGCTGGACTCTAGGCCTGAAATAGTCTAACACAATTTATTAATGCTGGTGTTTAGATAGAGATGGGAGAACAAATTATAGAGTTACAAGGAGAAGGATGAACACTTGAGTTTTTCCTTTAAAGGTAGTTTTTCTTCATTTCTATAGTATCCCCTCTGGTTTTAATAAATAGGTGTGTTTTAAATAATGTTATTTAAATATTTCATAGGAGTATTTTTAAATTTAGTTCTTCTAGTAATATTTTATTACTCATACATATGAGGCGTGCTAGCTGTTGTAAGGTGATATTAAATTATATAAAAAAATAAATGGCACCCCACAATTTCTTATTGTGATGACTGTATTTTCATAGTATGATTTTAAATATGTATTTATTCCAGTTAATATGGAGAAGTAATTATTGAATCCACTTCTTACAATAAGGGCTCTATTTTGACAATGTAAATGTAAAGCACAAGGCACAAATAACATTTATGGGCGTGTCAAAATCCATTTAGCTATTTTGACAGCAAAAAAACAGACATTGCGCCAGCGCAAGGCACAAAAAGACTGTTCTAACTCTCTGAATTATTCAGAGGTATGTTTTGGGCATAACATGCAATAAACCAATCAGAATGGCACATCACCTCACCTTTAAAAGGCAGGGGCGCATGAGCTATGACAGGTTGCTATTATAATGGCGTGTTTACCTGGCAAACCAGATCGGTTTGGCCAAGGAAACGGACGTGCTCCTGAATGAATCATTTACGGGAGCACCACTGGTCCACCTAAGCCTGTCGAGGTGAAGCAGGCGTGGGAATAAGGAGAGGCATTTGTCTCAAAATGAATAATTTTGAGACAAATTTCTCTCCGTAAGTTGTACTCTATAATAAACGTATATGAATGAAATAAAATTAAATAACAAAAAACCATCAGTGTACTTCAAGTGTGTACCTGTGTCCGTAACAGGTGGCGTGCACCCACACGTTTCTAAAATGCGCCCCCTAAATATCGTTTAATAATATGTCACTGAATTTAGGGGCCCTATTTTGCACCGGCGGAAAGCGCAACGCAAAGTGGTTTTGCTAGTTTCATAGCAGCACATTACTCATTTTCAACCCAAGTGCACCTATTTTCAAAATAAATAAAATAACAAAGGATTTTGCGTGCGTTTCCCACTCGTAGGAGTGGTGTTTTTTAAATGAGGTGTGGCTGGGAGCATTGTCGGCGCGTTGCTATTTTAAGGCAACAAAATGACATTGTGCTTTTGACCAACAAAATAAATGGACTTAAACATTTTCTCAGATTGCCTACACCACAGCTGTCAATATTCAACAAAGCCGAGAGACAAGGGATGCAAGTTTGCAGGTGCAAGTGCAAATTGGGATTAAATCATAACCTAAGGACCTTCGTACACTCTTTGATTACAATCAGCAAGTTTCAGCTAAAGAACACGTATGCTGTATCCCAGAATCCTAGGACCTACAGTATGTGAAAGCATGAGTAACACTTTAAATATATAAGTTACTTCAAGTACTACTCTCATATAGTGTGAGTGCCATGATTTTGGGACACAGATGCTGTTCTTTAGCAGAAACATGCACTGATTACAATCTAAGACGACAGGAAAGTCAGAAGTGAATTTACATTTTGCAAGAATGTTGCAACCATGCTTTACAGGAAAAAAAAAAAAAAATGTAGTTTTTAATGCTAATCAGTGCAAAATGAGGAGTGCTTGAGCATTTAAGTATTGATTCTGGTATTGATATAGCCATCCCTATTTACAAATGGCAAGAAGGGAACCATCGGGCTCTGCCCTGAATAAAAGCAAACATTGGCTTTAATAGGCAAAAGCATCAATAGGATAATGGGAACTAACAGCCCAAGAACCAGAGGCACATGGGAACTAAGGATGCACTGGAACCAGGACTGACAGTGAGGCTAGCAAACACATAGCAAAAACAAGAATAGAGACCGTGACTTAAATAACACGACACATTTGGAACACATGAACACATTTCCTTGTTTCTGCTAATTATCCTTGCCCTGATTGCCCTCATGTGTTCCACCTGTGTCTCTTGTTATTTAAGTCCATGTCTCCCCTCTTGTCTTCACTGTGCATTTGTGTCACTTCCAGTAGTGTTCTGTGCGTTGTTTGTGATAGTTCCCTTGTCTTTGCCCATTTGTGCCCTATTCCCAGTCACCCTGTTCATGTTGTTTTTGAGTTAATCTTTGCTACCCCGTGTTTTCAGGGGAGGGCCCGGTGGTTATTTTCTTGTTGTTTATTAATAAAACCATTTAGTACTCACACTTGCATTCTCGCCTGCCTGGTCTCTTGGCTCTGCCAACCCTACTTTGGTGACAAGCATGACACTTCCAGACTTGGAGCATAATAACACTTTAGACATACTATAAGCCTTTTAGAGGGTGACTTGACCAAACAGAACGTTGTCTATTTATTGCCTTGTAAGTCTGTTTGGATAATGTCATTTAAAAAATGAATTTCTAACAATGTGGTTTGAATTAATGTGTCACTGTGTTGCTGTTTTGGAGCAGGCTGGCTTAATGGGTAGCACTGTTGTGACACATCTCCAGAGTTTGGGGTACATAACCTTTCCTCCACTGTGCTGTGTGTGTGTGTGTGTGTGTGTGTGTGTGTGTGTGTGTGTGTGTGTGTGTGTGTGAGAGAGAGTTCCTGTTCTTTTCATGTTCTCACCATGCTTTGTGTGTTTCGTCTAGGCAATCCTAGTAGTCCACATATATTTGATTTAGGTTAATTGGCATCTCAGATTTGCCTGTCATCTGTGCATGTGCCATGTGTTGGCTTGGCTTCTTGTCCAGGATGTGTCCTATGTTGCCTGGGATAGTCTCCAGGTCCCTCTGTGACCCTGACCAGGAGCAGTAAAAAGATGGATGATATATTGCTGTTTCACCATATTGATGACAGAATGAACATCATCTTTACAGTGCAGTTAGTGTTGTTTCGTTGAAAACATGTATGGAATTAGAAAATGGAGTAGAGTGTTGTTTTATACGAACTACGGTTTTTATGTGAAAAGGGCAAAAGGTTTTGCTATAAGTAAATTATATATTACCGTAGTAAAGTACATACCATGTAGTTAACTTCTGTTGAACAGCTCTTAGTCTGGTGAGGTCTAAAAGAATTTGCCGCTGTTGTTCTGTCATTAGTCTGGCTCATTCAGTTTCAAGGGTCACAAGCTGATGCTTCCATTCCCTGTAAGTACCAGAAGGTAAAAGGCCAAGAGAGAGCTATGGTAAAAAAAATTAAATGCCCATTAGCAAACTGTCTGGAGTTTACTCTGCTTTTAGCCCTTGCTCAATGCATATGTTTGTCAGTTACTGCATGCTTAAGCCCTCTGGCCTGTTAAATCTACAAATACCTGAAACAGTCATGTACTTCTACAGACATCTCTGAAAGTGGTTTGTATTTTTTAATGCCAATATTGCTATTGATATTTGACCAGTGGATACTTCATGTGTATACTGAAAGCTATCAGGAATTAACATTTTTAACTGATATGGTAAATTGCTTATACTTGTTTCTGCGTTAGTAAATGTTCTAAATCTGTGTGCCTTTTGGCAATAGAAAAGTGACCAGATGCAAGGAGATGCAATTTAGTTATGCCCATAATATTTCTCCCACAGTATACTGTATATGTGCTATAAATGGACTATTACTGCAATGATCAACAAAAACCATGAAGATCAAAATCAAATTTGCTGTCTTTTCTCATACTTTTCTCCATTTATATGTGCAAGAGGGATCAACTAAAAACCATCTGAGTCTCACTGCTCTGAGCCATGAAACTGAGACACGCAAGAGGAAATATTTATCGATTATGTGAAGGTAAATGCATCTTAATGTGAGGTTTCCATGACCTTCCTGAAAGGATCTGCAGGACTTGTGCAAGCACGGAGAACTGGCTTGGAGCTGTGACTTGGGTTTGGTTTAATGATAATTAATGAGTTGCGTGTCCGCTTCCCCCCTAAGTGGACTGTTACAGTGACATATCCGACTACCGGGGGTTACTGGTGCTGAGTTTGGACGCCCACGGCCTTGACAATTGTTTTCATATGAAGATGCCTATCAGTTTGCTCCAGACTGATATTATGTTTGTGTAGTGATGGTGTCCCCAGTTTCAGGCTGTGAATGGCAAACTATGACGTGACCAAGATGGGGATTTTTTGCATAGACGACACAGTGGTGCTATCATCAATTGAAATGCAACTGGTTTATAACTATTGTCACTTTACAGTAAGTCAGTTCGTCCATCCGCCCATCCGCCCATCCGCCCATCCATCCATCCATCCATCCATCCATCCATCCATCCATCCATCCATCAGAATATTAATACCTACAACTCATCTAGAGAAGCTATTTAAGCTCAATTGAGCAGCTCCTCTCATTGTGAGGAATTGTGGTTCGCCCCCTTACTGAGTGTTTCTATTCTGTTCTGTAACACTCTCCTACATGACCCTGTATAACCTGTACCTGAGCATTGTGTTTTAGGATCTGCTCCACCTTTTCTGGACTCTTGAACCCCCTGCCTGTTTTCTGACTTTGTTACTTGGTTTGCTTTTCCCATTGTTGCTTGAGTTTTGGTTTCCATAGTTTGACCACTCTCCTGTTCTCCAGCCATTGACTCTGCCCACGTCCTTTCAAAATATAAACCTATGTTTCTGCACTTGGATCCCGTCTCTGTGGTTTCAAATTTGGTAAATAATATGCATTAATATGTCTACCTGCATGTTTTTGAACTATGAGCAGAAACTGGAATACATGCTAAGAACCTGCACAAAAACTGGGAACATATTTTGAAAAACAAAATCGATCTCAATATACAGAAGAGGGAGAGATTAATAAAAGCTACTGTACATGATGGCAGAATGGTAAGAGCCTTTAAAAATACTGTTAACCAACAGTTTTTCAGTTTCTTTGATGACGTGAAAAATACATACAGTATTTAATCAAGTCGTTGTTTTGAAATCTCCTGTGCAGTGTCTCATTCACTATAAAAACATGGGTGGTTATCCTTTTTCTTTTTTGATAAAATTCCCCAAGTAGCACAGTCAAAACTGTAATTTTTGATTTAATTCCCTGTCAGCCCAAGTGACTTTGCTTGTTTCTTTTTTGTATCCAGTGACTGACTACTGATCTTTTTTGAAATCAGATTTAGTTAGAGAAACTATGTAATTGTATGCAGGTGTGTCTTTTCAAAAATTTCAGCTTCTGTGACTGGAACTGTAGTCTTTGCAAAAATCAGATATTTCACCTTCTTCAAGATCCGTTGATTACATCTGTTTGTTAAACATTTCTATGATGCAAAAGTAGCTCTCTGACACCTGCAAAGAAAGTATTTCAAAGGGAAAGATTATAATGAAAAGGGGGAACTCACCTTTGAATTTTATTCACTTGCTAAAAATATAGAATCACTGTTCCATTCAGTGAGGCTTCAGCATTGATGTTGACAAGCCAAAGATGAAGCAGAGATTGTCTGGTATGACATGTGCTTGTTAATCTGAAAGAAGCATGTCCCAGGATATGATCTGTTGGTGGGCTACAGTGGTGAGAGATGTCACCCCCTTCTAGTATCACATGCTTGTTCTACTAAATTCACTTGAATTTCGGTCGCTATAGACAGGATCATGCCGCATTTGTATTTAAAAATGTTTCATTGTGGCTGATACAACAGCAAAGCTTTGGGTAACCAGCTAGCATAATGAGCACCAGAACAAAGCTCAGTGAGACCATGACACCAGCTCATAATGAGAACCACTATATATATAGCAGATTAGAGGGAAAAAAAAAAAAGATTTTTCTGTTTCTTCTTCTTTTGTTGTTATTTACAGGCACTGTGCAAATATGCAAATATTAATACAGTAAGTATGAAGTCCTACCATCAGGGAACGTTGACCTCATTCTCTCAATAGAAGTTTCCTATGCAGTAGCCTGCCACAATTGGCCCTGCAACCTTGAGCTGTGTCCTTCATATATAACTTTTATCCTCTTTGAATACCAGCAAACAGACTCTTAAATTCCTGTTTGCTATATTCACTTTATTCCTGTTCTTTTTTTTTTTTCAGAATTTCAAAATAATTTTATGCAGGTAATCATTTTTTTTTTTTTTTCTGATTCATTTGCAAATTGGTCATGTATTTGACAAAAGTCAGACATTTTCTTGCACTCAAGATTGTGACGTACAAGTGATTTCTATTGAGGGCACAGTGGGTGTGGAGCTAATTTAAACAGCGGGGGAGGATAAAGATGGGAAGGAAGAGGACAGAAGGTTAGCTGCGTAATATGCCTGCAATATCGAATGCTCCTTTCAGCATTATTGCTGTTGTTTGCTCAGTTTTTTTTTATACACTTCCTCCATCTGCTCCACACAGGACTTTTTCTGTACCGAGCTGCCTGGTGCACTTGCCGTCAGTGGGTGACTCGGAGATCGATAGCCAAGGGCACCGTCATCCTGAACGTGGCACTCCCATCAGCACTAATGCATTCAGGGCAGTGCTACATGCTTCTCAGGCGTGCATGTCGCATGCCCCGTCAGCAGATTGTAATCAAATCTAATCTGTTATTAAAGGATGATCTTGACACTTGACTCCATAGCAAGAAAAACCAACATTGTGTAATGCAATTCGTGGACTGCTTTCCCCAAAGACACTCTCTGCCATTTGACCCTCAAAATATTTTAACTTCTTCAGCACAGAGATACTTTGCCCATGCATTAGTAATAGCTGTTTTATGAATTCCTTAAGATTTTGTTTTATTTTCAACAATGGTTAACAAGCAGGATATATTTGTCATCGCAATGCTAGCTGTGCTTTGATACATGCATGCAGGTGTTTCTTGCTATTGAAATACTGTGAACAAAGGTATGGTAAATCTCAAATCGATTTTCAGGAAAAAATGATTTTGAGGACAATCCTGCAGTAGTAACATATATTCAAAATTCAGCATTCAAGAGTTTATTGTCATTTGCACAGTAAACAGTCCTACTGTACAATAAAAATCTTACTTTGCATGTCCTACTGGCCAGTGGTAAACACAAATTAAACATAGAGCACAATAAAATTGAGGGTCAAGTAGTCCATAGACAATAAATACGTCAGTGCAGTGCAATGTAAGCATAAATTGTAGTGTAAAATATATCTAATACAGAAAGTCAGAAATTCAGATTTAAACACTAATTAATTTAAAAAGTTAGATATTCAAAACATCAGGTATCCTTATCCCAATTACATATTATTTCAGTTTGTTTTTTTTTTTCTGTAAGAAGTTGCGTATATGTAAATTGATTCCTCAGATTCAGAGGCCATTTAAGCAATATTTACTATAAGTACAACTCAGCAATACCCAAGTAAATATTCATTTTGAGGAGGTGGTTAAAAAAAAAAAAAATGACTATCCAACTGAAAAAATAATGCAATTAATACTAATTGATCAAGCTAGATGAATTTTGCAATGAAATAATTTTACTCATTCACGATGCAGCCTGATCTTCACAGTGGGGGGGGGGGGGGGGGATCAGGTGGGGGCGCTTCCGGTGTGCCTACCCGCCCTGCGTCCTGCTTCAAAACAGCCAAATATTACAAAACAATAATC
>JAACJT020000002.1:6756883-6785849 GCA_009936485.2 Gymnarchus niloticus | reverse complement strand
CAGGCGCGGGCGGGTCGGGCGCGTGGCGGGGGGGGGGGGGGAGGGGGTGAATTCAGCTGGGTGTGCTACTGGTGTGATTAACTGCCACATGTTTTGCTTTAAAATGGCTCCAGTTTGGAAATCGATACGTGGGCCAGAGCCATTCATCAATGCATGCATGCCTTGTGAGGTACAATATTGTGCTTCAATGTTTTTTAAGAACCTCCCTGGACGTGTGGAGACCTAACGGTGTCAGGGAGAGAGGAAGAGCATGGTGGAGAAAAGATCCCTGCTGCTTCGACAAAGAGAGATGGATGGGTGGAGGAGAGAGGGTTTATCAGGCACTGACAGACACAATAAAAAATAACCTTCGCCGTGTGGCCTGTTCAAATTAATATTGTGCAGCCAGGCGCCGCCAGTTGAGCGTCATTAGGTGCACATTGACAGCGTCGTTAAGACAATGGGCAGATTATAGCGGTTACTCATGACACGCTGGAGCCGGGGTGAACCGTGGGCACATCTCTTACTTGACCTCCAGGGAAGATTCCTACTTCTCTGCAGACGAAGGCGTTACAGAGGGAGGTGGGGGGTGCTACGTCATGGAGAAGTCCTCTGGTGACGTGGCTGCTCACAAAATATGCCAGCCTGTTCTGCCCGTTTGGGTGCCGCAGTGATTAATTATGCGAAATGAAAGTTACCTGCGTCTCATTATCCTATAATTTGTCATGCTAGCATGATATTTCTAACTTTTTCTTTTTTTCATGAGATACTTTTTCACAGTCAGCTTTATAAAAGGAAACTAAGATGAGTGGAAATATCCCTTTGTTTAAAGAAATGATTTTGGATAAGCCAAATCAGAAAAAAAATGCTTACAAATATGTCTACAGTACTATGCACAAATATCCTATCCAGGATGTTCTTAGTCTTGTGCTGGAAGGAATAGGCTCCCACATAACCCTGACCTGGATAGGTATAGTTATCAATGAAAACAAATGCAATCTTAAGTTACTTTAATTATACAAGTATTGGCAAGCGAGATTTGAATATACGTGGGTATTAACCCATACTGGCAAAGAGAAGTCTGAAACTAAGCATGCAAGGATTAATCCCTACTACTTCGTGTAACCCTTTCATCACAGTGCAAGATACTTTCGAATAAACACCCCAGATAACAGCATCTTAAATGACATTAGCTATGGTGTCTGTCTTATTTATGAATCGTAATCAAGTACTCCTCATGAAATTGTCGTCTAGCTGTAGATTAACATAACCACTAACGCTGAACTGCCTGATAGGCTTCAACCTATTAAAGGTTTAGTTTTGTCTCTTTTACTGTAATTTAGCTTCCTTAACTGTCTAAAAAAATGAATAAAAATGCAATTGCTTATCTGGAATGATGCTAGTGACTTTCATTGTTTTAATTTTTTTTTTAAATTTCAGATTTAAATAGTTTCACAAGGATTCTTGTACTTCAGGAATAGCCATGTTACAGAGAGTCGAAATACATATATATATATATAAAATCATTTCAGTTGAATTCAAGCTTATTTATTTAGTGCTTTTAGCAAGTTACAAAGCACTATACTGTGCCCAGGTCCAAGGTCCCCAGAGAGTAAGCCAAAGGCAAGGAAAAACTGTCCCTGGAGGAAGAAACCTTAGGAGGAACCAGAATCAAGGGGGAATCCCATTCTCCTTTGGACAGAACAAGTTCATATAATATAATACAATGTAAAATTCTGTGCAGCTGTACAGGTAGGTAGGTTGATACTGGAGCAGGCAGGCAGAATGGCCCATCCTGGGTGGCATATTACAGGTAGCCCATTGGAAAAACAAGGGGTCCCCATGTATCCAGACCTCCGTGGGAAAAGATCCTTTGGGGGTCACAAAAGGGCTAAGCTGAGGCCGACGTCAAACACGATGGTCTGGTGTGTTTATGGGGGTAAGATAAAATAACACATTAACTCTCAGCCTTCTTGCATTGTACACACAATGCACAAAATACCTCACACAACAATGTGGTGACAATCTGGTGTATATTGTTTTAACAGTACTATTTACTTATGATAAGGAACATAATGAATATCCCAACAGAATACAGAATATCCTAAATTTCCATATTTTCCATGATAAAGCTGGCCTACAATTTCTCTCCTGACCATGGGGAAAGGCTCACTTTTTTCACTTTTTTTCAGTCACTATGAAGGTTACAAACCACAATGTTTCCATAATTGGATGGATATCTATTCAAAAACCTATATGGTTCAAAAGTAAGAAAACTGACATGTTGGACTGTAACAAAAAGGAATTCATTCGTAGAACCAGTCGATCACACTTTCTGTGGTTAAAAGATGAAGTCTTGCATTGCTAGCCTCCACATCTGCTGCCTGCAGCAAAATGCATGGCTTAATTTGCCTGACTCAATTTTTATTCCCGTTTCAAGTGATGACTGATGTCACAGCGTCAGGATTTATGCAAGGCACGCTAGACAAAGGCAGAGCTCTCTGTCAGCACCTTCACTGAGCTGTCAGTCCTGACAGACAACACGATAAATAAATAACGATGTGCTGGCACTGGGAAAGCCAAAAAATGGCTTAATAAATAATCAAGCCTGCTCAAATGTGAACAAAGGCAAACTTCCTACAAATCTGTGATGCGTCCATGCAGGGAAGAAATGCAAAATTTAGCAAGGAACACACACGTTGTTAACATTTGTCAGTGCCAGGCAGCCCCCGATGATTTTAAAACTATTCTTTCAAAGGATTTACACATCAAAGATTCGTAGGGCATAAAACAGACATGATGGTTCGTGACGCTAAGCACCTTGTTACATGGCGCCATTTCTCAGTAGGGATGCTGACTATGGACAAAGTGTTATTTTTTATTTACAATGATTTTGTCAATCAGTGTGGAGCAGAATGTAAATATTTCCCTTCTGTATTTACTACTGTGGGATCACATCTAACTATTGACTAACGGCAATTACACATTTTACAAAGTTAAAAAATATTGTGCCTGACCTGAGATGCTTTATGAACATGTGTTCCAAACACACCCACTCATAGCACACAATATGATTTTGCAGGTCATCGGTGTATGCAGGTCATCAGTGTACAGTACCATTACGGTGGACGGTATTGCCACAGCACAATATTGATATAACCAGACACAGGAAGATAAAGTATTATGCACAATGCAAAGCACCCTAGGAGGGATATACCAGAACTAAACCATTACTTCCCAGTGGTACACTACAAAATATTAATTTACCTCAGGAACAGTCAGGATTTCGAAAACCAGAACAAAGTGATATAAAATCATCGCCGATGGAAGGGACCATTTAAATACGACACACAAAAATACTTCACAATTAAACAGAATAATTTGTGCAATATTCATTTCTAAAAGGATAGAGATATTTTGTCTAATGGAAGCTGCTTTATTGAACTGTAAGAAGATCAAACCACAATGGTCTCAAGGTTAGAGGTTTCAAATCTGATGGATTCACTCAGACTTTGAAATCACAGGAGCACACAGTTGATCGGGCTGATCTCACTCACGCTGCTGATGTAATGGATCACTTATCACTTAAACTCTAATCGCCATTCAGTTAACAGGCTGAAATAATCATTGTATGATAGCAAATTCAACATGCTACAGCAAAGTTTAAGAGGCCAGGCCTTATAAAGCAACACTGAACAAAATTAGCAAACATATGCTCTCCAGAAACAATAATTAAAATAAAAAAAACAGCAACCTGCATAAAAGGAACCATTCCATGCCCATTAGCCAATCTCATCACAATGTCAAAGCAGTAATGACAATTTTTAAAATCATTGTTATTCATTTATGTGTAAACTACAGTAAGTAGAATATAACATAAGTATTCATTATCCACAGAAATAGATTGGTAAGAATGGGGAAGCAATTTTAATCTAGAGGAATCTATTTGTTTTTTTTTTTGTTATAATTATTAATGTGCTTTGCTACTTATGCGTGTGAGAAATTTTAAAAGCGGAAGGATAAATGGAATATTTAAAGTTGTGATTAATTGATGACATTATAAGGTCATTAATTAACATTTCCTCATGGCATTGATGTATTCATATTAATCAACCACTTTTATGGTATAATATTGAAATTGCAGTATGACAATATAAATATATTACATGTGATAATTGGAGTTTTGCAAAACATTTTGTGAAAATGTATAATTAATGAATCACTGCCATTAGTAATAACCATTAGTCACTTTTATTTCCATAAAAAATCAAATAGTTAAACTTATACTGACTGGATGGCAACATGCAGCTTGACAATTTTTAGCTGATTGTCCTGGTCAGGGTGACAGGAGGGCCTGGAGCCTATCCCAGGACTGCAGGGCTGAGGTACACCCTGGATGGGAAGCCAGTCCATTTTAAGGTACAGACACAGACAGACAGACAGATAGAGAGACAGACATGCCCACACACACACACACGCACGCACGCACACACACACACACACACACACACACACACACACACACACACACACACACATCTATCTATCTATCTATCTATCTATCTATCTATCTATCTATCTATCTATCTATCTATCTATCATTATACTCCTTTTTGACATTATTACAATTAGATTACTTACAAAGCTCCAGGAAGACACAAAAAAGAGCTTAAGGAGTACCTATGCACTCTGCTTTATAACAGGAAAACATTCAGCTGAAGACTGAGGTTGTTATGGGCACTGCAGCTGCAATGTTGAGCTAAGTGTCAAGGTGGGACTCTGACATCAGCTTGGCCAACAGCTTGGCTTTTCTGACAGGCAATTCAATTCAAGGCTTTTTGGAGCCCTGTATCATAAAATCTATGAATAAATAATAATGTAAATTTGTATTGCTAAAAAATACATTTATTTGTTTTATACTGAAACATGCATCGATGTAATATCAATTATTCAATGCAATTACAATGGCTGATTATTATAAAAACTTTATGTCTACTTCAAGTATTGCATTTACAGTTTTTCAGTATTTAGAAACTGATATTTTGTTGATTTTTTTTTTCTCCACTGGGATGAACTGTACAGTCCTGTGTAGCTATCCCTTTACAAATATCCTTTATCCAATATTATGCTGCATTCATATGTGCCCTACACACAAACCACATCAATTAGGTGAAATTTATATTAATTCTTGGATAAATGCCGGTCTCTGCCCCATCCTAGGGGGGTTTGACATCTGATACCCTTGCCTGTTGCTGCCAGGTAGATATGTCAGCTCAATTTAACAAGCAGGGCTCCTGAGAGGTATCTTTGTACATGTCAGTGAAAAAGTAATGAAAGCTTTGCTTTTAGCCCAGTGTTGCTAATTCTATTGTTAATCCTGAAATAAATCTAAGACAATGTCTCTGTTGCACCAACAGCAGAATCTTTTGGACAATGAATAATTTCATTGACATTCATGTTTTGCACTATTGGAAAATTCAACCGGCTTTGTAAACGTTTTGCTTATTTTTAAAGATCCAAGGCTATTCATTTTACTAGTTTTATCTGTACTACTAGATTGCTTAAATTTAATTCTTTAAACTCTTTAATTCTTTTAGACTCTTTATTGACTTCCAGATTGATGTCATGAAGAACATCATCCAATCCAATGTCTTGTCATTGACTGGTTTAATTCACATTGCCCTGAGTTGAAATTTAAAATTTAAAATAATGGGTACTACACAGGTGACTTGGCTTATCGGTTCAAGCACAGTTCATTCTGCCATAGGTCAAGATATAATGCCTATACTGTAATGCAAGGTCTTCTGACAGATCCCAGTCAAGTCATTTTTTTTCTGCATGAAATATTGTGAAGAATGGAAGACCTCCGGGGATTGGCCATGACTCCATAAGGAAGTAGGTAGAGTTCTGCATAGATGAGGTCAGCATGCCTGCAGTTCTCTCCAGTCAGCAGATGTTAAAGTGTTAGCCATGGCTAGAAGCCAGGCCAGGAGCACAGAGCAGATGGTTCCAGTTGTAATATATACTGCAGCTTTCAGCTGGATATCCATAGGACGTAGGTGCCATGACCTTCACTTCGTTGCTACTTAACTATGTGACCACTCAGTGCTCCACAGAGATCCAGGAGGTTCAGGGCATACCATGGCTATCAGTTTTCTGTAATATAACTACTGCAACAAGTGTGTTCCCTGGTAAATAATTTGAATCTGACAGGAACATGTTGAATATTTGGATCACATTCCACTCACTAATGTGCAATAATAAATATTATATCTGAAATAATAATAATATGTCTGGAATGCTGATTTTTTTCACCATAAATTAGAGACACTGACAAATTTAACAATGTCTTTGAAGCAAGTAAATGCCACACACATAAACCAGAGGAGGAAGTTAACCCTGGAGATGTGAGGCAACAGTGCTAACCACTGTGCTACCATGTGTATGTTTAAATAAAGTAGCTATAAATGACTCATCATATTAAACTGAATGGCAATGAGCAGTATGTGTCAGCCATGAAAAAATGTTTCAGAATCAGCACTTTTATATGTGACTTAAAGTCAACGAGACAACTAGCGGTGTTATAATGTGGATGAGCCATCTTTCACTATTTTCCTCCATCGGGATAGATTTATGTTTGGAGAAAGCCAAAGGATGGTTTCATCCCACAATCCCTGTTAGTATGAGCTGACAGGGCAGAGTCGTTAGATCCAATGATTGCTTTTTACGATCGTATAATGAATAATGAATGTGAGGCTGTTTTACCAGACCGGGTTGTGCCGAAGACACCGTTCCCTTATGATGCTCCCATTTTTAAATATGGTAATGCTGCTGCATTCACTTCTAAACAAATTCAAGAGTGGTTTTAAGAACACCGTGATGAAGTCAAATGCCTTCTGTGGCGTCTACAATCACCAAATCAAAACGGCATTGACGCTTTATGGCAAATTCTGAAGTGCATGCTGTGATTTCCACGCCTTTCATCTCTCAGTGAAATGTAGGCTTCTTCGTGAATAATAGCCCAATATGCCACTACACACAGTTCAGGACTTGTCTGATACCATTTCACGAAGGATATAAGCTGTCCTGAAGGTAAAGGGTGACCTTACACCTTAATAGCTGCCTGTATTAAAATAGCTAATTTAAAGTGTTCTTATTAACCAAAATCAAAATTTTCAAAATTTCTTTCCGTTATTCCACCATGCTAGAACCTGTGCTGTCTTAAATTTGCCCCACATTTCCACAACACAGTTTTAAAGCATTAGTGTGTTTAATAGCAGCTCATAGGCTTTCCAAAAGAGAACGCCATCAAAAACGGTCACTATAGCTTGCCACTGCGCTTTTTTAAAAATTTAATACTCTTGTGTTTACAACAACACTGTACTATATAAATAAATAAGGCATGTTAATTGCTTTAAAGTAAAATAATTCATCCAGAAGAGTGGGAGAAAATGAACACTTTGTCCTTCCTAATTGTTCAATGGGGACAAAAATAATTCACTCGACTTCATCTGTTTCCATTAACATTAGACTAAAAATCAAATCTGCTGAGGCTCCATTTGTTTAATAACTGCAGTTAGTGTAATGGGGTACCTAGAGCAAGCTATTACCATTATGGAAGTTGGGGTTCTTGAAGGAGCCTGTTTTGTACCATCAAAGTGTTTCAAACCAAGTTCAATTAGCAAGGAAGCGGTCAAGACTTTGTGACCTGTTCATCACATCATTTCTTTTTTCTCTTAAATACTCACTATATATATATATCTGTGTATGTGGATATATAGATTGGGGTTTTAAAGTTAAAAAATCCTTGTGAAAAGAACAAACTTCCTTGTCATTGCAATGTGTAATGCATTTCCTATATTTTTATATCATTTAAAATTGGCATTTTTGTCTGGTCGACTCACAATGAATGACTCATCATCACACTACCTGTACTCTCACACATGTCCCATTTCTCTGTGTTTTCATATGCCCCAGATAAACAGTTCTCTATATTGCAATGGTTTGAAACGTGCATTATTTGCATTCTGCACAGTCGAGTCTTACATTAACAATAGTAGTTTTTCACATTGTTTATTTTATTTGGCACTTTGTCACTTAGCACAGCTAAGCAAAAGAAATGAGGCACCAAGCGTGTTTACTGCTGAAAAATCCCCATTCGTTGAGCATAGGGTCAATATCCTTGGCTGCTATGTGTCACAGTAATTGTATGAAATGGACGTTTAAATAAACACAATGTTACTGTGATTTCATTACAAGATCAGTCTGTTAATTTGAATTCACTGTGACTGTGTTTGCTTCCCTCTTTTATCCATCTGCATTTCTGTTTTGCATTTAACAAATGATTTTTTTTTTTTTAATTTCTCACCAGAAATACTGCCAAATTTGTACTTGCAGTGCATGTCAAAAGTCTTCCTGGTTTTGAATGTGTGACTCTGCTGAAGACTGGGAAATGACAGCGCAAGGCTGTGAAGCATCTGAAGAACTGTAGTATAAATACTGACGGCCTGTAAGTCAGCAGTCAAGACAATAAGAAAGAAAATGCAAACACCTTCTTTTCCCACTATGGCACAACATACGGAAGGCTGCTGGGGGACTCTGGAGAAAATAGAACCTTTTTTTGCATGTGTATTTACATTTTGTGAGTTAATCTGTGAAAACACATGTCTTCCATATCTGGCTCCTTAAACACCCTTCATAATACAATACATACAACAGTAGACAGTGTGCCTTTGTAAAACAAGCTTTCAAGAACGTTTTTTATCTACCGACTGTAATCTTGTGAATAGTCCTTGATTTTCTTATGTGCCCAACAGATCATTTTACATAATTTTCCAGCTACAGTTAACAGAAGATGTGTATTATTATTATCATCAGTTAATCCAATTTCATTAATCTATTTTGAATGCAAATGGTGGTTTATGTAGCATTTATGTAGCAAAGGTGTTGTGGTACACCTTTAACTAGAACACTATCCATCAGAGAATGGTCACACACACACACACACACACACACACACACACACACACGCACATTCAGTCAAAAGAGGCAGTTAAAAATAAACAGATCACTTGAACAGCTTGTTTAAGGACAATGGAAGAAAATACACCCTGTCCAATTTTTAGTTAAAAGAAAAAAAAAAAAAAATCTTTATTTTACCTTTATTGGTTACAACACAAATCAGAGAAATCACAAAACACCTCATAAATCAAATTCTTTATGTTCCCTCTGCAAAGAAATCATATGCCAGGCAAATGGTAAAATATGGTAAAAAATTATGATAAATTGCATGTTGAATGTGGTGTGGTCCAGGGTCAGAAATGTCCTTGGATGTGCTCCATTTTCTTGTTTATTTTTAAGTTTCACAGCCAGCCAATCAATCATGAGTGCCTAGGTGGCAAATACCAGCTGAAGATTGAGCAGATATGATATGATGGTGTGCATCTAGTATGAAATGGAACTGGAAATGGGCAGCTAATTCACTCATTGAATGTCCTCTGTATTCTGGAAGTGATTAAAAAGCATAACTGTGTAGGGAGATTGAAAAGCCACCCACACAACTGGGTTCCAATTCCTTCTGTCGGGGCACCTTGAAGGTCTCCAGCACATCTCTAATGACCTCTTACAAGCTCAGTGTGTGGCTGGGTGAGGGTGATTGTTAGCTGGGATGCCATACCGGTGACAGGTGGTTGTGCACCCAGGCTTGACGGCAGACCCTCTTTTCAATCCACTTCCCTAACGGTGGCTTTTAGCTGACGCACCACTGTGGCAGCTGTGACAAGGAAACCGATTTGTTGCTAATTCATAAAATAATATATTTATAATATTCATTTTGAGTCTTTTTATCCATCTGGCAAAAAAAAAAAAAAAAGAGCTTGAGAGAGAGGTATTGCACCAGCAGTAAAACATGCAGAGATATTTAAATTATTTTATCGTTTCTTTAGACAAACCAATAAATGAGAGAAAATAAAAATAAAAACTGACATCATTAAACTCTGTTTTTGATAATTGAACTTGGTTTGAAACACTTTGATGGTACAAAACAGGCTCCTTCAAGAACCCCAACTTCCATAATGGTAATAGCTTGATCTCTGATATTGAACAATAATGTAACATCCATATTAGACATAATGTGAGTGGGGACATGGTGGCTCACTGGTTAGCACTGTTACCTTGTCCCTCCACCGCTGGAGGTTAAAATCCCACTACCACTGTGAGTGTGGTGTTTGCATTTGCTCAGCATGCTTCCTCCTGCACTTGAAAGTTATGCCCTGTAGGCTAACTGACATCTTTACATTGTTTATGGTGTGTGTGACTCTGCTGTCCTGTATGGGGTTGGAACCCCACCCAGGGTGTCCCTCACCTTTTGTCCTAGGCTGCCTGGGATAAGATTCAGGCATCCCCCACAACCTAGAATAGGGTAAAGCAATTTGGAAAATGGATATGTATACAGCATCTATACTCTTTGTTACATAGCATGTTTGTTTAATGGAAGACTCTTTGCATTCTGCAGAATATACTCTCATACTGCATTAATTGTGTTATACATGTGCTGCATCTATTCTGTTTTCCTGATGTGTTTCTCACAAAGAGTATAACAGTTGGTATTAATGCCATACTTGATTGCACATTGCACAATAAAACCTGATCACCAGATCCCAGGATAGATCACAGCCTATTATTATTAAGACTTTATGCATGCCATTAAAATGTCTTTCAAATTATCTATAATATTCACTCAGATGCTGAAGTGCAAATTGGATTTTTCAGTTGTTCATATTCAGATGAGCTGTGTACAGCTGTTCATAAAATAAACATCTTGCCAGTCACTGAAAATGATGTTCATTTACATAGAAAATTCAAAATCAACTAAATTGTCAGAGAAATAAAAATGTTATAAAGTGTGAGTTTTCTACCAGAGGTGAATGGAGCAGTTGCAGGGGGGTTACATATCATAAACTCGTGAAAGGAATATTTAGGAAAGCGGGTAGGTGTCCCTAGCTCTGATCTATTTTCATGTGGCATCTCTGATATATAGAAGGTTGAAAAACCCAGTTATAGAACAATAACATGCAATGAAACCATGTAAATATATATTCACTCATGTCACATTCATCTCCATCTGGCAGTTGGTTATTTAGAACCATTTGAGGCTCAAACCAGCAAGCAGCAACAGCAACCAAGTTGATTCACCTGATTTTCAGGAAACATCTGTGCAAACTGTGATCTGGGCAGAATGCAGGGTGATTACATACCACCAAGGTGGGAGAGAAGGCAAGCATATGGCAAATGGCAATTTTTTCACCCAGGAGCATCACTATGGGAATCATATCACAGCAGACATGTGATGCACAGCAAAGAAAAAATCACAGTAAGAGAGGTGCTTAGATACTATTCCATTGTTAATGTCTATGGAAATGCAGTATTCTGTTGCAGTATTTATTTTGAATGCATGAACAATTTTCTCAGACTTCACTGTAAAAGACAATGACAGATACACAAATGCACTTCCAAAATACTGAACAGGCCCAAAAATACTACGACTTATTATTCTGAATATTATTTTGAATAATAAAATAAATTTAAATGGTATGGACTAAATTATTGGGACCTCTAGCCTAATTAGGGTAGCCCTTCTTCTGGCCCTGAATATACATCCCACCGTAATCTGTAACTAATAGTGTAAAGAAAGACTAATGGAACATTTATATAAAGAGCATCTGCAAATTTTTAAGGTTTCGTTTCAAACCTTGCTGGGCAATATTCCTACATGTTTTCCCTTGTCACATGACTGGTCAGTAGTTTTCTCTTATTTTCTGGTTTTGCGGTACTCTTCAGTGACATGAGCAGTACATACTATGCTAAACTGTTGGGGGTAAAATTTGGAGGCAATTTTTAATTAGTTGCATTCATTTTGTAAAACTGACTTTGACAACACCATCATTTATGCAATTTTAATATTTAATTCAATTATAAAAAATGAAAATGTGCTTTTCTATTTATCTCAGTCCAGACAACCGTGAATGGTTTTCTTCTCAAGTCCCATATCATTAAAAGTTGTTTTTTAATCCCTTTTCCTCTGAATGGCTGTTTTTGCTAATTAATTGGATCCTCTGTGTTCTTTTCTAGTGGCAGGGGGCCAGACCTTACTGAAAATGTTTGATGTTTGGACCAATAGTTAAGGATTTTGAAGTTGATGCTCTTGGCATGTAACTTCAGGCACGCCCCTCACTGCTAGCACAGCAGTAATGAAACTATCACACAAACATCTGTTACGTAAACAGCACAACCACCAAAAGAACAGAAGAGGGACACCAATGCTTACCAAAGTCAACAAGTAGGCCATTTTGCATGTTTAGGCAGCACCTTGTCTTCTAGATTGTTCTTCATTTATATTCTCAGCCTCACTATTTATTTTTCTTATAATCCAAATAAGCTTGTTTAACCTTGTAATTTGAATCAGACAGAAGTGGGCCCCTGATTTTGCATGAAGGGATGATCAAACTGCAGATTATAACATTTGAATAAAATCACATGCATGTTGATCCCAATGCATAGGTGAAATAAAAATAAGCACTTAATTGGAGCAGGCACGATTTGCTATGGTAACCCATGCTGAGCAGGCCAGGGAGAATAGCATGTTTACAACTTCATCAGTTCTTCAACAATTTCTTTCCATGAAATATATGAAAAGTTGTGGCTCATTGAACTGTATTAGTGATCATATTCAGCTTGGGAAGAAAAGCAAAACCCTTGGGGTAATTTTATATCTACATATCAAAACACAGTTTTTAATATGTGTCTTCCATCAAAATGTGATGAATATTCAGTTTTGTGATGTATTTGTTTGCATGCATAATTAGGTAAATGAAAATTCTTCCACTTTTCTGCAGTTTACCAAACAAAACCCTTGGTGACCTAAATCTGAAGTACAGAGAGACTATATTTCTAAAGCGAGTTCTTATGGGAGCTGTCAAAAATGACTGTTTTAAAAAGGCGGCTGCTTTTCCAAGAGATGCTGCACCACAAGCGCTTTATAATAAAATGAGATAATATATACATTTTTAAATGTCTAGAAAACCAATAAGATGAACAATTCGGAATGGCTTTATCCATGGTGGAGCCTGCCTCAGCCGGCAAAATCTGACATATATATTGCAGACTCTGAATCTCAGCTAAATTCTTCGCTGTCATACAAAGACACTTGGCATTACTGTCATATTTTCTCCAATCTATTGTCCACCGGCCATTGCTTCAGAAATGCTAAATAGGGAATCATTTTAGACAATTTTTCCCCCAACTGAACTCTGTCATGGCTGTATGTTAACACATACTCCAGTGTGGAGGGGCCCTGGAGAACAGGCTCTGAAGGCTGTGAGTCAGGTAGACCCCTCGCAGGGCCATGCCTGCTCCAGACGGACAGGAGTGATTTGCATTGACAAAGCTGTCAGGAGAGCTAGTGTCTCTTGTGCGGTGATGGATGCAGACTGAGGAGAGGGGCAAGGTGGAGCCCAAGCCCCATGTGCCTTTCTGCTACACTTCATTATCACTTCAAAGTTAGGAAATACTAAACAAAATAGAGTAAGTTAAGAACTTAAGAAATGGAACATTTCTTAAGCTTCGCTTCATGATGCAGTTTAATAAGCCAGCAGAATCTTTATATGACCATTTGTGATATTCAGCGTGACGCTAGAGAAAATTATATGAGGTAATGCTCGTTCCAGTCTTGGTAGCTTTTTGAAATAATCTCTTAAAAATAATTTCTGAAGAGTGTGGAAGTTAGATCAGAGGAAGAATTCGGTGTCAGACAGATAAGAAGTGAAAACACAGAGCTGCATTTGCAGAATGACCACTTAAAACGAGTGTTGATACCTACTCTTTCGATCAATTCCACTTTGTGAAGGCAAAAAAGAAGCTCTGTGTCTTTTATTTTCTCCTGCGTCAATGAGGGAATTGATGAGGCTGTCCTGTCATTCCTTTTTCTGAGGAAATGCAGCTGGACATCTCATATAAATTCTTTATGTTTTAGCCTGACAATAGAGTGGCAAGTAGAACAGAGTACAGCGAGTCCTATTGACAGGAAGTAAATCATTTGATGTGTGTTTGTGTGCGGTAAATGATCGTAGTGGTGGTGAAGTGGGGGGAGGGGGCTTAAAGGTGCTGACATATCATCCCCTGGCACAGGAATTGAACTTGCATCTAACCTTCACTGCCGTATGCTCCCAGAGCCTGCGGGTTTCCCACCTGTCACCTCCTGTCACCCTCAACTCATCAAAGCATTCACGGGGCACTGGCACCTATTCTAAATGCCACCTGTCGGGAAGGGAGACAAGGTTACTTTGTCTTTGCGGTAAGAAAAACAAAAAGTAGTCCCCAAGTCCAGGGCAGTAGACAACAGGTTGGCATCCCTCCTGACATCCACTGTATAACAGACAAGGTCACCTGACTTCCCTCAGCATGTGTTTACTGATTTCTACGGTAAGCTATGTCTCTGGCATTCTTTCAAACTGTCAGTCTCTGCTGTAGCTTTACATATGTTGCATTAATTAACACCCACTGGAAGCAAAGGACCCTGGGATTTGTAGTCTGTTGTGCTGTATGAACCCATACTATTTCAAGAAAGCAACTAGCAGTATGAACATTTCTAGCTATGGCACACTACTGGCGATGCTTCTGGCAATTTTGCATACTTTTCTTCTTCTTCCATCATAAATCATAAAAATTGATAGGGGATATACCATAGGACTTGGCTGATTTCAATGTTTAGTTACCAGTGTAATTAAGAATAGAGAAATATCCTACCATTGGTCTGTGGGAGAGATGGGTGTTTGTTTATGATTTTATTTCAGTCATTGAAATATTCAGATCTAATGGTTCAAATGTTTCAGTCATATTTATTGTTCTGAGTGAGAGTAAATTCTGTCTTTCAAAACAGATCAGAACAGAAAAAAAAACCTCTTAATGAGCCCACACCTAAAAATTAAATGTAATTAAGTCCCAACAACCCCCAGCATTAACACTCTTAATATTTAAGGATATGTTTCTCTTTTAATGAATGACAAGAATATTTCATAACTTGTGGCTGCCTCTCTTGTTTTAAAAAAACAAAGTAATGAAGTAGTTTGAAATAATTTGTATGCCAGTAGGAAATATTACACATTGGACATATGAACTCTAGCCTAATATTTATTTTTCATGTTTCCTGGAAAAAAGACAATAGTGTACAAATCAGTGTTCTCTGGCCAGCTCCAAATTATGTTGTTAAACATGTACACAAGGCAAAGAGAAATAAATTCACATTTTCCATTCCCAGGAGTAATGGGGGGCTGCTGATAAGACAACACGCTGAGATAAAAAGAGTGTAACGAGATATCAAACTAAGCCATCCACCTGTCCGTGCTTCCACTGCATTCATGGCTTGCCAACTCTGCCTGTCTTACGGATCCAAATTCAAAAGGGTGTGAAAATGATTAAGTCAGCCTTACCCGAGCTATCCAAGGAAGGGAGTGCCAACAACTTCTGTGGCTGGAGACATATGGGCTGGCATGTTTGGAGTTTGCCTTCTTTTATTGTGCAATTCCGTTTGAGTACCTCACATGCTCTCAGAAGGGGAGGTTCCGTACCGCTAGAAATGTGGCAGTCCTCTCATAAATGACGTCTTGTGTTGTGGGTTATAGGGAAATCAGCGTCGGTCCTTGCTTGACGGTTATACTGACAGATGTACTGTACTGCTCTGCTCATGCTATGAAATTTGCAAGCTAAATTTGAAGTATTTGTGACCTCAGCTGAAAGCATCCTTTAACAGCCAGCATGGTGAAAAGACTCATAGACCCAGTCTCCAAATTTGTGTACAGTCATCTGCTAAAAATTTATCAGAATTGACAATGGTATTATTGAACATTCATTGCTGCCAAAATTCCGGTTTGAGATGATTTTAACAAATGTTTCAATCAGCTATATTTTATTAAACACAAAGATATGTTCAAATGTTCACTAAGTGCATTTCACATATTTTCTCATTGTGACGGAATTTGGAATAATGAATAAAGCAGCAGATGTATGACTACTAATTATAGAACAAAAATATGGAGCTTTGAATAAGAATTCAAAATCTGACTATTTTTCATGAGACAGACCACAGCTGTTCAGATGATTCATCTGACATGCAAAGACTCAACTTTGGATTATAGTCAGCTTTGAAAGAAATTTCTTTACCATAAATGGTTCCAAGGCACCAGCTTTCTAATTACACGCAGCACACAGAATATGCAAAGCAAAACAACAGGGGGCAGAATCCCAAAATTCTTGCCGCACAAAGGCCTGTTACTAAAATATGCCATTCGGGCATTTTTTGTTTCCTTTTTGCCAGCACTACCACTATTCAAGATGTCCACAGTCATAACTGAGAAACAGTAGGATGCCATTTATTCTGACAGAAATGTAAACCAGGTTTGAAAGAGGGAAGGACCATGAATTACCTAAAGTCACATTAGATGGGATACAGTAATGGTGTGTTAGATTCTTCTAACAGACTTTGGAAAGACACAGCTTATACACCAGTTACCATTGTAATACCTTCTTAGAAAATATCTATCTGGTAGCTTTGATTGACCAAAAACAGTGTCATTCAGTTATGTTGGATTACTGCTGTGACATAAGAGGCTTCAAAAAAATGCAGTTGCTGTTATCACACAATACAAACATCAAACACATGCAGGCATCTGTATCAAGCCTTAGGTTTACATACCGGACCTGGACGGAAAATGGGTTGAATCAAAAAGGTGTGTGATGGCCCTGCAGTGCAACATAGAGACTCCTGCAATCACACTAATAATCTACTAAAATGATTGAACCCTACTACAAAATTTACAAGTTAATTCTGGAATTAACGCAAACCTCAAAAGCACATTTCTTACCGTAATGACCAAGGGCCCCAATTCTAAGAGGAATTTTTGCTTCAGCTGGTAAACAAGCAATTATTTCCCTGCTGCAACTTAATTTGAATCAGCAGAATAATTTATCTGCTTCGTAACAGCAAAAAACATGCGCAGCCTTTCACACTGGAGTTGTATGGCATAATTTGTAAATTCTGGATGTGAATGACAGTGTCTACTTTATACTCTTTAAAAGAGTAAAATAACTTTAAAAAGAACAAAATTCTTACAATATCTACTACGTTTGGTGTTATTTGGGAAAACAGCAATAGTTTACGACCAAAGCAATATACAGAAGCAGTGATTTTTCAGAACAGTATTCTCTTTTTCATCAAAATAGAAATTTCAGGATCAGTATCTCGTTAACCACAGAAGTGAGTTTGCCTGGTTTTGCTTATTCTCATCAATTTTCACAACCATATCAAATCCACTGTTATCTCCTTTCCTTTAACTTGGCCTCTATTCAGAACTTTCCTGTTAATAAATACATTTTTTGAAGATTATTGTTTCAAAGTCTACTTTTACTAATTAATCAGCTGCTCCAATTCCACAGCTAATTAACAAATGTGTTGACTTTTGCTGTCAACCTTACCCTATAGAACATGCACTCCTCCAGCACACGCTAAATTAATCCTCTTCCTGCTGGATGAGGTCATGCTTTTCAGGGCCGTTGCATGGTTCCTGTTTTTAAATCAACATGGAACTAATTCTGATAAATGGAGTTTTGGACAACGTATAGCACGTGAAAAATGACAACCCGTAGGTCTTACCATAGCATTCAGTAAGACTGACTGAAATAAAAAAGATTTCATCTTAAAATAAAAGATAAAAGGAATCTATGCAAAAATTAGCAATCCATCCCTTCTACTCAAATGGGCTCAGGGCAAACCACCTGTCAAAAGAAAAGAAAAACAAAGTAAACTTTGAATAATAAAATTAACACTTTTTTTGTGTTTTTAAGAACAAAATATTCAACTACAGATGTTGGAAAAAAATCATGCATATTTAACTTTACATGCAAATTGCACAATAAAAACAGTAATTGGGTTGCATAGCTGTTAAGCGATTTATTTCATTATGAGTGCACGCTATGACAGAAGAAACATTTGTTATATAATGTCCAGGTTTGTTTTTAGCAGTTAATGTGTGATTGAATAGCCTGAAAAAGCCCAAAGAGTTTTGCAAAAGTCATAGGGTAATGTTTATACATCTTAATGTTGAAATGTACTAGCCCATCGGCTGCCTTGGTCATGCCAAGACACAACTATGGGTGTTAAACTTCACTTGCAACAATAAAAAAGCTTTTTTGTTATTTCCTCCTTCAGTTTTCAAGACTCTGGGCCTTTGGCCCATTGCATTTGACTGTGAGATGAGGAACTTATTTTTCTTCATCATTACCCCAACAGTCAATGCAATGCAGAAGCATGTAGAGTAATTTGCTGCAGTGCATCATGTATTTAGTTCTGCATTAAGCTTCTCAAACATTTTATATATGATTCACAGCAGTTTGCACAGTGAATAGTACTAATAGATTATTACCTCAATCAGTAATCACACAGTAGCATAAATTAAAATCAGCATAATTCTTTGGTCAAGTTAAACTCTGGCCCTGACATGAAGCACTGGTTAGGACCCTCCCACTTTTAACATCCTAAGGATTAATCCTTACTCACTTGCTCTGGGTTGGGGATTGCATACAACCCCAGGGCACTTCATTGACATTCTCTCTCCTAAATGCAGTCACATGATGAAGGCACTGAGTATAAGCCAGAATAAAAATGATATAGCATATCGTATGTATTTGTTGAGAGACCCTAATGTCTCTTTCATTGAAATATGAGAATATCAGCATGCAGTAAGATTTATCTGTAAATGTTTTGTCTTTGGTGATCATTTCATTAAGAATTTTTGCTACTTTAAAGGTCTATTTAATGACACAGCTTTCATTCATAAAGCTTCTTAGCATAGCTCTGTTTTCAATATTTCACTTCATCCCCACTTTATTTGTGTGCCTTTGCTACAAGTCTGCTATTGACTATCCTTTGAAATTTCTGCTAACATGAAGGATATGGAGTCCACAGTGGCTTGAATAGGTGGGGTATGGTCCACAGCCTGTTTAGGATCTATCTGTAGTATCGATTTTGAGCTTACTGAACTTGTCTCAGCTTGTGCCTTTGGCCTCTCAGTGACCTGTGATCCATCTCAGAATCGCTTGTGCCATTGCATAAATTGTCTTGACATGGAACATTTGCATGCACAAAATTAAAGAATCATAAATGGGCTAATATGTCAATTTATCCCGACATTTGTTAATCCTTCCTGAGCTCTGTTGTTGTTGTGAGTGTAAAGTTGCAGTTATTTGTTCACCATTCTCCTTAAAGGAATCAGAATTGCCCTGCGATCACCTTGGTAAAATGTTATTTAAGCTGTGTGCATTATGCTTACTAGGATTTTTGCTCTTCTTGTGAACACTCCTTATCATAATGATATGTTCTACTTTATTGCATTTGCGATTCCTCACTATTCCTAATCAAAAACTTTTTCCAGTGATTTTCTCCATTTTGCTTTTGCCTTTTTAACAATTTAAATTATTATTGGAATGATGCTATTGCAAGAGGTTCAGATATTGGAAACAGGTGAAACACATATGTTCAGACAGTTTTTATTTACACCCCACTTGACCTTCATTCAAGCTTTTCGGGTTAGTTAAAAATAGCGGACCACGTGGCAATATGTTATTCATTGTCCAAACTTCTATCCGGTAATAATAAACTACTGAGATGGGTTATGAATAATTACAATAGATTCAATACCTTCTGGGCTATCTGTATGCCACAATTTTACTTTATTTGCTTGCAATCATTCAGTCACATGAATAATGAGTCACCATGAATTTAGATTGCTCATTGTACATTATTGAATCATGTTTAAAATGGGTACAAGTACTCCAGAAAAAAAAAAAAAAAAAAAAAAGAAACTTTAAGGTGCATTTTATAAAAGCTTACTGGACAACAAAATCATGTTGGGAGCCTCACAGAAAAGGAGACATACGTCAGCCTCCAACACCACTCTTTTCCTGGTAGTTTCCTTCTCTGTACAGTTCTGTCCTTTGAGGAAAACAGGAATACCAGTAAAGTCTTTCAAAACTGACCTCCATTGCCAAATTCTGTTCCTCATAGATTTATCCTGTTTATCATGTCATATTGGTAGGTATGACAGGGTAAGAAGTGCACATATATGATACACTTTATTATTCTAAGCCTCGTAAAAAATGTTACCAAATGAACTGCACAGGTCTTCAGTCCAAATAAAATGAAAGACATTAACAAAAACAATCAGGTTCTCAAATGGTATACTCTACAAAAGCAGTTTCTGTCAGGTCTTATCCTCAAAGACAAAAGCAAGTCCCCAGCTGGTACCCCAGTGATTAATTCCTTAACCTTTTAACTACCTGTTGTTTATAAAGAGGTGAAACAAATTATAGCGCACATAGACTCAAACTAACAAAGGGGAGTTCAGGAAAAAATGAAAATAAAATCAATCAATGCAAAATGAAATGAGTTAAGTATTAGCTCAAGTCTGCATATCCCCATGGCCTTCTACTGGAAAAATGGTTTGAAGATGGATGGATGGATGGATGGATGGATGGATGGATGGATGGAGTATAAATATGACGTACACAAGACATGCATCTAAAAGTTATTACTTTAATAATATTATTTACTTAAGAATGTAAGCCTCTAGTATAAAGAAAGAATACAGGCTACAACATATACTTCATCAACCCTGGTCTTCTATATCCAATTGTTTCACTTTGCAGGTGATATCTTGTTAAACAAATTTTTGACAAAACTGAAAAAGGTGATGCAAAAAACTGATGTCCAAAACACAAATGATAAGGTCCCAAAATCCAAAGACAAAGAAAGAGAGAGAGAGATCAAGAAATTCAAAGTCCACAAGACCGAAAGAACAGAGTGAAGGTCAGAAACACAGTCATATATATCGTGCAATCAAAATTCACAGGAGAAACATGCATGGTTAGCTGCAAACACTCAATACCTCACAGTGAGGTGAGTGAGTCAAGGGTATTTAAAGGGGAAAGTGTGACCAAAGTCACCTGTCAGTATTCGGGATAGGAGGAGCGAGGGTAGGGTAAACATGGCTGGTTAGATGGGAGTGTAACAGAACTTCCATCTCCACTGGTGGGTTCCAATGCCCGACACTGCCAGCTCAGAGGCTGCCCACTACGCTAGGCAAGTCACACACTGCGGAGACTAAGGGCTTGGGTATACATCAAAAGATGTGCGAACCTGCCAAAGTAGAAACACAGCCAAAAAGCAAGAACATACTTGAAAAGATGCAAAAAGACGTTGTGTAATTCACCCCAACAACAGGAGGCAAACACGATATTGTGTCTTGGTCTAAGTTTAAGTTTATTAGCAGGTTCTTATTTTATTATTATTAAACATTTATTTTATTAAACACTGAGCTATATTTAGATTATTCTAAAAGAGAACTAAAATCTCAATGGGATTAGAGACCTTGCCCAAATTCTTTCAGCAGCAATGACAAGTTTAAGGCACAAAAAAAAAAAAGTTAAAACAAATTGATGGTCATTTGTATGTATTTAAAGTATCATAATGATCTGTCGTATAGATCTGTATATCCATGAATGAGCTTGACCGGCATTCTCTCATCTTCATTGATTTTGGTTGTAAAACTGTGACCAGGTTGTGCAGCTGACTATGTGACACTTTTTGGCCAGTTGTAGAGAGTGGGTGGTCTCAGCTGGAAAAACGGTGGACACCAGTCTTCTGATTGCCTGCCTGTGCAGGAAGTGGTGGTCACTGCGGTGAACTGGGTTTTCGTTTTTTCTGTGGGTAAATATCTGGTTAATGACATCTTTTCAGCTTTTTCATTTGAAGTATCGGTATTGGTCCCAATATCGGTAAAAGACATTGGATCGATTATCAGAAAAAAAATCTGATCCAGTACAACACATGGGCAAGCCTCATTTTGTGTTGCCAAACTGGGATTTTGTTTCATAATTATCTTTTAGGATTAGTGCATTTTTCACACTTTGAGCATGACAACATCACACATGACATACAAATGGCTTAAAAGTTATGTGAAACAATAACATTAACGGAAGGAATAAGCACTGTATGGTTTAAATGCAAATGGTTTACTTAATAGACAAACAGTTACAATCTCCATATCCTCAACTTGCGTTACTCAAGACAATTTAGAAATATGGTACATACGTGCAGCAATACAATAAAGAGAAAGAGATATGGTGGCCAGAACAGGCCAAACATAACGTCTTAATAGAACTCAATGCACAACAAATATGAAACAAAAAGTGTATCGGATCAGCATTGGCCAATATTTAATTTTATGCTATTGGTTTCAGAGATGAAAAAGTGATATTGAACCATCCCAAGTCCAGATCTTGCTGTCCTCCATCTTAACCCCCTCAGGACTTAGAACGCACTCTAGGAGATGCTACGATGAATGCCGAATTCACTTTTCTTTGTTTTAACAAAAATGTTGTATTCCCACAATCTTGCAGTACCTGGAATACGTGCAGATGACGTGATGTTTGATCTGAATCATTGATGGATATCAGCAGTGGCATGGCATTTTAATAGCTAAAAAGTTAGAAAATGAATGGATTATTATTGCACAATAATACTACTGTATCAATGTTCTTTTAGCTTTAAAATTAGCTGTTGTATAAAATAAAAAAAAATCTTATTGTGAGCTGTAACCATACAACAATGAATCTACTGCTTATTCAAAAATATCTACCATTCATCCCATGTATACTGCATGCAATGCACTGTATATATTAAATTACATTTTAATGGTCAATCTGAATTTTTGAAATTTTCTGCTATGCGGATTTTATAAGATGAATCTAACTCAAAATATATAACAAACTTAAACAACTGATATTCTTCCAGTGAAAGAACATATGAATTTTGAACCACCGTTCCCTGTCATAAGTAATTTCCACGAAGTGCAGGTCAAGATAAAGATATTATGATTCATTAAAAAAATTCACTCCTGAACCTACATTATGTTTCTTCATTTAGCGACGCAAAATTTGTTTCCCTCAATTCATCACGGATGTTTTCCGCCCAGCCCTCTTTGTTTACAGTCATTAGTATAAACAAAGTCTCATTAGTTCCAAAGAACTCATCCATGTGGCATCGTTATTCTGTATCAGGAGCCTATGGATATGATGTTTGTAGTTTCAAACTGTGCGGGGTATTGGCTCTGCCACACTGCCTGCATGCATGCTTAAACCACATCCTCCCTTAGGCCCTTTAGGAGCTGTGCTATCTCTCCTGTGTCCTTGTTATCCTACCGTCTGTGTGCTAACTGAGCTTTGTACAAAGAATCCCGCCCACTTGACCAAGGATGGATATCGACCAGGAAGATGCAGAGCCATTGAGCACAGAATGGCAAAAAAGAGACTTTTTAATACTAACCCATAAGCTGTAAGTGACAGTGTGAGACTTAGACTCGTGTTACTGCAGGCACTGCACCATGCACAGTTTTTTCTTCTCCCATGCCATCAAAAGAAGGGTTACATATCCTTTGGCTAGCTTGGGGACATTCATATCAAAGACCACCGCATAGACTCCTTAACCCCTTCATGGAATTAAAGTTGTATTTCACTATTGATGAGGAGTCAAGGGTATTGCATTTTGCAAAGAACTCCATCAAGGTTTCATTTACAACAGACTAGCTGAACACGCTGACCTTGAGATGAAAATGATGGTGTTTCAATGTAAAGTGTAACTCATAGATACAGTATATATGGATTTGACATATGTCTATGGGCACTGCTGAACTGGGTCATCAGTGCACGTACAGCAAACCATTGCGCTGGACAACATGCAATCCATCAAATGCCTCCCCCTATTAGGCCTGCTGAGCTCGGAGCTGCAGTCAGGCAGAATATTACATTATGTGATTCCAACAGACACCAACTGTGTCTACAAACACTCATATTTTGCTTACGTCTTTGTGAGATCCTATGTATTTTACAGTAATGATTACAAAATTTACAAACAGTCCACCTTAGCACTGTTTTTAAACATTAATATCTCGAAATGATTTTTTTTGGGGGGGGCATGGTAAGTCAGCTGCTCGCACTGTTACCTCACACCTCCTGGGTTGAGGTGTTGAATCTCACCTCTGTTCTAAGTGTGTGCAGTTTGCATGCTATTCTCAAGTCTTGTGGGTTTCCTCCTGCAGTCTAAAGACAAGCAGTTAGGCTAATTGGTATCCCAGTATTGCCCACCCAAGGTGTGCCCCAGCCTTGTGCCCTGTGCTGTCTGGGATAAGCTCCAGACCCCTGTAAAGCCCTTACCAGGTGAGCTTTCAGAAGATGGATAGATATTTCAGAATGCTGAATACTATTGCCACCCACCTGTCATTAAATTGAAAACATTCCATTTATTTTTACAATGCCTTTCAAAACACCGTTGCCCCAACGCATTTATCTGGAGTGTGGTAATTACACTGTACTTTGATGAAAATGGAAAAAGGACAGAAGACATGGGGATGCTAAAATCATACAGCGTTAGGAAAGATATAAAACCATTCTACATTTATGGAGTAAATTCAGGTCAATTCCATCATCTGTGAGCCAGTTCTTCATGCTGAACTCATTTGAATAACATATTGATGATGTCGTACTGGTATCTGTAGGACTAATACCAGATCCAACTTAGATGGTGCCCATGTTGAGCACCATCTGAACATGTAGAGAGGAAAAGAAAGCATAGATGATTAGAATGGATTTTTATGCCTTGCCGGCAAACAAAGAGAATCACAAGGGCAGCCATGATTACAGTGTGTTATTTTATATGGTGTGGGTAAGCTAGTAGACTGAAGTACCAGTAGAAGGTCTTACAACTTAAAGGCTGAGACCAACTTGGTTCTCCGTGCATTGGCTGGAAATCCGTTCCCTATTGTAGGGGCTCTGTGAGTAAAGACTTTAATGTCAGTAGTAATTTTATTAATATGTGGGATTAGAAGGAGATCTGAATTCTGTTATCTATGTGAATTGTTTAGACTATAGACATTAATTATTTCGAGCAAGTAGACAAGTGCTTTACCTTTTAGTGCTTTATATGTAAGAAGAAAGTTAAAGTCAGTCCGATATCTAAGCCAGTGAAGAGAACAAAGAACTTTCAAGCTATTTGCTCCTAGCAACAATTCAAGTTGCTGCTTGCCCTGAACAAAGAGCTTCTTGCAAAAAACTAAAGCCATTAGGTGAGTCTTTAACAAAGGCAATAGTGTCTGTAGGTCTAAGCCTGAATTGGTGTCATGTCACGATTTGTTACTTAGCGAACATACATTTAATATGAGCATTTTATGTTAGTTGCCAGCTGTGACTGATTGAGACGTATAAGTGGAATTACTATTAAATTCTCAGCAGATGAGTCCCCAAAAGAATGTTTGCATTTAGACTTTGGTTCTTTTAACAGTTGCCGTTGAACAGTTGTGTGATATAGGGGGTGCTATATTTTAGTGACCCTTGGTTGGGCCAGAAATGAGCTGAAGGTGGGAAAACAAATAGCCTTTGTCTCAAGTTCACAAGACCACGACCAAGGTGGTGTTTTTGGTAGTCAAACAGTTTCTTGTGTCTTGAGATAAGGTATGTGGTCCTAGGTAGTATGGTGGATCAGTGGTTAGCACTGATGCTCTCTCTCTCCTAACTTTGTGGGTTCTAATCTCATTTGTAGGGGCTTTATAAGTCTCCTCTCGCAATCAAAAGACATGTTTTTGGCTACTTGGTGTTGCTAAGTCATATGTAGTGTATCACTGTGCCCTGCAATGGGTTGGCAACACGTCTGGGCTGTCCCCCACTCTGTGCCCTTAGGCTGCCTGGGATGAGCTCCAACCACAATCCTGAATAGGATTAAGTGGTTTCAAAAATGGATGGATCAATAAATCATCTCCTCTAGTTAGGATGGTGATCATCCCACTGATAAAAGTCATGCTATTCCCAAAAAGGTCCCAATTATTAACAAAGGTTATGTATGCTTAAACTGCTCGTTAGAGAATTCTAAGGAGAGTATAGGTTACATCGTTTCTATAAAGGGCTGGAAAGGGACCAGAAGCAATTACATTCACACATTTTCTCTCTGCTATTTTATACACGGAGGTGAAGTTCAGCTATAATAACTTAGATTGTTAGGACTTAATATCGTTAGATCCAGCATGAACAACCAAGGTGGAGACGTCATTACTGAAACTCAAGGCCTAGTAATGCAGTACAAAAATGGATAAATGGTATTTCTTTTGTGTGCAATTCACTGTAAATCTCTAAGAAGGACAGTATCTTTGGTGTCTAAACTCTTCATTACTTAATCTATTGTGAAGCTTAATGTATTTTGTTCTGTATCACCTTGAAATGTTATAAAATAACTATGATGTTAAAAGGACAGATGTCATTCTAAACAAAGTAGCTTATAATAATAATAATGATAATAATATTAACAATAATAATAATCATCATCATGGACTGGCCTCATGTTTTGGCTGTTACTCGCTGTACACTCTAAGTTTCCTGGGACAGAATCAACATTATTACATTTCTAGATAAGCTACCACTGCATTGAAAAAGAAGGATTTTAAAGTAATCCTGTTCTTGCAGACACAAATGTTCAGCCACATGTCACTACAGGCTGATTTTAAGGCTATATAAACTTTTTATAGGAGAGGTACAAGCAGCTAAAGAGGCTATTGAAAGAAATTGTAGCACAAGGATTGTACAATCTTTTTTGTTCAGTTCTTTTTTTTGCTATTATCTTGGATTTACTCAAACAAAACTGAATTTTGGGACAGTTAAAAGCTAGGCACTCTCTTCCTACTGTGCATGAATTAGAAATTAGTGTAAGGCATTTATAATGAACTGGGAATTCACTAATTATAAACTGATGATTAATTGGCAAGTCATATAGATCACTTAAATCCTCATACTTTCATTGCGAGTATTCAATGGTTGAGATTTCCAAAAGCTTTAAAATAGGCTAAGCAGTTTAATGCTATTCCATACGCCATGGGACAGGATGAAATGGATCCTCTCGCTCCTTTTGCAAAATGACATTGAAGTGATCAACTGTAACACTTCAAGGAAGAAGGTTGGAGAAACTGATTAAGAATGAGAGCTCTGTCATAGGCCTAAGGCTAGACACACTGGAGGCAGTGGTGGAGAGAAGAGTGGTGTCTAATCTGCTCTCCCTAATGGACAATGGAAGCAATCCCCTCAACAGAGAACTCATGGAGATGTGAAGCACGATCAGGCAAAGACCCATCTCCCCAGGGTGCAAAAGCAAGTCCTCCTGATGCTCCCTCATACCCCCTGCAATTTGGTTATTCAATTCAATTCAGACAGCTCACTGTGTACTCGCTCAAGCTGTATTCTGCCCTGGACTTTGACTTCTGTTTACATTAATGCTTCTGCCTGGCATCATGTCGCCAGTGTACATTGCACTAGCATACACCACTACCATTTTCACCTGTTCCATTGCACTCATAATGGCTATTAAAAAGTTGTATTTACTGTCCGGCATGTACATGAAAAATAAAATTTTCCCCGGGGGAGGGAGGGAGATCGATCAATCTGTCTATATTTTGCTCTCTCCTGACATTAGTACTTTTAATTTGCAAATTTCTATTGTATGGTTCTTGTTCTACTTATACATATTCAGAAATGGAATTTGTTTCTTTGATGACATTAATCCTTCAGATCTGCTAAGCCTTTTGCTATTTCCACATCACTACCTGCTACACTTCGCTCTTTCAGTCAGTTGTTGTTATCATCACGATATTGATGTTATTGTTTTGCTACCTTGTCTCCTCTGCCCTTTGTTTTAGCAACACTAGCTGCTAGCATTAGTTGATAAGAGGGTAGTACCTTGGGCACCTCCAGGACTGGGTTGTGGGTTCAGGGAGTTCTCTCAGCGTGAGCATTGGCTTCCAGTGGGTAATCTGATTATCTCCTATTGTCAAAATAGCAGACTCCAGTCCCAGCCTCCATTCAGAGATTCCACTACACCAAACTTGGATCCCCTTCCTATCTCATCATTACACCAATAGTCAAAAGGCATACATTTTAATTGGATTAGTCTCTAAATCATTTGAAGTGGGTGTGCCCAGGGTCGCTCTGTGCTTTAAGGGACGGGCTCCATCCCCACTATAACCCTCCCTTGAACAAGCAATTATGGAAAAATGGATGACTACTTTGCTTAAATAATCCAGAAATATAAATACATAGCACATTTCCTGTCAATGAATATGTAAGTCTTTGAGAAAGTGATTGGTTCTGTGATGACATTTGGACTCAGTGTCCACAGGTTTGTTACAGTATGTTCCAGGTAGTTTATTTTTTTTAATTTTATGCAATTTTGGTTGCCCTAGTACCAGGTGTTTTTGTGTCAAGCTCAAATGGGCCTCTATACCACCATAATAATTGCTGATTGCTTTGGCACATTTTTCAATGGACAATTGTTTGCAAAGCAATGTTTATAACCTCCACGCCATAAGTTACTTGTGTACAGCAGAACATCATTTTTCATTGTTTTTTTTCTTGTTTTAGTTCATGTATGCAAATAGTCATGTACAAGTATCCTCATTAGGCATAATTATCATTTGCTTAATTTTTTTCGATCAAAATGAATTGTGAATTCCCAGTGAACTAATTTTACATTCAATACTATGAACAGTGTGTAATCATTACGTTAGCTGCAGCATTGTTGTGCTTTCTGATACCAAAGTAACTTGCTTGTTAGGTGAATGAGGAGCTTTAATTCTGAAATGGAGTTTCTCATATCTTACTTTTACGACTGATGTTGGGTAATGAATTAGCTTTACAGGTGTAATTTATGAACTATGATTCGTCAGAGACATTTATGCAGCAAGGGTGCAACAGAGCTGCTAGTATTTCTGAACATACAGGAACCTGTGCAGGAAAACCCTAAACAGGGGCAGGGACCACCTAATGGGAGTAGAAGGAGAAGAGGAAAGAG
>JAACJT020000002.1:6717995-6750072 GCA_009936485.2 Gymnarchus niloticus | reverse complement strand
TTTTCCTTGCCACTGTCGCCTTTGGCTTACTCTCTGGGGACTGTGAGCCCGGGACTATGTAAAGCGCTTTGTGACCGTGCTCCATGTTAAAAGTGCTATATAAGTAAAATTGAATTGAATTGAAATACTTCCTATGTACTTCAATGTACTACTGCTTGTGCAATGTTTAACATAAGGTGAGATAAGTGAAACTCTACTCATGCCAAATTCTTGATTGCATTCCATATAATTTCATTCCATATAATTTGAATTTTTGGAAAGTGATAGCTTGTTTTCCATTTTTTCAAGTATATAAACCCATGAATAGAAGATCTATGGTTTTATCTCCTATTTAAAACAATCACAATGCCAACCAAAACAGTCTTGGCTGTACTAACATACATATTTACAATGATCAAAAATGACACTCTCTATCAAGGACATTGCTGGCTAAATCCTTTGTGTGTCTGGAATCAAGAGAGGCTTTATTGATTTTTATCAGAAGTGCTGATAAAGAACAAATGATTACATCATAATACCAAATAGTCAAAATTGCCCTGAACCTTTCTTTTTCTTTCTTTCTTTCTTTTTCTTTCTTTTTCTTTCTTTCTTTCTTTCTTTCTTTCTTTCTTTCTTTCTTTCTTTTTCCATTGACAGGTACAGTAACAGCACTTCACAGTTGCTCACTCTTGAATGAAAGAATTGTGCAGTTGAGTCACTAACTCTCAACTGAAGCAGAAAAATAGATATTAATTCAGACTTTCTCCTGAGGTATGGTATAGTCTTAAGTTAAATGAATCCACCATCTGTTTCAACAAAGTTATTTTAATGTTAAATATCATCATCAATATTTTGCTGGAAAGAACACATTTTTTGAAAAGTGTTGCCATTTCTAAAAAGGTATTGCTTACTACTCTTATTTAGGTATAAATGATTGTTTTACAAGTTAGGAGGGTCATGCGATTTATTTCCTTTTTTTTTTAATTGGTTCAAACCATTACAATCATGTGTCACAAGACAGCACAGATGCTTAAGCCTCAGGAGGTATGTAGAAACCATGACAGGCATTTTTCTGTGCTCCAAGAAACAGCTGGTTAAACATGTTTACTTAAATCTGTTGAAAAAAAAGATAAAAACCTCAGAGACTTTGTGTATGGAAAGCACACAGAAATCTACAATGATTAGAACCAATAGCTCAGATTTGTCATGGTTCAGTGCAAAGAGACTTTGGCTCTAGTAGCAGAAACTCTCAGTAGGGAGAGAAACATACTGTGTCTTAACAGGCTGCTTACAAGTAGAGGTAGTTAGGCTAACAAGGCATAGGAGCCAAATGTCCCCTGGCGCCACCTCTCTGCTCCCATACACCTAATTACAATGATAGAAGATAGAAATCAGCTTAAGTACTTCTGGCTATAGAAGTGGTGATCACAAAGGTGACCTTGAAAACTCCAGGAGGACACTGGGATTTTTGATCAAGTAAAATGCCATCACTGTAAGAGAAATGGGCATTATATTCATATTAAAAATTTTGTTAGATGACTATACTTTGGAAGCATACATGTTCTTCAAATTCTGACTTTTTTAAAGGCACATAGCAGACACATTACAGCTTGTCCTAATGAAACTAAAATTAAATTAATTGAGGAGCACTGCAGAACATTTTAGTTTTATATTAAACCCTAGATGTTGCCCTTTGTCAATAATTCATTATTGTTTAACAAATAATATTTCTGCATTTATGCTTTGCCTGGCTTATTTGGGTATTGCAGATTAACAGTAGATATCTAAATAATATATTATAGGTATAACTATAATTTATGTGGAGACTTTTGGAACGAATTAACTATTACAACACTACTGCACTGTAAATGCCTAGGACAATAATGAAATTTGAATTTCATTGTACTAAAATATGAAAAATCTGCATTCTTTGTTCACCAAACTTTTGTGATGGGTGCAATGCATAATACAAAAAAAACAAAAACTTTAAAGAGTATAAATAAATATTTAAAAGTAAAATGGAGAAATACCTTTAATGTCATTGAAGGATACCCTTAACGTTTTGTGTCATGTCTACTCCATCCATCCATCCATCCATCCATCCATCCATAATTTTCCAGATCACTTCATCTATTCATCAGGGTTGCAGGGGTTGGGTATTGGGGGGTGGGGGAGGAGCCTATTCCATGCAGCACAGGCCTGAGGTATGCCCAGAATGTACTCCGGCTAAATATAAATTTATGTTCAGCTAAATATAAATTTACGACTATACTTAAACATAGATACTGTTACATCTATATCCTGAGAACTGATTCATATCTTTGGATCTTGTACTTTTAACTTTTACTATTCTGCACATATTTTAAACAACCTAGCCTATAGATCAAACAGAACATGGGGGTTATATTCAAAAGCCATGCAATACGGGTCATACTGTTTGTAGAACATTTGCAATCAGAATGCCCCCGGAAATTTTAGTTTATATTCAGTATAAAAATTAACATAATACTTCAAAATTAATTCAAAAACAAATATAGATGATCTTTTCTCTGATATAATAAATTGAGAATTAAATACTTCAACACATTACAAAAGTTTTTAATAATGTTGTTTGTCTCAAGTACCACACTTAATGGTCCATCCATCCATCCATCCATCCATCCATCCATCCATCCATCCATCCATCCATCATCTTTTTTCACGGGGCCTCCTTCAGGCATTATGGGGCACAAGGCATGCTCCAGCCCTAAATAGCATGTCAGTCTGTTCCAGGGTATTCACATACACACTCACGCAATCATACATTCTGGGCAATTTAAAGATGCTAAATATTAAATTTTGCCTCCTGATATGAATACCTTTACAATCCACAAAGCTATGCTGCCTGGAGCGTGAGCTCCTGTTAGGGCATTTATTGGTAAACATGACTATGGATTGAGGCTAGACAAATGCCAGTCCAACAAAGATCCCAATTATAGGTGCCAAGAAGATCCAGTGTACTATACCTGGAATAGCATTGCTGGGACCCAGCCCAGGAGGCAGGACTGGGAGTTTTGTTTTCTGGAGAGCACCTTGTGGCTGAGTCACCCATATAATCTGGCCAGAACCCAAAATGATTACATAGTCATGTATAGTCAGGTGCAATGTGATTTGTGTAGCAGGCATAAATAGGAAGTACCCAGATAGATTAAACCTGAGTGATAGACTTTGGCTTTGGAAACGTGGAATGTTAGTACTCTGAGCTTGTGTGGGAAGTATCAGCTAGATAGATTTGGTATTACCTCTAGACCGAGTATGGGTTCTGGGACCAGATCTCTTGATCAGACTTTGGAGTCTCTCCTGCTCTGGAGTTTTCTGTGGTGAAATTTTTCAGGCAAGTACAGGTAATTCCCAGGCTGAGCTGGAGCTTTTTGGGGTGGAGAAAGGGAAACAATTTGTGTGCATAGGCACTGAATAGTAGTTTGGAGTACCCAATGTTCTTAAAGAAAATGTGGTCCTACTGGGAAACTTCAATGGTCACATGGGAAATGAAGTTTCTTGGAGGGGTATGATTGGGAAGAATGGCCTCCCAGATCTTAAGCTGAGTAGTGAAATGCTGCTACACTTCTGTACAAGCCATGTATTCTCCCTAACAAACACCATGGCCAAACACAAGGATTTTCATTAGTTTACATGGTGTCAGGAGTTGGCTTTGACTTTACGGCCCTTGACTGACTGACATGGTGTCAGAGCACCATAGGCTAAAGATCAAAGATTACTTTTTTAGTTGTGTTATCTGACTTGAAGCCACGTCTTGTGGACATTTGAGTAAAGAGGGGGGCATAGCTTTCAAAGATGTGCCAATCTGATATTCAGGATTGGTCTCCATGTCAAAAAAAAACAGTGGATCGATTTTCTGAAAAGTCCAATATGATACATGGGCAAGCCTCATTTCTTGTTTCCAAACCAGTATTTCATTTGCAATTATTTGTTTTTCTTTTAGAGTATTTGTTTCACAGCTCGAGAATTTTTCAGATGATTATATCACATATGGCAGACAAATGATTTACAGTAGGAATGAACACTGTATAGTGTAAATGCAAATGGTTTACTTCATAAACAGTTTTAGACTCCATATCCTCAACTTTTGCTGCTCCAGACAATTTGAAAATACTGTACAGCTGTTCAGCCGCAATACAAAAAGAGGTAGAAATATGGTGGCCAGAACAGGCCAAACATAACATCTCAATGAAACTCAAATGCAACAAAGTTGAAACAAAAAGGCTTTCGCATCAGCATCGGCTAATATTTACGGTTGTGTTATTGTTTTCAGAACTGACAAATTGGTATCGAGCCATGCCTACTATCAAGCAATCAGTACTTAGTGATGAGTTGGGTTCAGGGCATGGGAACTCGTATGACAAAGACAAGCAGTTCAGGTTTGCTGGGATGACTGGATGAAGCTTCGGTAAAATCCTAAGTATTGAGTAAGTTTAGGGACATTGGCTCTGAATGGACCATGTTCAAGGTCTGAATCATTGCAGCGGCAGAAAAAAGTTGCAGCCAGGATGCATGTGGTGACTGTTATAGCGCTAACCCTAAGACCTGTTGGTGGACACCTGGGGTGAGGGAAGCTGAAAAAGGAGGCCTTTAGACCATTTCTTGGGTTGAGGTCTCCTGAGTGAGCTGAAAGGTACCATCTAGCCAGAAGGGCTTTAATGAAGCCAGTCATGGAGGTGTTGACACGTTGAGAAGGGGTGG
The DNA here is from genome assembly GCA_009936485.2 of Gymnarchus niloticus. Classification (NCBI taxonomy): domain Eukaryota; kingdom Metazoa; phylum Chordata; class Actinopteri; order Osteoglossiformes; family Gymnarchidae; genus Gymnarchus; species Gymnarchus niloticus. The sequence continues at coordinate 6,745,353 of JAACJT020000002.1, read as the reverse complement.
CACAACCTTGCTCAGACTGTGATCCTAAGTTTCGACAAACTCTTGGGAAATTGTTGAGCTATGGAAAAATAACTTTAGGAACTCTATAACCTGTCGATATGACCTCTCATCAGGAGGCAGTATTGGAAATTTATGGTTGATCAGAGTGTGCAGTTGAGGTTGTTACTGTGGTCAAAGGCCTCTATAGTGGAAATGCTGAACGAGTAAATAAAATCTGTCCAGAGAAGATGAATGCACTTTGTGCTGTTGAGGTCACATGGTTGATGCACCTATTCAGTGTTGCATGGAAGGTGGGAGAAGTACCTCTGGACTTGAAATTCGAGGAGGTACGTCTTATTTTTAAAAAGGTTAACCAACGTGTGTTGTCCAACTACAGAGAGTAACACTTCTCAGCATCTGTGGGAAAATCAATGCCAGGATATGGACTCTGCCCATTGACAAAACTTAGAATTCAGGAGAAATAATGTGCATTCTGGCTTAGCTGTGGAGCAACAGACCAGCTCTGTTCTTTCATGCAGCTTTGTGAGAGTTTATGGGAATATACTATGGCAGTCTTCAAATCCTATGTGGACTTGGAGAAGGCATATGACAATGTACACCAGTACATACTTTTGGGAATATTTCAAGCTACAAAGGTGGCTACTATGTACTATTCTGTTCCTGTATGAATGCAGGCAGAAAATGAACACCATTTAGTGTGACTGTTGGCCTCCTGTAACACTCTTATCTCCACTCTTGTTTGTGATTTCCACGGACAGGATATCAAGGGGCTGTAACCGTGTCTGCAATATGGAGCTAAAAGTGACAGCCCTACTATTTTCAGATGATGTCATGTTTTTGACCTTACCCAACCAGCGGTTCCAGTATACACTTTAGGCATTTGATGCCAAGTGTGAAATGGCAGGGATGATGATCAGTACCTCCAAATCCAAGGCTATGGTACTCTTGGAAGAGAACAGGTTGCTTACATCAGGTGTAGTGGGAGAGTCTGCCCTTTGTGATGGAGATTTTTAAGACCTTTTTCACCAGTGATGGTAAGAGGGATTGAGAGGCAGATCAGTTTGGTGATTGTGGTTTTATGGGTGCTGAGGAGGTAGAGGAGGAGTTAAGATGAGGCCTACAGTTTCCAGGTCAATCTATGTTCTTATCCTCCCATGTGGTCATGAGATTAGAATAAAGAGCAAAAGAACTAGATGGAAAATGGTTTCTCCACAGGGTTGCTTGACTCACTCTTTTTGCACAGGGCAACAAATTTGGAAATCCAGAGGGAGTCACTGCTCCTTTGGATATAGAGGAGTTGGCTGAGGGGTTTTGGGAATGTAATAAGAGTGCAACTAGTAGTTTTTCCAGGCATGTCCCACTGGGTGTAGGCCCTGGGGAAGACCCAGGGCAAAAGAATATCTTACCTGGACTGGAAATATCTGAGGATCCCTCAGAATGAGCTAGTCTGTGGCTAGCCTGTCTGACCTTCTTGGCATGCTGCCCCCGGGAAGAGGAGATGAGATTAGATGAGAAGAGATGAGATCTTATAGGATGAAATATTCAAATAAATTTCCATCAGTAGCAGTAGATTTTCAGTTCACCCACACTTCAAAACTAACGTATCCTTTCATCATGGTAAAAGGTAGAAACTAGATGTCATTGACGTCTATTGGTCAGTAAACAGCTAAAATCACAAAAAGTTTGTATGTGAAATATCGTAGTTTTTTTTTTTATTTCGCTATAATATGAATAATATTAATTTTGTTCCCATGCACATTTTGTGATTTGTTTGAAAAGTTCAAGAAATTAATTGACTTTACTACTTCAGTTTGTGTATATTATTGTGTGATGAAACAAAGGTGAATCACACTAGTACTTTCTTTGAAACTCAAAGAGTAAACATTTCGACAAAACATGTAATGCCAAGAGGGTCGGATCAGCAAAACAACTACACTACAAAGCAACACCCACTAACTTTTCAAGCACCACAGAAGGCAACACCTTGATCAAAATTGCACTGTTATTAAGTATATAATTTTATATCAGTCTTTTATTAACATTTTATTGCAGAAATATTGCTCAGTATTTGCTTATTCTGTATATTGTAAAAGCCCAAATCAGAAAAAGATGGGACGGTATGGGTCTTTATAAGTAAAAATTAAAGGGGACAGCTCTGTATTTGTAATGTAAACAGATATTGCAATTACTGGAAATATTTGTAATATTGAAATGTCCTGCCTAGGATTATATAAACAGGCTTACTTCTCCATTTGCTCTCAGGTCACTTCTGGTAATACCCCGCAGTTTTTGGCATATGGCTAGCATATCACATTAAATGACATGTAATCCCTGTTGATAAAAAGATTACAGGTGACATCATTTAACATTCTGGAAATTATTTTTGATTATTAATCTGGTAAATTCTACTCTAAGAATGCGCGTTTTCAAAAATTAACTTACATAAGCCAAGACAGCCTCCAGCTAATGCTGTCTGGCATGAATATTTTGTGATAATCATTGCATCAGATGGTCTATGTGTACCTCCAATCTCTGGTCATACTAACCATTCTATTGACAGAATATTCTAGTTTAAAAAAAAAAAAAAAAGACTACGCATGAATCTTTTAAACCAGTGATTACATTTTGCCTGCAGTGCTTCATTAATTTTGCAAAGCACCTGTTGAGCACCTTTGCTCGACAGTATAAATTTTGAGTCTGGCATTGAAACATGGGGAAATCCAGCACATACAACTATATTAACTATAGTTTCTCTTATACTTGCCATAGTTATATAAAATAAAGACAATAATAATAGCCTTTAATAGCACCCTCAACCAATAAGCTTGCAAAACGGCCATAGGAAGGCAGGAAAAAGCAACAATTCTTGTAGCTGGAGACAAATTAAAAGAGGGAAGGCAGTTGCTCTCCTTGCTGGTTTGGATCCTGCTGGTGCCACAGCAGAAACTGAGCTGTTTGTCAGGTCACATAAACTTACTGCACTCTGTCGCACACCTGCTGGTGTCCAAAGCAAAAATGGCTCTAGTTTATTGCTGTAAATGGGCATGTCTTTCATTCACACACGCGAGCACATGCACACACAAATCACACATATCCTTGCATTAATATGTGTAGGAGAATTTCACATACTATGAAAAATGGAACATATATTGCAATATGTTGGGTGAATATCTAATCCAGGGTGTTTTCCTACCTTGAGCTCTGTGCTTCTGGGGATTAAGCTCTAGGCTAACCCCATGACCCAGTTGGAAGTTTGACTGATATTCTTTGAAGACAAAATCTTGGTTATGCAGTTTCCAAAACTACTCTATAGAATGAGCTTTTTCTAACCAGTAATAACCAACTATGGATGTAAGAAATGGAAATGAAAGTTAGCAGTTTAAAAACATAGCAAAGCATGTTAATGGTTGACCAGTTGAAGAAACGTCGGCCATGTTAAAAGTACACCTGAAAGCTGGGATATTCAAAGGTACAGGCTAGTTTTTTGTTTATAGCATAATTGTTGTTTATTGTAAAATTTATATGAATTTGAGACTGCGTGATGATTTATGCTATGTAACTAGTAGATGGAAATACATTGGTTCTGTTAGCATGGCTGTTCTAAAGGATTATTTAGCTAAGAGCTTATCCCATCCAGGGTGATACCCTGCCTCAGGGTCACATACTGGATAAGTGGTTGTGGAAGATGGATGTATGGATACACACTAGTGTGAAACTGTACTGTCTTCATGCAGACCATTACTGAGGAATGGCAAGTTAGGTAATTATAGCACTGTTAAGCTGCATTACTGACATGCCTACTGACCAGTGACCACATGACATCACTCTCGCAGTACTGACAGAAGGCAACACCTGCTAAGTAGCTTTATGACAAATCAGTAGTCTGATGTCTGGAGTTTAAACATTAATGAAATCAGAACACATTCATTTTGTTAGATATCCTTGCAGGGATCGCTGTGTGAAGCACATTCATATAAAGTGCTCATTATCATCAAATTAATCTTTCCCTCTATAAATCTATGCATACATTCACACAGACATCTTCCTAATACGCTCCAGAGTTTTAAATCTTACAGAATCTTCACTTTCCCATGAGCTCCCATGCCACATTCAACTCCGTCTGAGTATTATTGGTTAGAAGACCATTTTATGCAATTTTGAATACAAGCAACTGCCCAAAACCTGGTTTTCAGTTCACTGTGAAGGAACGGTGGACCCATATCAAAAATTGTCAAAATATCTACAGAGACAGAACACTAGAAATTATAGTTTCAGTATATCAGAAATGACTTAAATTACTCACACCGAGTTACTGTTGTGAAAGTTTATAAAAACAAACAGCATAGGTTATGATTTGTGAAATCTTAAACAATTTTTACCCATTATAATCATTCATCCATACAGTGTGAGGTAGAAGCGGGAAGTAAAACCACAGCCTGGAAAGTCTGAGGCCACAGTGCTAAATATTCAGCCACAATGTTACCCTTAAGTGTGCATCATTCCAAAATAATATATCAGCTCTAAAAGCTCCCTGCTATTATTAGTATAATGAGTTAATGTATTATACTTTAATGTTACATGTATACTTGGTAATACTTTACATTATGTTACATGTGTTTTAGTTACAAATATTTCTATGGCAAAAGCTTACCGCAAATTAATTACAACGTAGGTCACAGGGGACAAGTTTCAGCAGGATTCTTTATTATATAAAATTAAGAAATCCAACCATGAAACATACAGCTTATCCTCCTGTAAATATGTAAATACTGTTATTCACTAAAACACAGTTTAGGAATCAGGGCTAGGGTTAGTTACTGTGATACATTATAATTAAGAAGCTTACTCTTTATGATCTACAATGTAATTAATTAGTAATAGCATCCTGTCATATACATATTTACAAAATAATTACACAGGCAGAGGTATAAATTAGCATAAACCGTATTTTGCTGAGGACTAAAAACTGATATGCGTTACCATATACTAGTATTATAGAGGCCATGCTGAGCAGTAGAAAACCATGCACACTCCAGAGATGTGACTAGGGTGTATATACACAAATCCCCTTAACCATCTATAATGAGGTAGACCTGCTGCAAGATGACAATTCAGTGACAATAAATAAGACATTGCTGGTGGTTGCTTGGCAGATGATGCGGTAACAAAACCTTTTGGTGCCTGATGCTTGTGCTTGAGTCTACACTGCTGAACCACGTTGCACGTGCCTGTTTCTTCTGTGAGCAGAACTCCCATCAAGGAGCGGTTTCCTCTTTGTTAGTTTGATGTACTTTTATGTGAAATGCTATCATTAGGTGGTTCAGGGAACACTATGACATTACCCATCTTTCACGATGCACTGATTCATCAGACCACAGTTCCAAAGAGTATGGAACCACAGAGGTGCCCAAGGAGACTTCTGCAGTCATACACTGTGTTATGACATTGCTATTTGAGTCACACCACCCTGTCTGCATCCACCTACTGAATGATTTTACATTACTTGTCTTGCACTGCTTGTTCCTATAATTCTCATATTAGGTATACTTAAAAAAAATGAATGCAGATGTATCTGCAGATGATCATGCAGCATATTTAATGAAACAATATTCTCTGAGGGACAGTCATACATATTCATGTGTAAGTTTGAAATTTGGTTTTAATTTGAAGGCTTAGTGACTCCTCAATACAATATTATAAATACAATCTATAGCAGACATTTACTGCAGCTTGTCTACTGTATCAGCTTTTAAAGCGGGGGAGTTTCAATGGGGATGGTTGGGGGTAGGGTGTCGTATTTGTTTATGGGGTGGGGTGTTTAAAAATATTCTTGAACGGGGGCTTAACTGGATTAGAAGAATGGATGGATGGATGCATCGACAGATCAATGGACGGATGGACGGACAGACAGGGGAATGAATGGATGGATGGATTTAGCTACATTCTGGGCACTGCAGGGTGGCTGCCTCCTGTTGATTTTTTCTTAATTATCTTTTATTTAAGGGGTGTTGATTATGCTAAGATCATTAATGAAGGCCATATTTCTGAAAAGGTTCTAAATCCCTATAATAAAACACTATCCCAATTATCCTTTCTCTAAACAGAGATGCTTTTGTCACAATAGGAAAAGTGATAAAAATGCAGTATGTTTTACCCATCACTGTCAACATCCTGATATGTGTTGTGAGAACTGTATTTACTATCAATATAGATTCAATCTGCCAGTAATCAACTTGCAAACAAATATCCCCAGGTCAGACCCAATTGTATATCAGTGAATGCCTCTCATGAGTTTTGTATTGCTTCAACGTTAGGCCGTATGAACAGAAAAGTAAGAATCTGAAGAGTACCATTCTGGATGTCTAATTAACGCTTTCATTGTCTTATACAGTATAGTTCCCCTTGTCATTTCTCATGTGAATAATGTTCATAATGCTGAAGCAGCAGAGGTAGACAATGAAAAAACTGTATTACTGTATATACACACTGCTAGATTATTTTTAAAATGTTTGGCAGCAATGTCCCCACAACCTCTGTTTTCAAGGATTTTCTTAAAATCTGCCTCCAAGTACACAAACCGTATACACTTCGTATTTTGTTGTGCTTTGATTTTGTCACTATATTTTGTACATTCCTATCATTTTGTGCTTGGGTTTCGGATCAGTGGCTGTAAGACTCACAACGTCTCCGCTTTGCAGATGATGTGATGCTTGTCTGAATGTGACAGTCAGGTTTACAGAAACTGAAAATTAATCCATCTTTGCTTCATTTGCGTGTTAATTGGCTTCAAACAGATTGGTTTATGCATATTTCAGTCTCCTGTAAATTCTGACCTTGCATAAATATCTCCCTGCAGGTAATAAAGGAAGGTAATCGCACTGCATACACTTAGAACAAAGACAGGAAAATTCTTGTACATGAAGCGTTGAGTGTTTCTTTAATTTGTCAAGGAGAGCCACTTTAGATTGAACTATGAGAAAACTGATAAAACCACTAAAATTTTCTACTCTGCTGTGATCTCAGTTAAAGAATTAAGAACTGTGCGCTTTGAAGATTAAACTGTAATTTGGGGTATTTAATCCACCTCTCCTCCCACAACCCCACCAAGAAGTTGATAATTCCCATTTCAGTAATGGAGTCGGATCCATTTTATTTTTTCTCACAGCTGAGAGCAGCCATTTTCTTCACTTTACTTCCAATTTCCCTCTTATCTTACCCTCTTATTTCCCCTCTTATCATATGCAGTCTACTCTTCAGATTTGAAAGCTACGATTTAAACATCTTTCTTCAGCTCAGCACAAACTTTCTCCTGTCATGAATTACGTAAGTGCAGCAGTGCTTATATGCATACACATTATGAACATGAGATATTTGTTATACTGTAGTCATCATGCTTGTGCATAAACAGCTTGGTTGTGTTCTAGCACTGCCCATGATCAACGGAATGAAAAATAGAAAGCTGGAATAAACATTAAAACAGAGCATTTAGATATCAGCTGTTTTACTACGGAGTTTAGGAAGGTGGGATTTTTAGATAACTGATATAATAGGCTTTTGGCAGAGAGTGCCTATAGCTTTCAGAGGATTGAATTAGTGTCCATTTAATATGCTTGTCACTCTGCCAGGATTTAACTCTCTTAGTACCTATAGCATGCACAGTGGCTAGTCTAGGTACCTCCAAGTACAGCATATTTAGCAAACATTATATATGTGCAGAGACTCAGCAGACAACAGACACATTTCACAAGGGAGTCCAACCCACCAATTCCTGTTCCAGTAAACAACCGGAGTTATTTCCAGTAGAGGGAGCACTCTGACTGGCTTCCTCTCCCACCGATTTTGCACCAACACAAAGTGCAGAGTAGTGGGTTAATTATACATTATACTCATTATTAATTGCAAATGACTGTTTTCAACATTTTTTTCTACATTATGCTGAGTTCAATTCTGTGTCATGGGGAAGTCTAAAAGACTTGATAAATAACAGACATCATTTATTTTGAAAGGATACCTCATCTAATCTACTCTCCATTTTATTATTAATGCATATGCATAAAGCTGTTGCCAGAAGTTACCCTGCAAAGCCGTAGGATGCTAGAAGCTGAGTCAGTGAGGAGCTGCATGTCTTAATCCACACACAACTCCTTAACCTTCAACATGCCTGGAATGGTTATTGAAGGAACCCCCCTAGATTCTGTTTGGCAATTAAATTATGGAAATTAGACAGATGGAATATGGTCTTTTAATTAGGAACACACAATAAAATTGCATCATTTTATGGCTTTGAGGGGTTATCCAAATTATGAACCTTACTGGAAGTATCTCTTGAACACCCGTACTAATCTATTTAAGATGGTGCATATCTTCTAGTCAAGTTTCTGGTCCATTGTCATAGAGATAACTTGATGAGAAAACTCACTGGTTTTCTGCCTTTGTGGAAATGCAAGTTGGATGGTGGACATTTGTCTGTTTGTGGTTGAAGAATTGGATGAGCATTTCTTTTTGGTTTTACCAAGTAAAATGCATATGAAATTGTGTGTGTGTGCGTGTGTGTGTGCGTGTGTGTGTGTGTGTGTGTGTGTGTGTGGATATGCTCATTATAACATTGTGGGGATACAATGTCCGTTGGAGGAATGAAAACCTGTTACTCTTTACCTCATGGGAACATTTATCATGTGCCCACAAGAGAAAACTAAATTTTATAAAAATCTGTGATTGCAATCAAAAAACCAAAAGAGCCAAAAGTGTTGTATTTTGTTTTGTTGTTTATGGTTAAGGTGAGGACAGGGTAAAAGTTAGGGTTGTCATAGTTAGGACTAGGGTTAGGCTCATGGAAATCAATGAAAGGTCCCCAAAAGGTTAGACATACAAACGTGTGTGTGTGTGTGTTTGAGAGAGAGAGAGAGAGAGAGAGAGAGAGAGAGAGATAGAGAGAGAGGGGGCATGACACGTTCAGCTTTCTGGATTATGTGTTATAATCAAATCATTAGGGGATCATTGGGTAGCCACAGAGGACGATCATTCCTGCACAGAATTAAACTAAGTAAATGAAGTAAACTGAGATCAGCCCTAGATATCCCTTTAAGCTTGGAGGCCCGTGTCAATGGCCTGCTCTAGGCAGGTGGGTTTCACACACATCCCTCTCCACTAAGCTTGTCTCAGTGCAGTGGTCACAATTTTATTTTTGTGAAGAATGTTGGCATGGAATGGATGTGGCAACCTGCCCCCTTTAATTAGGGCTGCTGCAGTGGTTGTTCAGTGAGAACAGACTTACTGTTTTACACAGCATTCTGGACCTTTTGTTAACACAGACTTGTGCCTATGAAACCGAGTGAACAAATCGTTCCAGAAGGGCTTTTTAGGAGCTATTCTATTTTCACTTGGTGAACTATCAACACCTGAAAGAGCTCTGCTACACTCTAGAATGGACACCTTGAGATGGAATCATCTCAGAAATCATACAATACCTATTTTCATGCCTTTCTTGTAAAATGTGATCAGTTATTTTTCAGTGAAGTATGATGTTACTGGCATGTACTGGCATTTTCAGTTATTTAGCTTTCAGTTGTGTAGCATCTATATGTTGTTCATGACTTAGCTTAGGTTAATTCTCCTTAGTTTCCTATCTGCATCCAGCAAAGGAAACCGTGGTTTCCCAAAGGGCTTCACCTTGTAAATCTGAAAAGCAGGAAGTGACTTGGAATAAAGTTTCCTTCTTTGGAATGTTATTACCTCCTTTTAATGAAGTAACACTGAACTCTAAACACTGATTGTTCTGCAATATCTTGGACATTCATCTTTCCATATTTGAACCTTATTTGTTAGGTACTCAGTTCAGAGTTATTACAAGTGAAATTACTTCACGATGTTTTAAAAAATTGGTTCAGGGTTGAGACAAAGTTCCAGAATGTCTTCTGAGACCTTGTCATTTAAGGTCATATTACATCTATTGGGTGCATTAAGGAAATTTCTCCAATCAGAGAGATGTCCAGAGCTTTTATTAACTTATTTAAACTTGTCAATGAATGTCCTGATGACTTTTAATGACTTTTTTATTGATTAGGCTGTCTAGCCATATTAGAAGAGGAGATAACGTTGGGGGGAAAAATAAAACGAAAAGGAAAAAAAACTGTTTGGAAATGAAGCTGATTCAATGGCAGAACATGGTATGATTGTAATTAACAATGTGGGGTGTAATATTGAGGATGATCAGTAAGCTGAAAATATAGTCTTAGACAACAAGACATGCATTTTAATTCCTAGGCAAATTTTAATTTTAAGTAATTGTTGTCCTGGTAGAAACCATCTTTCGATTTTCTTAGAACTAAGGAATCCCTTTGTTGTGTTTTTAGCCAAAAGATGTTAAGCAGCGTGTTTTTATTTAATTTTATTTTATTATGCTTTGTACAACAAAATCTACAACAACAACACCAAAACGTCACATTAAAGACCTAAACTGTATGTTCATTTATTGATATGAGCATTTATTTTCAAGTGTACTTACACAGGTGAAATTTTCAAACCTTAGTTTTGAACGCTATAATAGGTAATAAAGATTATGAAAGATGTCATATGCACAAAAATGCATCCCAACGTAGTTATTTCCTCGCTACAGTCAAAAGAGTCACAGAGCAAAAATGACAGCATTATTATTGTTATTATTTCACAACAGGACATATGTTCCTCCCTCACTTTCTTTTTAAATGTCATCTCTACAACAGCAATGAAAAATATGAGTACATATGTGTTTGTGAAAGCTTTGTTTTTTCAGGTTATTGTTAATATGCTTTGAGTCCAAAAACTCTACTCTGACATAAAAGGCAATCAAAAAATGAAGTTATCTGGTTTAGAATATAGAGAAACTAGTTAGTAGATTAGTTTGGAGAGTGCAAAAGAAAAAAAGTCTGAGAGGACAGAAGGCTCGTAGATATTTCACGTTTTGCTGACATCGTGAATTTTTTTCCATCATTTGAAGTGAAATGAGAGATAGAAGAACAAAAAACATCTTGGCTGAAAACTTAGTTCTTTTTTAATAGTGTTTGGCTGCCATTAGGAGAAGATTTTTTTTTTTTTTAATCTTCTTGCTTTTTGTCCCTACGATTCTCAGAACCATCCATGCTTTTTTCATTGCACTACCAGCGGTTTACCCTTATTAATCTAAATTAAACTTTTGACAGAAATCTGTTATTTGCTTTTAATGATTTTGTGAGAACTGTTCTAGAAAATATCTGAGTTCATATTCATATGCAAACCATTGATTCATTCTTTTATCTAACGTTCCCTGGTTACTTGAGTATTTATCCTCTATTCAATACTAGCAGGGATCAAAATTGCACTGAAATGTAAAAAGTCCTAAAAATTGTTATTACAAAAGGCTAAGACTGGCTTTTATTTAAAAAAAGGTAGATAAAGATCATTACTTAATAGGCAATTAGTACTGTGTGGATGCAAATCATAAGCAGTTTAAAAATGCTTATTTAGGAAATCCTGTATTGCTGCTGATATTAATTTCATAACAGATGCATTTGTAAATCTACATTATAGGTGTAATATATTTGTCACTGTGATAGGGAATTTATAAAAGGAACTTTATTAACAATAATCAGATAGCTTGGTTGGCCAGGAATAATCAAACACAAGGTCATAGATCCTCAGAGGATCAGTAGAGCAGTAAACAGAATCTCTGAAAAACCTAGTCAAAAAACAAACAATGCAGAGGTCAAACCACAAACAGTCCAAATCACAGCAAATGTAACTACAAAATCGCAAAACAGACCAGACTGCAAAATCTAGTAGATGATCTGATCATACAAGACAGTACAAAGACGTATTTACCAGAATTGTCATTATATAATATATGTATATATACACCCAAACATATATACAACCTACTATGTATATATACACCCTTTTGACCCTACCATCCTAAAATCGCAGGAGAAATCGAGACTAATCAAACCAGGCAATATTTTTACAATCATCCATTGTCCAATTTTGGTGAGCTCATGCCCACTGTAGCCTCAGTTTCCTGTTCTTAGCCAGGAAGTGACAGGAGTGGCACTCGGCATGGTCTTCTGCTGCTGTAGCCCATCTGCTGCAAGGTTCAATATGTTGCCAGTTCAGAGATGGTCTTCTGCATACCTTAGTTGTATCGAGTGGTTATTTGAATTACCGTAGCCTTTCTATCAGCTCAAAGCAGTCTTACCATTCTTCTCTGCCATCAAGAAGGCATTTTTGCCCAGAGAACCTCTGCTGACTGGATGTTTTTTCTTTTTCAGACCATTCTCTATAAACCCTAGAGATGGTTGTATGTGAATACCAAGCAGATCAGCAGTTTCTGATATACTCAAACCAGCCCATCTAGCATCAACAACCATGCCACGTTCAAAGTTACTTAAATCATCTTTCTTCCCCATTCTGATGCTCTGTTTGAACATCAGCAGATCCTCTCAACTATGTCTACATGCCAAAATGCATTGAGTTTCTGCCACGTGATTGGCTGATTAGACATTTGCTTTAACAAGCAGTTGAGCTAGTGTTCCTAATGAAGTGGCCAGTGAATGTATATGATGAATCTAAAATAGTAACTCATAGATTCTAAGATATTTTTCCCACAATCAATCGTATAACCACATATCCTGTTTAGGGTTCCTAGGGGTTTTGTGATATTCAGGACATTATCCTGCTGTTATAGCATTACTGTATACTGTTCAATCTATTAATTAAAGATATCTTTTTTTTTCCTGAGCTGCTGAATTCCTGTTTTAAAATGTGAATACTGGATTCACTTTAGAAACATATCCTGCTCCATAGTAACACTTGTCACCTTAAATGTATTGTTAAAACAGCTCTGAAAGCTTTTATCTCAAATCAGGGGTGAGGTTTAGAATGTTTATGATTAACAATGATTCCCCTAACCATCGGCTTTTGATGTAATGAGTGGTTCTTCTGCTCTGAAAATGTAGCTGTCAGTGGAGCTGCTTGAATTGAACATGACCACAGACCCTGCAGTGGTCACAACACCTTCAGAGGTGACAGTTAGAGAATATCTTATTTGTGCCTACTCAACACATGGGTGGATTGGCTGCCAATTTGGTATTTCAGTAACTGCTGCATGACATTTTGGTTGACTGAGTGAAGGTGCCCAGGAGTGACACTGGCAGGAAAGGACACCAGAGGGAGGGGGAGATATGTAATCTCAACAGTCATCACATCAGTGTGTAAATGTCTCTCTTAATGTGGGAAAGTGCATTTCAACCAAGATGGTAGAAACCAGCAGGACAGAATAGTCCTCAGCAGTCACAAAACAGGCTTTTAACCCACAGCAGAAAAGGACAGAAGACAATTTCAGGCTTTTTTTTTTTTCTTGCTGTAGAGAAGAATCATGTGCTATACTGTTTCGTGGTGAGAGCTTGCAGAGAGTTGCGACACAAGTTTTGGTCATTCAGAACAGTTATGGCAGAATTTTCTTAGCAAAGAAATTTTATTTTTTGACTGGCCAAAACATGTGTCTGCAAGAAAAATGTACAGAAAAATCATAGACATGTTAACTTATTAATACTAAGACATGAATCTTTTCTTTTGTAAAGTAGCATTTGGTAGAAAAAAAAAGTGACATAGAGACCATGGAAAGGCTTAATCAGCACACCGCAGGACACTAAAAATTCTAAAATATTCTAAAATATTCTAAAATAATCCATCCATCCATCCATCCATCCATCCATCCATCCATCCATCCATCCATCCATCCATCCATCCACCCACTTCTAACGATTTATGCAGAGGAAATTTAATTTAAGACAATGATACATTTAGAAGCATTTTATCACATTTAAACTTTAAGTGATCCCACAGTGCTAAATTTAAATTAGTATAGTTAATTTTTAATTCACTTTGGCAAACACATATTTGTAGGAGGTGTACTGGGATTTTGCAAATAACATTTAATAACATAGATGTGAAGTTTGTCACATTGTGGATGCAGTCAGTTATAACATAATACACATTGTTATTTATTTATTTTAAACAAATATCAATTTACGTGAAGGGCAAGTTAATAGAGCTCAGGGATGTTTAGGGAATTCCACTTCTTGGATACAAAAGGGGCATTTTGCATGCGTTTAAACGTGAATACCTTCCACACTAAATGCCTAAGATTTTCATTCATAAGGTTTTACAGCTTCTGCCTCCTAAATAATTGAAATAATTAAAAGAGACAAGGACAGAATATCCTTTCATCCCAGTTGTTAGAGCTGAGGGCACTATGGGCTTAATCTGACAACAATTTGCAACGGCTGGTTTCTCTTCCGTTAACAAACATTGCTCACCTCTCCCCTTCCATCTAGAGAAAATTAATAATGGGAATTGCGCTGTAGAGCTCAAGTGTGTTTTCTCATCAACACGTTGGCAGGTTTTACAGGCGTAGCGCACAAGGCGTCAAACAGGATGTCACATGTAAAGACTGAGATACCTGCTGTGGGTGCTGCCCAGAGACCGGCCCACATGACACCCCTGTGCTGTTTTAATAAATGAGCGACACTCCTTGGACTACACTGAGTCCTTCACTGCAAAATGGAATGCAGGGAACAAGCAATGGAGTGTCGCGCACGTCATATTAAAACATCAAATAGGCTAGGGCAAAAATGAGGTGACTGAGATCATCTTCACAGCAGGGCGTGCTCCACAAGTCTGCTATCCCTCTGTAGCTGTTTCGCACACTTTATGAATCTGGCATACAGGTTGACACTACTGCATCTTTAAATTCACTTTTTCTTACATATGGTCTTATGTTTGCAAGTTTAAAGAAACAGTTCTACTTTGTTTATATTTGGAGCAAATTTTTTTTTTTTTCCCCAGTTATTATGTTACCCGTACTACACTCTGAACAGTGGCATTAAAATACAGAACTTGACTGTCACATACAAAAAAAAAAAAAAAAAAAAAAAAACTAACTATAAGCTGGCATAAAACAGAAGAATACTCATGTTTATGGAGGGATGGATACATATATAATAAATATACAAAACAAACAATTCTGCAATGTATTGCCAGGGAAAACAAAAAAGTGTTTTTTTTAGGTTTTGTGAGCACTTTGGTCTCCTCTCTTGCTCATAAGCCTTGTACAGTCAGAGGTAGGTTCTAGACTGATCCTGTGAGCTTGTCCAGGATAAGCTGTCGGAAGATGGATTGAAATACCTCACCAAATGAAGACACATACAAACATCTTAACAGAATAACCAGGATCTCTTTGCTTTCCTGACACAAGTACAGATTATCTGATCAGAAAAACGTACGCTGCATTGCAGAACATGGTGTTATATTTTAAACGTGGGTTCTGTCAAAATTCAGTGTGCACAATAATTTCTGAAACATTTTTTATTTTCTAATCTGCATGAAAATGTGTTATCTGTGCTCACAATTAAGTTTACCTTCTATATGCGGCCTTGAATTTTTTTTTTTTAACTTTTCTTACAGAAATAATACATATAAATTAAATTGAGTTATTGTTATATTAATATCAAGTATTCCTCTACATGTAACCTTAGTGAAATACAGCAAGTTGTTGTTTTAACAACAATTATGGTATTTAAAAATTATATACAAAAATTATGTCCATTATGAAGTCATCTTGCTTCACTTGGTGTGCCATTTAATAATTAAACCAGTATTAGGCTAAGTTATCTTATGCTAACGTTTTAAATATTAGGAGCTGTAATGAAGCTAGAACCCATGAAAAGTAAACTGTTTTATGGCCAGAGGTGTTTACAGTCTGAACATCCGTGACCTCAGTTCAGTCATTGAAAGTGCGTTGGATTCAGCCCAGAGTCTCTTGGGAGAGCTTTAAATGGCTTTGATCGGTTCAACATTGACTGAAGGAAGCTCTCAAGTAGCTTGGTAGCTCTGATACAGTCAAAAACAGGACACAAGTAAGTCTTAGAAAAAAAAAAAATTCAGTACCATTTTGTGTTTTTGAAAGTGGAACTGTGGCAAATGAGTAGGAAAACAGAACAGTGAGCTAAGCCTCCTCAGCATGGACACTGATTAGCTTTCCATTAAGTCTCTATGACCTGGGCATTCTGTGTACCTTCGGGTGAAGGTCAAAGAATTTCAACAGTACAGTCAGATCATAGAAGTGCAAATTATTTTTCCTTTGACAAGGACAAATTCACAGCTCTCAGCAGGGATTTTAACCGAGGGAATTTTAACTGGCTGAGAATGAAGAAATGTCAGTATGTTTTACCATAAAGCTGAGTGATGAATTAGAAGTTAATCCATTTTTTAATTATATATTGACCACTTGGCAATAGTTAAATCCAATCATTTTCTGCCTTACTTGTCTCTGGTCTGGGTAAATTTCCATGGCTGTCATAGTCAAGATGGCAAATGCCAAACTATTAGTGCAAAATGTAACAATGTGGTTTATGCGTTGGGACTCATTGTGCATGATGGAAAGATGCGTGTGTGTGTGTTTGTGTGTGTACCATGCTTATATTATCTTGTGGGGACAAAATGTCCCCAGGAGGTAATAAAAACCTGACATTTTTACCATGTGGGGATATTTATTGTGTCCCCACAAGGGAAAACTCAATTTTATAAAAATCTGTGATTGCAGTCAAAAAACCAAAAAAGCCGAAGTCTTGTAGTCTTGAAATCTTTGTTGGGTTACCTAAGGTTAAGGTTAGGGCTGGGTTAGGTTAAGGTTGTCATAGTTAGGATTATGGTTAGGTGAACAGAAATGAATGGAAGCTGTCCACAATGTTAGAAATACAAATGTCTGTGTGTGAGTTTGGATAGCATCCTAACTGAATGCATTGCTACCTGGGAATTGCACCACCCTCTACCTCAAAGCTCTGCAGAGAGTAGTGCAGAGTAGTTCAGACATGTACACCAGGCGGTAACTGAAGAAAGCTGGAAAAATCATTACAAAACCCAGTCACCTGAGTCACAAACTGTCCTCTCTCTTACTGTTGGGCATAAAATACTGCAGCATCAGGTCTCAGATCAGCAGTTCCAGGACAGCTTCTTCCATTAGGCCATTAGGGTGCTGATCTCTGGCTAGGAATTACACCTCTCCACCTCCAAACACCCATATTCACCTTCATTGGACACTGCTCCCCATTGCTCCACATTGGCACACAAGATCTTTCACTCCCATTTACATTTGTCTTAAGTGACATGACAACAAAGTGATTTAATTTGATGTTGCCATAGTGACAATTTAGTGAAGTTTAGTTTAGGAACATGGAAAGGGACCACCACCATTTTCAAGCGAGTTGAACTGCGTGTAGGTTGAGAGGTGGAGGTGGAAATGACTAAGGGCAGCCCCCTCTTAGTAATCATTTCAAACATATGATGCACTATGCATAGGGATTTAATACAGCTGTGTAATACTATTGTAGGATTATGCATCTTATCTTTTTCCAGGTCCCAGGCAGCACAGGGCAAAAGGTTAGGATGTACTCTGGATGGAATGCCAGTTCATAACAGGGCACATACACACAATTGTGCCTAATGGGCAATTATCTTAACTGCATGTCCTTCGACTCTGGGAGGAAGCTGGAGTAGGGCCTACCCAGCAGAAACCCATACAAAGTGGGGACAATATGGCAACTCCACACACAGAGAGCTGAGGTGGGATTCAAGACCCAAACAAAGGTGTGAGGCTACAATGTGACCCACTGAGCCACTTTGCTACTCGTGTAACATTACATTTCACTTTTCTGTCATATTTATAATATACATATATGTATGTGTGTACACTGTGTGTGTGTGATTGTTAAGTATAAGTTAAATTTAAATTAGCTCATATGGTTTTAGGTTATTGAAAAAGAGTGAGTCAAACCTTTATTCCTGCCTCTTCCCAAGGTGGGTTACCCCGCAAAAGGCTTAAACCCAAATCCCTATCAGATGGAGTTAAGGCAGAGATGAGACTCTGGTATTACAGTTTGTCAAAAACAGTGTTCTTTATGCCCCCATGTGAACTAGAATAGGTATCCTGTTGCTTCCAGGCAGTCTGATGTATTTGCAGAGGGATCTGCAGCCCATCTCAGCAGCAGTCATTTGGAGTTTTTCAGGCATCGGGTTTGATGACCATGCATGAACATGCAGTCACGTCTACACTTGCCATTTGGATATGTTCTGGGTCTTCACGCCTCTGTTCGGGCAACTTTCTTTTAATAGGTAGTATATTACTATTGCCATTAAAATAAAACCACTGTGTACTTTTTCCATTTCAGATTTTGCACATAGCGTTCTCTTTCAAATGGCATACAAAGTAGATACAAACCAGATATGCAAAGGTGTCATGCAAAGGTGGATTATACATTGACAGATGTCTTACCAATATGTTAATAGCAAAATGCTTGATGATAAATGAAATCACCAAAATGTTATTTGGTGTCATATCTGGAAGTTCACATTATATTTTGTTAAATATGACCAAATTAGAGTTATGTATAACACAGGGAGAGGTCATGGCTGTTCTGGAGTGGTTCAGGACAAGACTACATGACCAAATCTTCAACTCTGATTTCTAACATTGATGTCATTCTTACTTTCCCTGTTCTGTTGCATCTATTTCATTCCTTCTGTTTGTTAATGAAATTACGTCTCTGCCCCCTCCCTTCGCCCTGTGTCACATTGATCTTTTGGCCATCCAGAGAGTAGTGAATGTGATAAAATACAGAGCACTTAGTGCTGGTGGTTTGTAAAATAGACTAGGTTTCAAAATGGTCTCAGAGGAACTTGAGTGCATACGAACCTGTAAGAACGGGATAGTGGTACTGGTGGGGAATGAGAAAAATGCTGCAGAAGTTCTTAAAGAGTCATATCTTTTTAGATAAATTGACTTGTCAAACTTTATTAGAGTCACTATATGTAACAGTGGATTCGACAATAGAAATTGTGTTCTTTGGAGCACAAAATGGAACCACATGTATTTTTATTTTGAGATCCTACATTTTACAATAGTTTATGGTTGTATTAATTTAAAATTGGTGGCTTATTGAAATTGTTCATGTGTTGCAATTGCAGCAGAATCTTTACAATCGTTTCACACATTGAGACATTTTGTATTCTCAATTAATTTCTGCTAACAGTTATGATCAGCAAACAAATTAACTATGCATGAATTGCCATACTGCGAGCCAGTGTTATTAGTGTATTAGTTATCAAAGCTTGCATATTTATTTGTTTCCAAATTGAAAAATTAAACAGAACATCATTTTTTTCTTTTATATTCTTTTAGCTCTTGAGTAGATCTTTCATAAAGAATGCATGTATGGGAGGGGCAAAACAATTGAAACAGCAACAAAAAAGGACTTTAAATTTGAAGTAACAAAATCACAGATGAAACTATCCAGGTGAGTAATATTTAACTGACTGCCAATTACCAGCATTGTGTTAGTTATAAAAAGTCAGATAATCAGCACTATGATATGTGAGTTTGTAAAGCAGCATGGGGCAACTGACATAATTACAGAAAGGGCAAATGGTCGATTCACAATTTGCAGGTACATTTTTTTACAAAAAATTGCAAATGTGTCTTTTTAAAGGGGAACAGTATCAAATATCATGGCAGAATATGTCAAGCAGGGACAATCTGTGGCAGTAAAGATGAACAGTGACAAGGGTACTGTCATGCCCATGTTGCATTGGCCACACCCAACCTACCTTTACTCCTTCCATGGATATTGAAATCAGGTATTTGTTATCAAGCTGTCCCTGTATGTTACCTCAGGCTCCCTCACTTTGTGAGGTATTGAATGTTTGATGCCTTATGAGCATGGCCCAGCTGTACGACTGTGTTATTTACTTTGACTATGTTCACGGTCTGGTTTTTGGATTTTAACGTGGTTGCATTCCCTGCTTCACAATCTTTCTGGATTTCAGGAATCCCTCCACCTGTGTTTTTTTTTGGAATTTGGTTATGTTAATCGCCATTTGGATTTGGTTGCCTGGTTTTCTGCAGATCTCCCAGTCTACCGACTTTCTGCTCACCCTTTCACTAGCACTCCCTGTGCTTGCTTTGCTAAAATGCTGAAACCCTCAGTTTCTGCACTTGCCCTGAATCCGTCTTGCAAATTCATTACCGCCACAGACACACTTAACAGTATACATGCTAAAGAACCGAAAAGTACAGGCTCAAAAATGAACTCAGAACTGAAAAAAGCTCCTCTGTGATCCATTTTCAACAAAAATATACATCATTATCTTCACAAAGCTGGAATTTATGGCAGGGTTATCATTCACGTATCACTTTTGTGTAAAGCCATTGTATCAAGATGTACAACCTGGTGTTAGGAGCATAAAACCTGTACTCCTGAGAAAAGAAAAACATATATAATAAGCTCTAATAGTCACTTTTCACCCTTTTCCCTCCATTTTGATGAGTTCATGTTTGGATAAAACCAAATAATGACTTTGACTATCGAGGTCTGTATAGGTATAGGTAGCCATGGACATGTTACAGGGAGTCAGAAGTCATTTTGCAGGATCAGGTGCACCTAAATGTGCAAACAGAGTTTCTTCATGTTGTCTTATTCAAAGATGACACTGACCGCATGCACACTGCTTACCAAATTCATTTGTGGTTTTATAAGCACCAGGATGAAGTCAAATGCATACACCAAGTCAATTATTTTGAGATGTGAGGCTATTAAGCCACTAAATGACACTTATACTGTATGTTTCTCAGAATGTGGGCTGCAAAGAGATGAAAAAATAGATCACAAACTAGTGAAAAGAACAGATAAAGGCTAAAGAACTTTCCCTAATACACAGCGTAAACATTGTATATAATTTATACATTTGCCTCTGACCTTTACACTGCTATAAACAAACACTTTATCTTGAAATACCGTTATGAGAAACACAGTGAAATTCATAGGGACATTGTTATTGTTGTTCATTATTCATGCAGTAGATACTTTTATCTTGAACAAATTATATAATCAACGCAGAATGTCTGACATGGAAATGGCAAGTCCCAGCACGAGCAGATTTTTACAAATATGTCTTGTCTTCAATGTTTTAGCAGTTTATGCACCTAAGAATAAATACTGTTATTCTTACAATTGTCTAGTTCTTATTAGCTAATAGTTTTGCTTTTTTTTGGTTAATTAAACAAATACCATGCATCAACGTGAAATACAATGAAAATGCAACATGATGAAAAAATCAATCACTTCTATTTATAATGGACAGCTTCATATACTGACATTTATTTACGATTTTTAGATGTTTCACAGAGAAGGAATGCATAAATTATTAATCTCAATTTTCTTAGAAACATTATTTAATTTTAAAATTTGTGGAATTCTTAAATTGATTCTTTCAATTATACAAACACATTTGGTTAAGTGGCCAACTGTAGCTCAACCCAATTTACTGACTTTTGTGCTTGATATCAGTACTTCCTTCAATTCAAAGAATATGGTTACAGGTTAAAAATAATCTTAAACATAGTAATTTCACAAGGTGTTCCAAATTATTTTTGGAGGCTAATAGAAGAAGGATGGCGGCCTACATAAAGAAGATTTAAATGTAAATTACTGTGCAAAAATACATCCGGAATGATAAATAATATGGGGATAGATAAACTACATATGTACAGAATTGCATGTGAGTTTAGTCCATTTAATTTTCATCTACAAGGAAACAAAAATTACTTTAATGGACATTGCTCACTTTGCTGTTGCATGCGTTCAAATGACATTTGAAACTTCCATAATAGCTTGAAAGTATGAATTCAAAAGAATAATGTGCTACTTCTAATAAATAGGCTGTTTCAGTAACACTTTCCATTCTTAATATTCTTATTCTTAATATTCTTATGACAAGCCCAACATGTGGCGTAAAAAAGAACAATTATATTATAAGGTCATGCCATGGAGTGGAATGAAAAATCCCATTTCTGACATCAGATATAATTTTTCCTACAGCGGTTGCAATTCTATGGTACACCAAACTGAAAAGAATGAAGGTCATGTGGACAAAATGACTTGATGACCTGCTTGCCTTGGATGGCTCTCTTGGCTTGAATGTCACTATTCAGTGAGGTGTTCTACAGAACAATTAGAAATTAGAATTAGAAAAATATGTTATACATGCACATCACCTGGGCTCTGGTTTTATGGACCTTCATGGGTTTGCAAAAGGCAAAAGGAGAGAAGCACCACCCTAAGTTAAAGGCACTCACCAGAAATAATTATATAAAAAAAAAATAACAGTATGGCAATTGTAATAACCCAAACATCCATTTCCAAATCACTTAATCATATTCAGTTTTGTGGGGGGCCTGGAGCTTAACCCAGGCAGCCTTAGGCCACTAGGAGGTTGACACCCTGGATGGGGAGTCAACTTATCACAGGGCACAGTCACACACTATGGACAACTTAGCTATGCTAATTAGCCTGCAACACATGTCTTTGGACTGGAATGAAACCAGAGTGCCTGGAAGAAACCCGCAAAGCACAGGGAGGACATGCAAGCTCCATGTGCACAGAGCTGGAGGCGGGATTCGAACCCCCAACCCGGGAGGTGTGAGTGATAACCACTTAGTCACCATGCCCTCCGCAGTAACAATATACTGTAAAATTATAAATACAGTACATCTCATGATGTCTGTGTTTCAGGAATGCTCAAAGTCATTACTTTAAGGACAATTCATGTATATATTCTATTGGCTACAAAGATACAATGCTCATTGTTCAAAAGTTTCTGAATTTTCTAAATCCAGTATTACAAATTACTGCTCATACCTTAGCTAAAGGCACCAGCTTGAATACCATTGCTGTTGGTATGGTGACTCAGAGGGTAACACTAATGACTCATATTTTCCAGAGCTGGGGACGTGGTCTGAACTCCACTCTGTGAGTATGAAGTTTGCATGTTCTCTCCGTGTTCCCAACTGCAGTTCAAAATCTTATATA
Source organism: Gymnarchus niloticus (assembly GCA_009936485.2). Taxonomy (NCBI): domain Eukaryota; kingdom Metazoa; phylum Chordata; class Actinopteri; order Osteoglossiformes; family Gymnarchidae; genus Gymnarchus; species Gymnarchus niloticus. The sequence goes on along the minus strand of JAACJT020000002.1, from coordinate 6,722,422 downwards.
CTGACATGGTGGCTAAGTGCATAAGAGCACTGTTGCCTCAGTCCTCTTGGGTATGCGTGTGGAAATTGCATGTTCTCTCCATATCTCTATGCTTGGTGGGTTACATCCTGTTGCTCTGATTTTCTCCCACACTCCAAAGATATGTAACTAGGCTAAGTGGTATCTCTAAATTGCTCATAGTGAATGTTTGCGTGTGGGTATGTGTGTACACATGCTCTGCCATGGTCTGGCATCCTGTCCAGGACCTACCCCTGCCTTGTGCCCTATACTGCTTGACATAGGCTCCAGGTGAACCTGATCAGGATAAGCTCTTAGGAGAATGATGGATGGATGGATTTAAAGTTAACATAAAAGCTTGCTGTGTCTTGGAGTGAAGTCACATCAACAGGCCAAAACATCAGAACTGTCAGCTGAACAGCCAAGTGACCTCAGTAACCACTTTATATAGAGACAAGTTGGATCAAGTAGATATGATGCACGAGGCTAGATTGATCAAGGTCAGCCTGATAACAGTAGGTTAGCATAGAAGGTAAGTGTTTTAATGCAGCTAAGAGGAACAAAATCAACTCTGGTCAGCCGCAGACTCAGTGGTGCAGCGGTGATGCATGTTAAGATATGCTGTGTCTGAGAATGCTCAAAATGACTTAAGGTACTACAATATTAATGAGAATTATGTCAGTCTCTGATTTAATTATTCTAGATATGTATAGAGTATGCATATATACTGTATGCATATGTAAATGTGTATAAATTTAATGAGTATGAAGAACTTTAATATTCTATAATGAATTATAATACTATAGGTAAATATGGGGTCATTACCAGTTTGGCTGATGACTATTGTTATGGTCTGAAGTACCAAACAATCAAAAATCCATATTACTATAAAATAAACAATAGGTTAAATATATGTTAAATTATGGCCAAAATCAACCATTTTAAGTATACATTTAAAACACATCAGACAGAATTAACCAGTATTTATGGCATAATAAAAACACCAGGATATTTGGGAGCTGGAAAACACATTGAACGTTTGTTGGAGAGACAAAACAGGTTTGTCCTTCCTACACTGACCCCATTTTTACCCTTAATTAAATCTCCAGAGTAAGATTGTGCCTTAATGACTTGGCTTCCCAAGTGTATCCCTGCCTTCTTTGCAGAGGTGTTTACAAAAATCCAACAGCACACACCTACTTGTAATCACTCTCTTATTTCATTAACTCTCATATCTGTAATTGCATTTGAGATTAGTTAAATCTTCTCTGACCGAGGTTTAGGCACTTTATGTGAACTCCAGCAATCTGATTAAAAGGAAATGCAGGAAGAATGGTCAGAATGGGAATGAGAAGCTGTGGGAGATGTGGTGTAATGTGATTTTTTTAACCTGCTAATTTAATAATAAAAAATAAACAGTAAGAGCTAAAATGAGATGTAGCGATAAAAGGGGGAAAGAATCACTGGGGAGATGTTTATGAAACCATACCGATTGGAATGCTATACATGATCCTTGGCAGCAAAACAAAAGGATTAATGGATACTTGATACATTTAATATATCCTTAATCAAAACACATCCTCCTCCCAAAAATCCATCAAGCTGCAGGGTGTTCCTTTGAATCTGTGAAATAGGAAGCTACAAGGATGACAGTACTGCCACTTAGACATTCTCAAAAGGTCTCAGTTTCAATCACATGTGCTGAAAATTTATGAACCACTACTATTCATGCATTTAAAGAGAGCATTATAATCAGGTAGAGAAGAAAGAATTTTTTTATTCATTTGTTTGGTCATTGGTTTATATTTTGGCACAAATGCATACACAATACAATCAAATACATTCAACACAATACACAATATTAGCATGAGATAAAGCAAAATTTAAATGCACTAAAAATACCATGGCATAGGATTTAGAATGACTCGATATTTTGGACTGACTATATTAGTTTAAATGACTGACAATTCTTAACTATTTTTGTTTTTGCAATTGATTACTATATTTTGTATATTTTTAATATCAATGCACCATTTTGTCTAAACATGATTAAAACCTCAGGTTAATCATTTAAAATTTTTGATTGAAGTTTTTGGATTTTTGGAGATGTATAAATTGCATCATTATAAACAGAACTGTATAAGTAGTATCTATGAAATAAATGTATGAAGACGCAGTAAGCTGTGAAGTCAGGTCAAACCTCCATATCACTTGGACTTGGATCAGTTCAAAACAGATCTTACTTGATTATTAGGGCTTGATAGCATATTCTAGACCCAGGAACATCAATAACTTCAAAGACATCAGGGAATTTTGGTTAATGCACTGTATGCCTCCAGAACCTGTGTGCTGATAGTTCCACTCATGATAGGGACTACTGTTAATAAATTTTTTATTGGACAGGGCTACTCATAGAAACAGGACTCATCGTTTACCAGAAGGACCTGACGTGTTTACCCAACTAAATTTGTTGAGGAAAAAAAAGATTAAAAATCAGGTATAGGTAAAATACAATTCTAATGAGTTATATCAATTGCTACAGGCACAGCTGAGGTGAAGAGCCATGCTCAAGGGCCCAAGAGTGATATGATTGCACTGGAAGACTCAATCACACAACTTACCAGACACTAGTAGTTTACTACTTACCTTTTCACCATTTTAGCTCATTCTTAATGGTCCATCACATGTGTGGAATCACTGAAACTCACTGATAATTTAAATAAAACTATCTGTTTATTGTGCTCCTTCAGACTGCAAGACCTTCCAGAACATGTTTGTGACAAAGTTGTAGAAAGGTACATATCAGGAGAGGAATATTGTCACACCCCTGCTGATCCAGCCCCATTCAACAGTGCAGTCGACATCCCCAGAGTTGTGACACCTGCCCAGTCACGTATCCTATGTAAGGAAATTGAGCCACATACTGAGTAAGTTTTGGAATATCCTTGACCATGCTTGATTTTGGATTGTTTTTTTGTTTTGGCTCTGCTGCCGGTCATTTTTGGATTTGGTTGCCGATTGGACTGACTTTCTGGTTCCTGATTCTTGTGCCTGTCTACGGACTTCCCCTTTTTTGATGAATGATTTACCCAGTTTGATCCTGCCTGTCAAAGTCTTCCTGTGCTGTGGACAATAAATCCCTGCATGCTGCATTTGGGTCCAAGCATGTTCATTACAGATACAAAGCCATTTTCAAGACCTTTTGGATACTTCAAATCACTATTAAATTGATCATTAAGAGGTGTAAAGTGCATGGCACCCCCACAGTTTCCCAAAATCAGGGCATCCATCAAGGCTAAATGACCAGTAGAGAAGATAACTGGTCAGAGAGGCCACCAGGAATCCAATGGAACCCTTGAAAGACCAACAGCTGACATGATATGCATAATGCAACAATATCAAAGATGTTGCATACGTCTGTCCTATATGGGAGCCATTTCTGAAAAATATCTACCTGTAGTCCCCACTGAAGTTTGCCATGAAACACCTGAAAAATCCTGCAACAAACTTTCAGAAGGTTTTGATGTTAGATGAGATAAAATCTAACTTTGTAGCATAACTGCCAAATGTGGAGAAAATCCAACAGAGCTCATTACGAAAACAATATCATCCCATCTCTGAAGTGTGGTAGTGGTACCATAATGTTGTGGGGACTTTTTTCATCTGTAGAGACTTTGGAACCTGTCAGTATGGAAGGGATGGTGGATGGAGCCATGTACAGGGAGATTCTGGAGAAGAACCTGATAAAGTCTGCAAAAGGACTGAAAATGGGTCAGAAAATTCATATTTCAGAGCTACCATGGAATGACTTACAAAGAAGAAGGTGGATGACCTGGAGTGGCCAAGTCAAAGTCCCGACCTAAATCCAATTTAAAATCTTTCTAATGATTTGAGGGTTACTGGTCATCAGCAAAAACCTACTTGCTTCTCCCAGCTGGAACAGCATTACAATGTAGAGAGGTGGAGGAAGATGCCATAATTCAGGTGTCCCTTGGTAAAAGCTACCTTAAAAGACTGGTAGATGTAGAAACTGCCAACTGCAAAACCTCATATGAGGCAAGGAAAAGTTTTCTTGATTATCAACAGTTGTTGTCAATATTCAGGAAATGAGAAACAAAATGTTGTGCGTGGCTGGCTGGGTGTTGACGTAGCAGTAGTTGGGCATGGCTGACTTGGCATATACATGTAGGTGTAATAAATTCATTTTGTCTAATCAATACCTCATAAACTTAAATAACTACTTAAGTTGACCAGTTGAATGAGTTAGTGATGAAATTTAAAAATTACATAGAATGGCTGGGGTGCTCTTGAGGAGAGCCTTGGAAACCAAAGTTGGGTTCTTATAGCCGTCTGACCTGATATCAAAGACATCTTAGTGAGCAGAAGAAATAGCTGTTAGTTTTTTGTAGTAGTTCTGTTTATTTGTATAT
>JAACJT020000002.1:6706873-6717895 GCA_009936485.2 Gymnarchus niloticus | reverse complement strand
CAGTATAGTTTAACTAAAACAGATAGATAGATAGATAGATAGATAGATAGATAGATAGATAGATAGATAGATAGATAGATAGAGTATCTGATTTTTCAGGTCATGGTAATTTTATTGTTGTTTTTTTTTTATTATTATTTTACTATTACTATTTCAATTTAATCATTAAGTTTTACTCCCTGAGTGTGCATGTGGCTTTCTGAGGGCATTCAAACGACAATCACTGTAAAAGAACCTGGTGCTGCAGTTGGAAGCAATTTTCACAGCATGATACCTGGACTAAAGGCAATTATTCTTCTATTAGTGTTCACAAACTGTGTAAAGCAGCAAATTCCTATAATTGACTGGGATTTTATTTCTCTCCTGTAGATAACCTTCATTGCATTTGAAACAGGCATTTGCATGTTTTTATGTATTGCAAAGTCAAATTCATTTTGTTGGCTTTGGATTTATACATTTTCATCTTAATCTTTATTTATTACTTTTGTTTTCTTTTTTGACCATATAATTTAATGTGTGAGTATGTGGTACATTCATTCTATTTTAAATATTGCTTTGAAAATTAGTCTTCAAAATCAAATTTTAACATTAGTGTTTAAAGTGACATCACTGTCTTTATGCTGTGCCCACTCTGCATACAAATTCAGCTTTTATAAAGTGACAGTGGCCATTATGAAGAGAGATTTTTATTTGCCAGATGCTGCAAACTGAGCTCAAACTCGTCATCTTCAGGAGAGTCTACTCTTGGGTTAATTTGCATGCTGAAACATTCAATGTTATGACAGCACCATCACCATACAGGTATAGTTTCTCTCTGGCCTACATAATGCCATAGAGTTCTCTTCAGAGATGCCCAGAGAGGCAACTCTAATAACCCAGATAGATGGTGCTGCTAGATTTCTATCTTTAAGCACTTCGTCTTTGCCTGTGAGCTAGCAGGTGCTTCACTTTGAGCATTCACAATGTTTCCTCCTTCCTATAAATAACATTTATCACCAGACCAGGTATAGATGCAAAGAAAGGGAGTGAAGGAAAGAGCCATGTGAGAAATTTACTTACCCATAGTACTACATTAAAAAGCCAGAATGCCCTCATATTCCTAATTTTATGTATATTATTTCAAACCCAAATGCTTTTCCTTTGGAGGTTTTTTACCATGGTGTAGGACTATGGGGTGGAAAAAAAATGATAAACAACATTCATTATTCGTTCTATTTTCATAAGAAAGAAACATTTTGATTAATTAACTGGAGATTTGTACCCTAGACACACACTTCCTACGCTGGGGACAGTTGTATCAAATTGCAAAATGTTGAATTTAGTCACCTTGAAACCTAAAAACCCATCATTCATGAGAGTCGCTTAATTTCAAAATAGCTACTTAGTGTTTTAATACAGATTTTTAACAAAACATCTGCATGCTATCTTATATGTGCATGAGTATCCATATATTAGCAAAATGCATACCATGATAACATAACACTTCAGTTTCCCCATGCTTCATCTGTAGAGTTACTGTTATACCTACATGTATGCGAGTTGAGTTACGTAACGTAATCCTACCACCTTCATATGCCGTGTTCAACTTTTCACACTTTTGACCACTTACTCAACACTGAAATCCCCCCTTAATTAAACCAGTGTCCCTCAGAACATTTTGAATATCTGCAATTCCACAGTTGGTAAGCCAGAAACACTGGCTTCCTCATCTGGATCTAACAACTTAGATAATGTTTTCTTTTAGACAGAGGAGGCCAGACTTTTATCTTTTAAGAAGTAATTGGAGATATATCTTGTAACTGTAGCAAATTTAGTGTATCAACATGGCATGATGATTGATGCAAAGAAATCACTAACATTGTTATATGTCTAAACTACTGAACACTGACAAATGCTTGTTTTAGGCCTCTGCAGTGTAAATTTCTAATGACACTATTTCACATCAGCATCAGCTGATGGTTTTGTCGGAACTAGCATTGAAAATGTGATTCCGTTTTTTTTTGGTTTTCTTCCTTGAGAATATCCCATGTTTGAGGAATTTTAGGTTAAAAGATATCGCATAGTTTTGCCATAGGAAATGTCAACTTTTGTGATAAGAGAAAAACCCTCTTCATATCAGGGAGACCATTTTTAACTTCCTTGATGCAAAAATGGAAAAGTTGGATGACCATTGCACTTTAGAGTGTGGTTACAACATTAGGTGAAGAACCCAAGAATCCCATTACTGCCATAAAAAAAAAAAAAACCCTCATATTAACCATCAAGTTTACCTTCTTGACAGTCATTTTTTTCTTATATGAACCTTTAAGAAGCAACTAATTTCTTGCTAATGAAACAGTATGCAGTACTGTGACAATTAGATATGCATTGCAGCCATTTTTTCCAATTAGGATGACTGTTTATACTAACCAGAATAACAAGAATACTGATACGACAATCGCTGCTAATATCCTAGTACTGCTGTGCCTTATGATAGCAACAGAGCATTGAGATACTACTTCATAACCTTCTTCTACTCTTTTTCAACTTTCATTCACAGATAGCTGAATGATATAGGGTTACATTAACAAACAATGTGTGGGTGTTTTCGACGAGCTCTGGGACTCTGTCATTACTTACAGGGTAAGACAGATGGCCCAGCAGTAAAAATAGTGCATTGTCCTTTAAGATCATTTATTAAAACATTTGATGGAAGGAGCCAAGTACCCAGAGGTGTGGACCACTCATGGAAAGCAGGGCTCACCTCTCAGAAAGACAGCAAACCCCAGAAGACATAACTTGGACCCTGCACTCAAAGTCTAATAAAGCCACAGAGATGCAACAATGCTTTACAAGCTCCTCACCATGCCAAGGAGGACCACAGGAACATAGGAGAATGTGCACACCTCACAGGAAGACTTCTTTATTCTGAGAATCATCACTCAGTGCAGCTCAAGCATGTCTGCTGCATGCATCTCCATTTTTTTGCAGAACATGGGTCAGGAGGTGGTTCTGAATGCATGCAGTACATGAAAAATGTGTATGGTATGCATTGTGATGCGTGTATAATAATTGACTGATTTCCTGTAACAGACCAAATTCCTCTGGCTCAAATGTTTTCCTACGGAAAATCCAGCCCATTTGTGTACCATTTTATCTTATAATGTCGACATAACAAGATGATATGCGAGGAACCAGTTAGCCAGTGCACAGTGTGAGTTAATTGTCCAGACCTTGAAAAATGTAAATTCTTTGAGGAGCTCAAGCAGAGAAAAAAATAATGAAGATGCTTTTATTTTTAAAGTTCTGGGTGCCCAACATATGCAAAGAACCTTACAACGTACAGAGCTCTGTAAAAGTCTTAGGCAGTTCAAGAAAATGTTTAAGGCCATTTATCTGGGCAGTAATTGTATTTTTGCTCAGACAAAAAAACACAATTTAACATTACAATATATATGAATAAAGAGTAATAGAAAAAGTAGTAAAAATAATTTCCACTGTTCTGTAAAATATTATTGATATCTGGTTGGATGGCTCGAACAACATAACTTTTGTTTCCAAACCTCCCCTTGAAAGAACCTCAGCCATTCCATGTATTTCTTAATTTTCACCACCAGCTTAGTTAAAGTGTGTACTTAACTAGCTAATTCACATTATGAGGTCTTAATTAACCTGACAAGGTGCACTCCTAGTTGATCTCATTAACTACATGACTATGTTGAATAATAGCTGTATATTCTAAGGGTGAAATGAAGAGATGTTTAGAAATATGGAAACTGACACTTTGACCAACCTGGAGTCGTAGTTTTGCACCAACATGAACATGATTTAAACATAATCTTCATTGCCTGCCTAAGACTTTTGCACAGTACTGTATGACTTTACATTTTAATTGTGTTCACACCTTTGAATCTGAGTATTTGTGTCCGTAAAGCAGTAACCCACACCGTTTAACTTTGCTGTTAAATAACATGGAAGAATTTCTCAGTCAGAGTGATTTCAATGATGACATAGAGAGACCTGGCCCTAAAAAATGGAAGCATGGATAGAAGCACAGTGCCAATTTACATAATATTTCTGGTCATACACAGTCACCCTATCCTACACAGACAAAAGACGAAAGCATGAACAATAACCAAAACACATATTTACCATTAAATTTATGTGCATAAAAGCAATTAAAAGCTAACACCCTGAATAAATTTTTATCTTTACCAAATTATATTTGGCATAGCATATAGGAAACAAAAGCAAAATAAATAAACATTCATCCTCATTACTTGGTTGTAAACCCTGGATAAAAAGCTCATTCTCATGGGATCATATCCTGCTGGATCATATCCTGCTGTTCATGTTTGCAGTCTCTATTTATGTTTGTAGTGTATCTGTGGTACCGTAACCTGTGTAGTTTACGAATTCCAATAACGCACGTGCCACATGTTGTACGTGCATGCAGGGTAACATCGTGCTCGGGGTCCCTGCATTGTTGCCAGGCAGCTATGATGGATAGCAACAGAGACAGAGAATTATTAACATGGCTTTTAGATGGGTTCCTGAGTGCAGCACTTGACAAAAGTGATCCTTGTCAAATGGTAGCCATGTCACCATGTTTGCGACTACTGTCTACCAAATAAAACGCTTTCAGCCCAGGGTGTCCATACATGGTGGCCACTGCCCCTAATCTGATTAATGATCATAAAAAAAAAAACAAAAAAAAACAAATAAATAAATTAATTAATGAATTAATAAAAGAAAAAAAAAACACCAAAACTGTTTTGTTTTTTTTTTCCACAACAGGGAAAGTAAATGATGTAGGTTGCACATCAGAGAGCATATTTCTTCATATCAGAATCAGTGCAATGGCAGCACACTCTGAACATGCTGCAAATTTGGACACATTTTTTTTTCCCAGGTATTAAACAGCCGCTGGCCTTTTTTTTTTAGCAAACATGGCCAAATTAAAAGTACCTGTATTGCTGCAGCTATGTATTTTATATACTTATGCATTTTGTTACAATAGTATACAATAATCAGCACTGTCACATATAGAAGATTCATACTGATAACACAGTTCTGAACATCAAGACCTGGTAATGACGAGGAATTCAGCATGGCCTTGCACCGAATTTTCGTTAATTGTTATTTGTTGTTTGAACTGATTAATTACATAAAGTAGAATGTCAAATTAACTTTAGCTATGTGACTTCGATTGTGAGAAATACGTATATAATGAAACTGACAGAGCCAATAGGCACTCCTTACATAATGCTGTCAAAAAGTGTCACATTTAAATGAACAAATAGATGAATAACTAAAAACAGTTTTCCCAGAACTTTCATATGTAATTGGTTTTTAAACAAATGGCATATTAGCAATCATTTAATGTCCTATACTAATGACTTTAAACAATCCAATGTTTATTGACTTCACATCCAGCACAAGTATTACATTTTCTCACATTTAGTTATGTGATTCATCACTCATAATGAAAATACAGCAAATGTTTGTAGGTCGTGTTTAGTAGGAAGGCCAAAGATTTAATCTAATTTCTCACTTACCGCCCAAAAGATGTAGCCTGTGGCTCCCCCTGCTTATACATATTAACTCAAGACATTTGAGAATAGGTTTGCTGTGGCCCTAAGCATTTATTATGCAAGAGAAAGCTGACAGAGGAAGCCTGCCATAAGTATATAAATACTTTCATGGCAGAACAGGTAATGATTTCAATGTCCTATGTGGCAATCTTCAAGCTTGACAGAGTGATTGGGGTCATTCCCGTCAGGGTTGTGTACTTTTTTGGACAGTCATGGCGTTGGCCAGAGTAAATATTCTCAAAGTGATATCTGCATTTCTGTTAACTTCTGGGGATATAGAGAAAATGCTGATAATCAACATGAAATAGCAGTAAACTTGTCTAAATTCCTTCAAGTGATTAAATGATATTGAAAAATCTTGCAAAACATACTGGAATTTATATGCCTTAATATTATGCAGATCCAAAAACCTTGGATACAATGTCATTTTTATTTACTTGCATTCTAAAATAGCTGTTATAGCCCTCCAAACATTATTTGTGCTGGGAAAAGCCTATTATACATAAACAGACATTTTTATGGAATACAGTGGAGCCACTTTGACATAACTAATAGGAACGCTATTAGTAATGTGTCCTACATGTTTATTAGCTCTATAGGTTATGACCGTCAAGTATTGCAATTGAGTACAAAATGTGCCACTGAAAAGAAATGTCAGCCTATGGTAGCAGAGCCTATGTGAGTGAGCCTTTGTACTGTATTTATCAGTGCAATGGGCTGATGGACCAATTGTATCATCAAATTCTTCCTTTCTTCTGGCATCGTCATTTTAATGTTCATATTACAAGACTCCAATGGTGAACCACGCGACTTGCACAACCTAGAAAAACACAAGGAAACTGAGGTACAATGTTTGTCAGATGCAATGAAATCCACACTTTTGCAATATCATGCATTCAGTATAATAATGCAAAAACGAAAAGTGTACTTCCTGATATTTGATTATTTTTTGCTCATGAACATAGAGTGGACATTATACCAGTTACAAGCAATTAGACTTCATGTATGCTGTGTTCTTTCCAGTTTTACCTAGTAGACTAATGCTAAGTGCTATCAACTTGAATGTGTTCAGGATCATTGCAGAATCACCATAGTTTTCTAAAAATAAATAGTGCTGATCACTGGAAACCCACAGACTTCAAAACATCCATCTTCACTGGATAGCTCCTAAACCACGGATGTTAGATGATTGACAGAATGTGTCACTCTTTTTTCTGAGTACATGCTCAGAGGTGACTGCAGAGAAATAAATAGCCGTGACACATCAAAGGGAAGAGTGCAAAATTGAATTCATACTGGAAAACACAAGTATGTGCAAATTTTTTTTATTGTACCATGTATACCATAAGTATTTTAGTATTCCATTCTGGAATTGCATGGTTTATGCCTTGCCAGACTGTAAAACATTCATAGTCTTAGTTTTGTAAAGTATAGCCAAGCACTATGATATATTATTTACATCATGTGTTCCTTGGCTCTGAGGCGTTGCTTTTTAAATTTAAACGACACTCTCCTGGACTCTCAAATTCTTATTCTCATGCTATGCATTACATACTCGTATGTCTACAAATTAATTTATACTATGAGTCATAATATGTGACCTGTCTGAACCTGGTCAGGTGTAAGGCCCAAGCGAGTTGAGGAAGAGGCCGGTCACCACTGGTTGGGGTAGGAGCAAAGGGTTTATTGAGATGTTCACACTCTACGTCATAGGTCAAACACAGAGGACAGGTACTTGGGCAGTCACAGGGCAGTAGCAGAATGGGAGCAGGGCATCCACAGGACAGAACTTCTGGTCGGAAGGCCAGAGACAGGTGCAGGGGCATCGAAAGGGCAACACGCTTGAGTCGGAAGGCCGGAGTGGGTACGGGGCATCCGAAGGGCAGCACACCAAAGTCGGAAGGCCAGAACGAGAGGCAGAGGGCAGAACCTGGACAGGGAAGAGTGGCTCAATGACAGAGCAGGGGTGAAGTGGTAGGCTAGGGGTATAAGTAGGCGTGGTAGAGACCAGCCGAGGCTCCCCCTGGAGAAGGGAGGAGATAACTGCGACATGACCAAATGAAAAACAAGCTTTACATACTATACTAGTTAGATAAACTGTCATTTAGTTGTAAATGAGTCTTTGCACATTTAATATGTAATTTTAGATCTGTAAAATATTATTGATATCTGGTTGGATGGCTCAAACAACATAACTTTGGTTTCCAAACCTCCCCTTGAAAGAACCTCAGCCATTCCATGTATTTCTTAATTTTCACCACCAGCTTAGTTAAAGTGTGTACTTAACTAGCTAATTCACATTATGAGGTCTTAATTAACCTGACAAGGTGCACTCCTAGTTGATCTCATTAACTACATGACTATGTTGAATAATAGCTGTATATTCTAAGGGTGAAATGAAGAGATGTTTAGAAATATGGAAACTGACACTTTGACCAACCTGACGTCGTAGTTTTACACCAGCATGAACATGATTTAAACATAATCTTCATTGCCTGCCTAAGACTTTTGCACAGTACTGTGTATATATACACAAAATGCACATGCACAGATAGTCACTGGCCATATATTCAGCACTGTGTAGAAGTCCTAAGCAATCCACAAAAATGTTTAAGGGGATTTAGATGGGCAGTACATGTATACCTGGTCTGGGAAAGAAAAAAAAATAAATAAAAATTAACATTTATACAAATAAACGACAAAAAGTAACAATAATTTCTTCAGTTGTCCAGAATGTTACTGATACCTTGTTGCATGGCTTTGGTTCCAAAATCTTTCCTCAAGAACACCCTTGCCATTCCATTGATTTGTTACATTTCACCAGGAAGCAGCTCATTTCACTAATGAACTTTATTAATTAATTCATTTATGAGGTACTGATTAGCCAAACAAGGTGTCCTCATAGTTGAAGTTCAACAAATACATGCCTATATTGCATTTCAACTGCAAATTTTGGGGTTACAATGAAATGTTTTGAAATATGCAAACTGACACACTCATAGTTTTACACCAACATAAACATAATTTAAGTGTCACTTTCTTTGCCTGTCTAAGACTTTTGCACAGTATTATGCACACATATGAATATATATTTACACCAATCAGCCACAACATTAACACCACCCCCTTGTAGAACACTTGGCTCTTCACCACAGCCAGGTGGCGCACCAATAAAGATACAAATGAGAAAGGCGATAAAAAAAAGGACTGGCACAAGCTAACCAGAAGCAGGTCTATAGATTGCTTTAGGTCACTTTTCCATCCTGGCAAACCAGAACCACCCCTTCATGATGAGTGTGTTCAGCGTTTGGAACCACCAAGGACTCGTGATGCTCTGTCGGAAGCCCCAGTGAAAGCATGGTGGAGCATCCCTTTGGAATCATTTAGAGGCCTCCCTGAATCAGTGTCTTGTCACATCATGAAAGGGTGGATTTGGTTTGCCAGGATGGACTAGTGACCTGGAATGATCAATAAACCTGCTTCTGGTTAGCTTCTGCCAGCCTTTTTATGTCACCACCTGGCTGTGGTGAAGAGCCAATTGTTCTACTAGGGGGTGGTGCTAATGTTGTAGAAGGAAAAACCAGTACTGAGGTGGTCAACATCTGACAGTGATGTATAGCCATGGGTCAGAATGGCACTATGTGTACCTTCAAGACCAAGGATGGTTCAGAAGGTTTACAGTCAGTGCAGAAGTACTTTGGGAGGTGGAAGCAGGCATGAAACTGACATAAATTCAGCAGACAGTCGAAAACAAAAACTGAATGGACAGCTGAATGGCAGCTTTAAACAGGACAGCCCAGATTCAAGCTGCAGTTACTGATTCTACATTTATTTATTAAAACTGATGTTGCACACTTAGACTGAGCGTCAGACTTTCATAGTGTAGGAAGACCTAAAACTAAAAGCTTGAAAGGTTGCTGTTTTTTAATTAAAAATATTATGAGAATACTTGAATCCCATGACAAAAATTCCAGAATTGTGCAGTGAAACTTCTGACTTAACCTTAGATAGTTGACGCTTTTGCCTTTTGGAAAAAAGGTCTGTTCTTTGAAGCTGTATGAAATGTCAAGACATAGAACGTCTTTTCCAGTGTAAAGAAGGATTTTGAAAACATCCTAAAATACAGAGAATGAAACTAAAATTGCCGGAACATGTGTAATGTGACTGCATTCTCCAGCAGTAATCTGTACTGCATTGTAAATTCACAATGTGGAGGATGTGGCTTGTCAAGGGACGGGCACAGACCACCAGAGTAGTGGCCAGAATTCCCAAATGGAGTTTCCTTGATTTAACGTCAAGACAGGAGAAACACCACGTACAGAAGTGGTGGCCATCTGGGTGGGACCAGTGTGTGTTGTATGGTCTTTGGGAGGTGGTTGATCCGCATGGTGGGTAGCGGACTCCTTCATCGACTCCATCATCCAACCTGCCCCTGTGGGCTGTCCTGCATATGCCCAACATCATCTTCACTCTCCCTAGCTTGATCTTTGCCACTTCTTACTACCTGATGACTGCTTGTGAACCGGCTACAGCTACAGATCCATTAAAATACCATGCATGTTCTGAGGAATGCAGGTCCCAATTAAGGGAGCCATAGGCTATGGTGATGAGGACTGGCTATCAGGGGGATAGTGCCCACAGACCATCACAAACTTATTCAAGATAAGGGGCCCTATTTTGCACCAGCAGAAAGTGCGACTCAAAGTGGTTTTGCTAGTTTCGTACCAGCGCATTCCTCATTTTCACGCCAAGCGCGCGCGTTTTCAAAATAACAAATGATTTTGCGCACGCTTCCCGTTCGCAAGAGTGTTTTTTTTTTAAATGAGGTGTGGCTGGGTGCAGTGTCGGTGCGTTGCTATTTTAAGGCAGAGAAATGACATTGCACTTTTGACCAACGAAAACCATGTCTAAAGTCCGTGGCGGATTATTAAATGATATTTAAGCAGCATGTTTTAGAAACATGTGGGTGCACGACGCTCGTTACGGACACAAGTACATGCTCAAATTGCACTAATCATTTTTTGAAATTTTATTTTATTAAATTCATGTACGTTTTATTACAGAGTACAACTTATGGAGAGAAATTAGTCTCAAAATGAATCATTTTGAAATAAATTTCTGTCCATATTCCCAAGCCTGCTTCACCTCGATAGGCTTAGGTGGACCAGTGGTACTCCCGTAAATGATTTGCTCCCGCCTTTTCACTTCATGCATGAGCACGTCAACTTCCTCGGCCGAAAACCGATTTGGTTTGCCAGGTAAACACGCCATTATAATAGTGATCCGCCATAGCTCATGCACCCCTGCCTTTTAAAGGTGAGGTGACGTGCCATTCTGATTGGTTTATTGCACGTTACGCCCAAAACATACCTCTGAATGCCAATTAATTTTCTCCTACCTTTAATTCTACTCCATGTGCAATAAGGGTCGTGCAATATGTTCATGAAGA
>JAACJT020000002.1:6695373-6706773 GCA_009936485.2 Gymnarchus niloticus | reverse complement strand
CAGAGCGGGATGCGGAGGACAGGAAGAGATGGCGAAGGTTGATCCGCTGTGGTGACCCCTGATGGGAGCAGCCAAAAAAAAGTAGTACTTGCATGTCAGGACTGACTAAGTGGAGGGGATTCTTTTTAATGTTTGATATGGCCAGAAATTGTTCAGTATTCTTTCAAGCAATATTCGGGAAAAAATAAAAAGGAAAAAAAAATTGAAAATTCATGGCTATTTATTGATTAATTGATTTTACATTTTTGGGTGCATTTTTAGCTGCATAATGAAAAGAGGGGAGTGAGTGGGGTGATTATTTTAATATTTAAAATCTTTGATATGGTCAGAAATTAATCAGGGTGTTCCTTCAAGTAGTATTTATTAAAGAAAAGTTTGAAAATTCATGGTTATTTGTTGCTTAATTTGTTTTTATTCTTTTAGTTGTGAATTAAGATTTGTTAAAAATCCTGTGCATGTAACAGTCACGGCATGGCAGTTGATGTGTGTGTTTTAATTCAGTCCCGGGCCCAAGGTCCCCAGAGAGTGAGCCAAAGGCTACAGTGGAAAGGAAAAACTTGGGAGGAACCAAACTCAAGGGGGAATCCCATCCACCTCAAGCCACCACTGGGCAGGACTGGTTCATTAATACAATATGGTGAACAACAGTAAAGTAGAACTGATGAACAACAGCATTTTGGAGGAGCAGGTCAGGTGATCGAGTTGAAGAGCAGGTTCACTGGGTCAGATGTTGACAAGCCAGATAGGATGGACAAGTGACAGAGATGGAGGACATGGTAAGCCAGCAGACAAAAAGGGGGATCTCTTGAATCCAGAACCCCAAAGGAATACTCCAAAAAGTGAGGCAGGGGGATAGATAAATGTGCATGTGCAGAGTAGCAATACAAAACAGCAGAGTAATTACAATGATACAGTAAGAGGTCTCACAGAGCTGTATATGGCAGCATAACTATGAAGGAGAGGCCAGTGGGAACTTAGGAATGAGGAATCCCTGAAGGACAGCACTTCAGCAACACATGGGAACATGCAAAGCAGGAGCAATAGCATTGACAGAACAGTTCATCCAAAGTCAATGAGCAATAGTTGCAGTAAGAAGCTTATTAATAAGGGCTAACAAGCAATATCATTTTCCAGTGCGGCATATGATCCTATGGACGTGGAGTTCATTACATTTTTTTTTTTTCCCCTCTCTATTGGCATGTTTACTGTGCTAGTTTCATTATGTATGCGGTTGTTCATTCAGACATTTCCATTGCATCTTCAGCAAGTTTTCAAATCAAAGTCCCATTTGCTGTATCCTCCTTAAGGCTACACCACACTGCTGTTAGTTTCTGTAGATTTTATATTCAATTCACATTATCAAAGGAAAGTCCATGTTCCACATTTTACTTACAGCCAAAATCGCTGAGGGCATTCCCTTTTTATGTGAGTGTTTGAATTCGCACAGCCTCTCTTGCAAGCCCATCTTCATTCTGAAGTTACACGATGGGGTTGGGATTCTTCAGCTGACAGAAGAATACACGTAGCGGCTGCATGCATAAAAAGTTCCACAGAAAAAAGACTGAAGCGGCTGACAGGGGAGCTGTATAGGCTCATGCTAACAATCATGTAGGTTCTTGCTAAGCTGGTTGAAATTATTCATTATTGAGAATTCTTCTAGATTCTTCTAGTAAGCCTACCCAGACCACGGTGCCCATCCTTCGTGTTTCTCACTCCCCTGACAGCAAAGCTAGAGTTTTGTTTTGACTTTCATTTTATTTATGTTGTTACTTTTCTTTTTCTTCCAATTGTTTCTTATGCCCTGCAGTCTTATCGTTAACATGAAAGCCATCCTTCCCCTGAAACTGTTAATATAAAACAACCATTCCCAATGAACCAAAACTGTTATTTGTAAGATTGTAAGCATGAATCCACCAGTTATAATGTAACGATATGTATATAGCAAAAAACCAAACATTAATGTGACCTCTAGAAAGTTACACATTTGCCAAAATATATAAGATATTATTCTAGAACTAGTTCCCACTAGATACAGGGTTAATAAATATCTTTGGTCATTGAAACCTTTGGCAAGGATGCAAGGAGCTGCTGAGTGAAAATTTTTATTTATTTTTTTTCATTTTACGTATAATCTCTGTTTTCTTATGGGGAGGATATCAAAACAAGGCAGATATCAAGATTATATGCAGTGCGATCAATCAGTATACTGTTGTGATGTTATCAACCACAGGCTGTCAAACTGTCATAATACTGTGCTGCCTAGCATCATGCAACATTAGCTCACCGATGAGCAATCAACCATTCATTATGATGATTGACTTCAATTTCCCATTATCTTTCTTTTTTAAACTTTTCCTGTTTTGATAATGTAGTCTGCTTTTAATTTCACTGATATGTTTACCAGAATTTTAAAATCCTCAATTAACTTTTCAGTTTCAGTACTTATTTATTTATTTATTAGTTCTTGTATGCTTTATGTATTTCCATTTATTTTTGAAAAAGGATCATTTGAAATGCTATCATTTTTTAAAAGAATGAAGGAAAATGTCATATAATTCTCAGGGACAAAATTGATGTAATCAATGGAAAGGAATACAGACTCAACACAATGGACTGAACGATTTATTTATTTGTTTGTTTATTTATTTATTTATCATTGGTATGATGAGCCTCCAGCAATTGCAATCCACCAACAGAAACTTTGCACATTCAACTGAAACCAGATTTTCAAGCATAAGATTGAGAAAAATCCAATCCACCTGCTAGATGCAGCGTTCTCTCTCTCTTTCTTTATTTCCTTAATCTGACAGAAAAGACCAAACCCCTAAAGTTGATTAACAAAGTTGATCAATAGGACGTGGTGTAACAAATAGCATACTTAAATTTAGGGGCCTGCCGGCACACAGATCAAGAACACACTTGTTTTCTTGCCATAACATTCTGAGTTAAAGGCATCAGTATATCGATGTATGAGGTCCATCCAGACGATATGTATTATGTTAAATCAGTAGATGGCTGAGTTGCAGGACATATGACTCGAAATCTGAAACTCTGCCTTTTATGAAGGCTGAACTTTAAATCACACTGAAGGTATTCCCAGTGGAAGGTTATATTGTACAAAGATAATAATTTGGTTTGCATGTTTCATGACTCACTCAGTGAAGTTTTAATAAGTATGAATACAGCAGTGGACGACAATAGAGACACAAAGCTGGAGTTACATGATGAGAAATTTTTATGCTGGTTAAATAGCAGGATATATTTAGGGAAGCAGTTTTAGAATGAAGTGCTTCAGTCCTGGTGGGCCCCTATTGGGATTCAAGCTGGCAGACATCATATTATGTGATACTGTCCATACCCAGTAGCCTAAGTGCCACCTTTAAAAACACACAAAGAGTGACGTGTCCATGAAACAAACTTTGAAGTTGCAGATTTATTTCAGCTAGGCTTTTTGGAAAAAAAGAAAATAAATTGAATTGATATCCAAGTAACCTTTTGAAAAATATTCACCCAAGAAATATCATGGTTAACAGAACTGTTGTGTGTTGTATACTGACAATGATGAGGGCTTTACGCTGATTTCTTTGATTTGCTTGGAGTCAAATTCCCCAAACTCAGCCAAAGAGTCCCTTACCAGGCATCTGAATGCAATTTCTCTTTTAATTGATTTTTCTAAATAGCTGTGACAATAGAAATCTTTTAATAGACTCTTGAGTGCTGTACAGATCTCACATAAGTCATTTAGAGAGAGAAAGGCAGTGATGCCGATTTGTGTTAATTTTTCCACTACAAATTCTGAGTTATACTTTATCATTCATAAATTCAAGCCAAGGGCAAGCCTGCACATAGGTTATTCAGAATAATCAATTAAATCAATTAAAATTTGCCTAATTTGTGTCAAAAACAATGTATAAAAAGCAATAAAGCACTAACCTTAATAAGGATCATGGTGGGCCCAAGAGTCTATCCAGGCAGCATAGAACACAAGACCAGGTACACCCCAGACAAGATATTAGTCTGCGGCAAACACACATAATCATTCTCTACATGCAAGTTAGAGATGCCAGTTAGCCTAAATGCAAGAGGAAACCAAAGTACACGGAGAAATCTTGCCTGACATAAGGAGAACATGCAAACAGAGTGCAGAGGTGGGATTTACACCCCCCACTGCTGGAAGGGAGAAGCAAAAGTACTAAATTGCTGACGGACTGTGCCCTGTGATGGATTGGCACCCAGCCCAGGGTGTCCCCTGCCTTGTGCCCTAGGCTCCCTGAGATGGGCCCTGAATAGGATAAGATGAATGGATAGACTGATAATATTTATCACTAACTGAGCAATATTACTATTGATATCTGAATCAGATATGTAATCCCAGTCTTATTATTTCAAGCTATGTACTGATTTTCTCTAAGGTGCAACTATTCTTAAAAGCCTGATAAAGTTTGATGTAGTTTTATTCACATTAATGTATACCTCTGAACTTATACAATATGAAATTAATCTTTTTATTTTTATATTAGTATAAGTCACAATATATACATTTCCAAAAGAAGTCAACATCATAAAAATAGAGACCAACAAAGATAGTGCTCAGGGTACTACAGATTTAATAACTACCAATATTACAAGACCTTTAACAAGTAATTCTACTGTAAAGAAAACTTAGTATTGCATAACTAAAATAAACTTGCCATAGCCTTTAATGCATGAGTTTTGGTGAATGTTAAAAACCTTCTGAAACAAGTTACATTTGCTGGAAAATTTGCTTTTTAGTTTTGAAAAGCAGCCAATATGAATAAGTTTAATATTAGCAGAAAGTATCCTTAAGTGTAACTTGGAGCAGTTGGACATTATTTGATTTTAAAACTTCATTCATAACCATTCCTTCAGTTCATAGGAATTTAGAAATCAGCTAGGGTTCTGAGTGTATTTGTTCATCAGTGTATTTCATTGTGATGCTATAGTTTATTTCAGTTGACCTATTCTGTGTTGCACATCATATGACTATACTTAATATTAAAAGACTTGGCCCTGCTGTATTTTCTGGACATCAAGTCAGGGCATCAGGTTTGCAACAGGGCCTAGAAATAGGATCTGTGTGTTGTCAAGATGGCAATGCCCCCTACATTAACCCTGTTTCAGTCCAGCCTCATTAGGTACCTCATCTAGGTATGACTGGTCACCCCATTTTTTGTCATGCATGATCAAACTTTCTTCTGTCTTTTATACTATTTTTACTTTCATAAACAGTATTGTAGAAGTCATGCTGGATGTTTTTCCTTAGATGCTTAATAAAGTATCTATCTATCTATCTATCTATCTATCTATCTATCTATCTATCTATCTATCTATCATTGGCATGACTAGGATTTATTTTTCAAATTTTGTTTATTTATTTTTGCTTTTTTTACAATCCTGTTTTCAAATCTCTCCAAAAATCCCTAATTTTTTTTTTTTTTTTTTTTTAGGACACCAATGAAGAAACATGTTACACTAAATAAAATTTCATTGATTAGTCGTTATAGCCATCAATGCATACAGTAGTTGCTATGACAGTGGAAACAGATTTGATTTCAGGAGAGATAAAGACACTTCATAAAAGTATGACCAATAGCATTGATGTGTTTGGGACACACCTCAGTGCAATCATTTCAGGCTATAGACTTGAGGTTTTTGAGTTTAATTAAAGTTTGCTCATTTCCATAATTAAAATATTTTATTGGCAAGTCATTAAATTGGTCATAATACCACTGCACTGTGATGAAGGTACATCTCAAGGTTGGAGAAAGTCAGCCCTTCTTTTCAAACATTACTTTCTATTCCTTCTGTTTATTTATTTGCCATTTTGAGTCCCACAGTTTTAGTTTCAATGTTATTCATTAACATTTCAGATAGCTCAGTTTAACAAAAAATAAATGGCAATTAAAATTGCTTAAAAGTTTAAAATTGGACAAGAAAGCGCTTGAATGGAAAAAAAAATAAAAAAAATCTCTCGTACTGTGGTTTTGAACCCTTTTTCAAAAGCCTGTCTGAATGCTGTACATTCCCAGAACAGTTAAACCCTGTCTTTTACAGGCATGAAAATGTTACCTAACAAAAATCAAACAAATGAAATAAAGGTGCTTACTCCTGTGTGCAAAGCCAAGGACAGCAGCAAAACAATGCTTCACCAGTGGATCAGGGATGAAGAGTTATACTGACAGCTGAGCTATACTTACAAAGTATTGCCATCCATGGTCTGTAAACCACAAAATCATGGCTACTGGGTTTTTGCTGTCTCGGATGGTAGTCGTCAACTGCACAAAGGACACAGGAACTTATGGTGGAAAGACATTTGGCACTTCACGCTCAGTAATAAAATTAAAACTCAGCTACAGTACGCCTCACATACTTTGGACAAAAAAGGTTTTAAAAGACACGTTTCTGTTCAGACAAAATGTGCTCTAATATTGATGAGGCTGGGAAATTTTCACTTTCATTTGTATGAACAAAAAGTAGTTAATTAACAGATAGAACATATAAAGATAACTTATGACAACTTATCGAGTCAGTTACAGAAGGGGTTCAGGAGTGATTTCCACTACAAAACAGTTATAGCTATAAGGCTATTAACAGCACTTTACTCAGCTTTTTTGCAATGCATCACAAAATGAAATGAATATAAGTTTAGGCACAGATGTCTGCAATAGAGGGCTGTGGTTATGTTTTAATTGAGGGTGACCTGTACCAGAGGTGGTAAACTGAATGCCATCTAAACATTGTGCAGAACCGGGCCGAATAACTTTCAGAGAACCATTTGATTTGCAAGATGGATTTGCATTTAGAAACAAATTTTCTATTCCATTTTGTATCGATTTTACCAGATGCTCAGAGAAAAGTACCCTGTCATATGTGTCAGAGGCAAACTTGTGTCAGGGTCAAAGAGCCAAAAATTCCAGATAAATAAAAATAAATCAAAGTCCTTTTTTTAAGAACATTACATCAGGCAGCCTGACAGAATAACCTTGAAATATATATCAGGAAATGGTAACCTTATGCACACTCCAATGTCTTCAGCAGGTAACACTTGTCAGACATGATAATTTAAAAACTAAGATGTTACTCACTGAGCTCCCTGAAAAAATAAAATTAATTAGAATCTGTTCATGGAATGAGATATGAAGACAGGGAAAATCAGAACAGCAATGCTGGAAAGTTAAAATGCCTCCAAAAGCCCCTACTAGTTATATAGTCAGGCTTATAAATATTTGAAAATAGACAAAGTTATTGTTATATTAGCTGTCCACCACAACATATTGGAGTCGAAAACAAATATTAAACATTAGTTTAAAATGCAGACTTTCAGCTTTAATTTAGGTGAACAACATGGGAATTGCATCACCTTTTACATTTGATCAAGAAATCAAAAGTAATTGGGCATTTGGCTGCTCAGCTGTTCCAGGGTCAGTTGTGTGTTGTTCCCTCATTGTTTCATTTAAAGGTAAAGGGATAAACTGTGTACAGCAGATTTCAAGTGTGGCATTTGTATCTGTCGTTAACTCAGAGTAGGAAGTCCAACGAGCAGTCAGTACTTCTCATGTAGGCTGTAAAATTGAAACAAGTCCATCAGAGAGATAGCAGAAATATTAGGTCTGGTGAATCAACTATTTTGTGCAGCCTGGAAAAGAAAGAATGCAGTGTTGAGCTGAGGATCACCAAAATGCCCGGAAGACCTGAGATAACAACTCTGGTGGATGACAGAACTATTCTTTCCTGTTTGAAGAAAAGCCCCTTCACAACAGTTGGCCAGATGAAGAATACCTTCCAGGCAGGTGTATCTGAGTCAAAGTCAACAGTCAAGAGAGGACATCATTGGTTAGCCTGGTAATCATGAAGACCAAATTTGGAAAATAATAATAAAAAAAAAACATATTAAAAAGCTTGTGTAGTTCTGGATCGACATCCTGTGGACCAGTGATGATACCTGGCACATTTGGTGCCCCAGGCGAGATCCTGCCCGGGTGCCCCCCTCCCCGGGTGAGAGCTCCATGGAGATGGGGGGAATCCGCCACTGCTATGGACAGATTAGACAAATATCAACTTGTACCAGAATGGGAACAGGAAGAGGAGAGTATGGAGAAGGAGGGAAAAGCTCATGATCCGAGACATACCACCTCATCTATGAAGCATGATCTAGGTAATGTAATGGCATGGGTATATATGGCTGCCAAAGCAATTTGTTCCCCTCTATTGATTGATGAGGTATAACTGCTGACAAAAGCAGCAGAATGAATTCTGAAATGTATAGGGCTGTATAATCTGCTCAGTCTCAGCCAAATGTTTCAGAACTCATTGGACGGTGCTTCACAGTGCAGACATACAATGATTTGAAGCATACTGGGAAAGCAATCCAAGACTTTTTAAAAGGAAATAAGTGGAAAGTCTCACAATGACCATGTCAGTCACCTGGACCTGAACCTAGCTGAGTACACATTTCACTAGCTGAAGGCAAAACTGAAAGCAAAACACCCGAAGAAACAGCTGGAACTGCAATGAAGGTCTGACAGAGCAACACCAAGGAAAAAACCCTGGTATGCATGTCTGTAAGTAAGCCAATGGGTTCCAGTCATTAAACAAGTATTAAAAATGACACTTTCATTTATAAATGTTAGTTTGCCCGATTACTTGGGGAGTCTATGTATAAAAATGGTTGTAATTCCTACATAGTTCATATATTCTTTTTGTCAGAACCCTTACAGTGAAGCTGAAAGTCTACACTAAAAGTACTTCTTGATTGTTTCATTTCAAATTTCTTGTGGTGGAGAGTAGCTAAACTTTCCTTGATTATAAGGAAAATGGTACTTACCACTGATATGGGTCACTGATTTTATCAGAAGTTTCCTCCTTTGGGGCCAAAATTCATTTATTTAAAGTTCACTTGTATGTACAGTCACACACACACACACACACACACACACAGATTTGTATCTATAATATTATCCTGACTTACCAAGTCCTATCCTTCACCGTAAGTAACCCAAAAAAATACAAGCCTTTTGGCTCTTTTGTTTTTTTGTTTGATTTCACGAACTTTTTTTTATATAAAGCTGAGTTTTCCCTTGTGGAGACATGACAAATGTCCCCATGAGGTAAAAGGTAACAAGTTCTCATTCCTCCAGGGGAATTTGTGTCCCCACAAAGTGATAATTATATGCGCACACACACACAAGTGTAAGCTGGTACAGGTCATTATGAATGGATGGGTTTGGAATTGCGCTTTAAATCATTTAACATGTATCTTGGTATATTGCTTTGACATTGTACAGACATCTGTAAGATGCACATACTAATGTAATCTATAACAGTGAAAACTGATTCTGCTGGATTTGCTGGATTTATTTAAAGTTTTGCAGCTAAAATTATACATGAGAAGTGAACTCTGCGTTGTCCTGTGTTTTAGAAATTTCATCCTTCAATAACCATATAAAACCATTCAATTAATTTGTATTTTCATGCAGAATCCCCCCTCCCCAATTTTCCATTTATTAATTTCTGATTCTTAAAAAAAAAAAAAAAAAAAAAAAAAAACTCAGCAAAAACAAAAAAAACAAAAAACTTGGACACCAGCTGTCCATATATTAAATGCAAACTTTAAAATTCTAAGAATTGGATAAACTTTTGTGGTTGAATGCATTAAGAATGTTTAAGTGCAAGGCCACTTTGTTTGTGATTAACTAGCTCAATAGGTTTGATTTATCCATCGATCTTCCAACCCTTTATCCAGTTCTCTGTCGAGGGAGCCCAGAGCCACTCTAACAAAACACAGGGAGCACACTGGATTGGGTGCCAGTCCATCATAGGGCACTCACTAACACTATGGACAACTTAAACAAATTAGCCAAATTCGATGCCTTTGGACTACAGGAGAAAACCAGAGAAACTGCAATAAACCCACAGGACATGAAGAGAACATGTTGACTCTACACATGGAAAGAAGGGTGAAGATTCAAACCCCCAAACCTTCAGGTGACAGATCTTGTCACTGAACCGCCAAAGCCAAAGATATGGCTCATTTTATGTTAAATACTTAAGCTCAACAAAGCAGAAATCAAAAATATTTTTAAAAATCTTAATCCTGAATTTTAAAGTGTCACCACTACAAGTTACTTTGTCTAACATACAGTGTTATTTCTGATCAATAAATGAGTCATACAGTATTGTAGGAGTATAATGAATGGCTAATGAATGCCAGAGCAACAGGGTTATTTCTGAAATTTTAGTCCTCAGATAGCTAAATGATTGATAACCAGGTAGAGACAAAAGAAGAAAAAATTCCAAATCTATAGTTCAAAAACACAAGTCACAAATTCAAGTACGCAGATAAAAAATGATATCCATATGACATGACAAAGACCAAGAAAACAAGGAAAGCAATCAAACACTCAACATCTCACAATGGAATTAATTGCACCCCAAGTGCTTTTGTATCTGCCAGTTAATCAGGTGGATGAGCTGCAGGCGTGTTTTAGAATTCAGAGGAGGCGGAGCATGGACTGACTGGGTGTGGCCTGATGGATGCCTAGCTTGATGCTTATGTGACAAGGAGCTGTATTACTTTAGACTTTGAATGAATGATGTGCCCCTCACAATCCTTCATAATACATTGACATATAAGGGACCAAGGGTGCCCACCCATAAGAGGTGGACATAGGCATGGGTGAGATGGATGGAAATGTCTCTTGCCCCCTATCCCCTGGTTGCAACAATATCTTGACACCTCTCCCACTGAAATGTCTCGTCACCCCCCTGCCCCCAGTCACAACAATTCATTGCTCCACCCATCTCCTTCAAAAGTGCATATGTAACAATGACCTAATGTGAAGATGGAGAAGAGAATATATCAGAGTTAAGGATGCTCATCTTTGACACAACAACATGAAGATTTCATGCAAGAAAGGGTTTGGGATAAGAGAGTAAACTGCTCTGTTTGGAGTTATGTCTATCAAGGCCAATCATTTGAGAAAATAAAGATGTGTGCATGTGTTATTAACCCAACTGACAGACGTTTCGCTTCGGAAAATGTGCCCGAACTATAAATGAAATCTTTAAGATAATGAAAATTATGGCATTTATTATTACATCATAAAAAGATCAAAAATGGGTTAATGAGTCTGCCATTGTGAATATCAGGACATAGTAATATCACAAACAGATTTTACAAAACAAACCTCGAACTTGAAAAATCTGAGGAAACAGTCATACCTGGGGTTTTTTTTTACAAGATTGTCAGCTCCCATCGTAAGAGCTACATGTCAAAACAATTGACACTCTGTCCATTCTTTCCACCTCAGATATGCAGACGATACCACTCTAATGGCAGAAAGTGAAGAAGAACTGAAGAGCCTCTTGTTGAAGGTGAAG
>JAACJT020000002.1:6684222-6695273 GCA_009936485.2 Gymnarchus niloticus | reverse complement strand
CAGGCTCCGAGAGGCGGTGGAGGACAGGGCGGCCTGGCGTGCTGTGGTCCATGGAGTCGCGAAGAGTCGGACACGACAGCGTGACTAAACAACAACAACCATTCTTTCCACACAGCTGTTGAATTTACAGTATGCCTGGCCTTTTTCCTGAGCATGGAAGAGACTCACTGCTGTCCATTTACCTTCTCGTGTTCTTTGAGATTTCAGAAGCGTGACTGATCTACTTATGTTTGGCCATTACGGCTTCAGGAGTTATGACAGAATCTTTTGACAGCTTGCCTTTCTCAACCTTATATGCTGTGATTTTTGTGTATGTGTATCTGCTGTGTGGCTAATCCAGGAAAGTAGCAAGTGCAGCCTTGGCCGGACTGCACTGTCATGGCCGTAGCTGCGGTAATAATGACGTGGTAAAAAATTGCATTTCTGATTGAAAATTTTATTAATAATTATATGATAAAATGCAAAAAATAACACACATATATGAAATGTGTTAAATCATGCCTGTGTTTAATAATATTGAAATACTAAAAAGAAAATGAAAAACTGGAGTATTATGACCTCGTAGCAGTAGATACAATATTTGTGGTTTAAAGAGGAAGATAAAACTAAATGAATGAACTGATCTACAAAGCACAATTATTCAGAGATCCATGGGTAATAAAAGAAATCATAAAACAGAACTAAGGGTAAATTCTCTCTCGTTCTCTTGTTCTGTCTTTCTATCTCATGGTTTCCTAAGGTCCACTGTTTCCAAATGATAACAAGCCCCTTTGTTAAGATTATATGAAAGAAAAGCATCTTTCAGTGCAACACAAGAAGGTAGCAAGACAGAAAATGAGAGTCAGTTATGCACAATAAGAGCTTAAAAGGTTTGAACACTGAGTCTGCATCCACTTACGTGCATATGGGTTTTTTTCTATTTATTTCTTCCATCAACATGGTGGTAAGCAACAATGCATCTTCCCTATCATGTTATGTACAGAAGACAAAAAAATGAAAGATGCATTTATATTTTCTTTTAGCTGAAATGAGACTGACAGGGGCCCCCACAGCTTGCATGAGGACGGGAAAACATGGCTGGCAGTAATTGAAACTGACAGCAGGCTGAGCACAATGAGTATGTGGATAGCAACAATCATAACCCCATAATCATCGCAGCATGCCACACGTAACTTCCTAGGTAAACAAAATTATCCAGCTGACACCTCCCATCTTACTTCCTTCTTCCTCATTGATCATCTGATTGCACATGGCACCCCACAATCAGCCATAAGCTGTGACAGTAAGCGGGAGGCTCAGTTAGTGTCATCTCAAAGGAATTATGGAAGGGTGATTGTGTTTTTTGGCTCCACTCACATCTGCACATGCAGATGCCAGCTGCCTCCATTTTGATCCTTCTTCCGTCCAGTTTTTTTTTTTTTTTTTTTTTTTTTCCTGAGGGATCTCATCAGCCTTGGTTTGTCTAAGGGATCTCTCCAGCTTTCTTTCATACAAAGAATTTCATCAGTCTCATTCCTGATTATGATGTGATTACAGTGCTGTGAAAATCGGGTCCCACTCTTCCTGTCCTATTGGACATCTGGCTACACATTGCTCAATAGTTGTGTTTTCTAACTTGTGTAACTCGGTGACTTCTTTCAGTTCTCCACTCTCTGGACTCCACTCCTCTGCATTTTAATAACAAAATGAGTGATGAAATGTCTGGTCAATGACTGAGTACTCTCCACCTTAGTAAACAACAGCCAACAACTACCAAATTACATCAATAGTCACATGGAAAAACCAAGTGTATTACAACACTTTACAACGACCGATAAGAGTAACACAGTTTAACAGACAGCACCTGGGTTGTGTAAAGTCTAACTTTAGGGCACTCATTAGGCAAGACTTTTGTGACTTGTAATTCTACGCTATGTAAACCATTTTCTAGCACTTGTAGCTGCATTTCCTGTTAGGAAAAACTTCACTGCATTTGATATGTTGGACAGGGAGGGTGTAGCTGTTTTGCTCAGTGTGCCTGTTTATTTGAAGTAGAGTGGCTTGATTTGAGCAAACATTGTTCCATGAGACAAGTATTTTCCATTTCTTTTTTAATGTTATATTTTTTCCCTCTTTGTGCCATGTGGATAAATATATTTTTATATATGTATATATCATATTGTTTTAAT
This sequence comes from Gymnarchus niloticus, assembly GCA_009936485.2. Taxonomy (NCBI): domain Eukaryota; kingdom Metazoa; phylum Chordata; class Actinopteri; order Osteoglossiformes; family Gymnarchidae; genus Gymnarchus; species Gymnarchus niloticus. The sequence goes on along the minus strand of JAACJT020000002.1, from coordinate 6,693,105 downwards.
GTGCAGACAAGTGCCTTAGAAAATTGTGGAAAATCTGTGCTGGTGCCAGATTATGACTGGCACATACAGTTTGTTATTAAATGTAAAAATTCTAAGCTAATTTGGTTGCAGGTTATCTTGTAATATTTATTTTGCACTGGCTGTGAGTCTACAGTTGTTGGCAGCTGTCATTTGTTTTGTATTGCATTATGTATAGCCAGTCTGTGTGACCAGATGTGCATGTGGGCCGGCTGGTTAGGATAGATGTTTAACCACCCATCCCCATGTTTAATTCTGATGGTGATTGACCTCTGTCTGGGTTAGTGGTATAGTTTTATGGTAAATTTAAGAAGAAAGGTTCCAGTCCTTATGTCGGTTATTGTGGAATCAGAATGTTTTTATATGGACAACATGCTGTGTCAGTTTGCGATGTGTGAAATTTGCTCTTGTTATTTAATTTGTTTATACCTGTGCCATAAGTACTTGCTGTACACCATTGATCATCCACCTGACTGATCTGCTCATTCTTTAAAATCCTTTTCATTTTTGAAATTATTTTATGTACATCTCTAAGCACGCCACCACATTTTATGTATAAATTAAGGCTATTTTTTGAAATTTAAAGCCTGCCTCATGACTTGTATTTTTTGGATAGTTCACCATGACCCTGTACTGGTAAAGTAGTTACGGAATGGGTGGTTGGACGTTTTTTTTATTTTAATCGATATACATCAAATATAATTTTGCCATTTTTTAACAGCAGTAATTTGGAGTTTCAGGTAAGGTTTAAATCTCTAAAGCCACTTAGTTTATTCATCTTGCACATATGAAAAGAAAAAGTGGCATTCTTAATATTAAAAAAAAAAAAACTAAAAACAAGGCCTGAGCAATAGATGAAATGTCTGTGATTGCCTAGACAATCTTGTATTGATTAAGCAGACAGTTTTAGCAATGTGCAAGCAGTGTAATTAGTTAAGGGCTGAAGCAGCTACCACAATAGGCTTCTAACTCTTTCTTGATTGCAATCAATATAGATTGTTAGGATTAGTGAAAAAGACTTGGTTCTACTGACCTTGGAAAGACAGTTCAGCCATAATGTTCAGTTGTGTAAATAAAGTATTTTTAGAAACCCAATGTCAGAGAAAGAAGTCAAAAGTCAAAACAATGCAGGGCCCCACTTGTGCAGTTTTGGATCTAGGACCCTAATGTGCTGGAGGAGAAAAATAAAACATTTTGCATGAATTCAGTACTACCAGTTTTGCCTGAGTAACTTGCTGGTTGCTGTCATCTGCATTGGTTACTTTGTTACAGATTGCAGCAATGGCACAATAACCTTTCCCAGAATCTCCCAAATGACATTGGGAGATCACATGATTTATGCCATTTTCTTCTTTGCAAAGGGAGTTTATAAGAGGTTCTGGGGTGACCCTTCTTACCCTGTCTGAACAGAGAATGTCCCTCTTCAGGCGTAGCCTATGATCCAGAACTTGTGTATTCCACAGGCTATTAGTGTAACCCTCCATTTTTTTTTTTACTTAGGGTGGCAAATATTTCTGTTCACATTTGACTACAGCTGCAGAATTTACACAAAGAACTACAATGCCCAGATGTAATTTGCAAATGATACATATAAGCACATTTCTCTATTTGATGTACCAGTTTAACTACAGAAATATTGACCTTACAGACAATGTTTTCTTATGACATTTAATTGCGTCCAGTTTTTTAGGCAAATATTGAAAAGAAAAGAAAAGAAAAGAAAAGAAAAAAGAAAAGAAGAGAAAAAAAACAATATTCTTATACGAAGCTAGCTTGGTTTATGTCTGTAATGTATACACAGACTGGATCCAAGTGCAGAGTTTTCGCCTTCAATCATGGTCAAAACAGGCAGTGTCAAAACCAGAACAGGTAAGACTTCTAAAAACTAGAGGGGCATCAAAAACAGTTCTGGTCACAAGAATGTCGGGTGTGGTTGTTTAGGTGCAGGGATGACACTGTTAGTAGGAGACGTGCTTATGTCAATGGAAACTAAAATCAGGTGTTATCCAGGGCGAGATGACCTGTTTTAACTTCACATTCTGAGCATACTTTGGCATTTTTGAAAGAGCCAGAAACATTTCCAAGTTTTCTCCATGTTCGTTCTCATTAGTGGCCTAGCTGCTTTGTAACCTTGTAGAAGAGAATCAAATTTTAAAGACTCGAACAGTGCTGCAAGATCTTATGGATTTGAAGTTCTACCCTGTTTCCAAAACAGAAATTGCTTGCATACTTGGCCCAGTTTAATAAAAGCATTGTGGTGTTCTTGTCCATAAGCCACCACATGTCAAAACTTGTAACCTGTTCTTCTGGCTCTTGGCATGTCAGCCCCAGATCTGAAGCATCCTGTACTGTAAAATACAGACTTTCAATGTAGATTCATCTCTGTTTCACGGTGCATTTGACTTGATCCTTACAGAACATTTTACAATGAGGCAGGAGCTGTACTGCTGCTCCACAACCCTTCTGATGTGTGTCAGAGGGCTGCAAATGATACAAAACACACATTTGTGTAAAAACACCCAGGGCACATGGAATTTTCTTCATCTTTATGCTAAGCAACTATTGACAGAACTAATATCCAAATTAATGCTCAGACAGCATTATAGATTTTGTTATTAATTTATCACTTGGCTAGCTTTAAACACAAGTAAATACTGTCTGGACCCCTCCAAAAGAAGTTATTTCTACCATGATGTAATCAACAAATGCTGGACTTGCATTTATTCTCACAGTAAAATTTGATTGGTCCAAAATGTAATCCTCGAATCATAAATTCTGGTCTCAAGAAGGGTCTTAAAACAGGCAATACTCAGAAAAGCATAAATTCAATTGTCAAACAAAACAGCTGAGATCAAGCTCAATACCTCACTGAAAGTTATTACGTACATTTTTGGTAATTGGGGAATGAGGTGTATATCATAACTGGCATCCTATATAGGGTGTACTCCAGCCTTATTCCCTGTGCTACCTGGGATAGACTCCAGACACCCTGGGATCCTGATCAGGATAAGCAGTTAGAAGATGATGGATGAATGCAAGGATGGATGGATGGTGTGTACTGCATTCTAGTAAGACAGTGTATGGTCTGGCTGTGAGTGGCTGATACAATGTCTTTCAGCGCTTTTACAAGGAATACATTCCATGACCCTAAAACACAAAGAAACATGTTTTTGCTGATGAAGTTAAAAATATCTTCTGGGGTTGCTTTTTTTCAGTATCAGTTTGAATTCTTGATCTTTCTCCACTCAGTGTAAATGGGAAAGCAAAGTTAAAACAAGATGAGCGGATAGGAAAAGATCATGTAAGTGCAAAATATCAATTGATCGATTGAAAAATATCATTGATAGTACAGTCAAATCAAAAGATAACCTGAAATAGTACATTTAAACTCTCTTAGCTAGTCACAATGATTCCTAATTTAGCATACATGATCCTTCAGCTGTCTATTTTTTTCCCCAAAATGAAATTCAATTCTCATTAATATATTAGTAACTAGGGCCTTTATCAGAAAATGCAGTTTAAAAATTATGATGATGATGATTTATATATAGATACATTTCCAGGTTTGAAACAAATGACGATTTTTGTGCTATTCTTTTCTAGCAGTCAGCAAATGGGTCAGTAATGAATTGCAGCACATTGGATTTTGAATGAATCTGTATTAGGTGGAAATGTAATTTATAATTTATAGATGCCATTGAACAATTATATTAAGTTGCTATGTGACAATTTTGGCTAAGGAATAGAAAAGAAGTCACATGCAAATACAAGAGGTTTTGAGTTCACCATAATTTGACCTCATAGAGTAAAAGAAGTTATCAGTCTGTTAATTTGAGTATGTCTGTGCTATGCTTCATTAAGCATTATAACAGATGACATAACGAGGTTCTGCATATTTACACGTTAGAAAACTTCACAGTTTAACTGCTAACAAAGTACACCTTGTTCTTTGTGTCTGAAGTTCAGACGTTGGTATAGGATTAATTGATCTGAGAATCTGAGAAAGCAGTGTGTTTGGAGTTTTTTCATAGAAGGAATACAAAAACCACTGTTTTAATTAATTTCCAGATGAGCAAGGGACACGGTGGCTCAGAGGGTAACACTACTACCTCACACCTCCAGGATTGGGGGCTTAAATCCCACCTCTGTTTGTACCGTTTGGCTCTTCTTCCACGTCTCACAGGTTTCCTCCCGCAGTCCAAAGGCATGTGATTAGACTAAGTGGCATCTCTAAATTGCCCCCAGTGAATTGTTGTATGTGGCCTGGCATCTCACCCAGGGTGTATCCAAGCCTTGTGACCCTAAGCATGGCACAGGTTTCAGGGCATCCCCTGTGACCCTGACTAGGATAAGTTGTTGGAGGGGAATGGATGGTTTTCTGGAACATGCAATATTAGTAATGAGCATGAACTAGTAGTAACCTTATGTAATCTAAGTTACCTAATGTTAATTATCAGTGACAAAAACTAGGTGATGTAAAACTACGCGGAATAGAAATTTTCGATGACTTGCTGTGACTTCAGAAAAGCTGAAAACTTTTGCATCTTTTGAGTACACCTGGGAGAAACAGCCCACAATCTCATCATATCGTATGCCCTATTTTCCATTATAATTGACAATGAAAGCAATTTTTAACAACTTAGTTTTAGATTTATGATAATGGGCAATTGGTCATGTGTGCTATTGTTGCCAATAAAAATAGCACTGATTTTTATTCAAATTCACATGTGGTGCTGTATCTTTAAAAAAAATAAACAGGCTATGAGGAACATAAGCTCCGCATATCTTTACCTCATACACATATTGTATCATTTTCTCTACAGCCATGTAGGCCACACTAAATAAGAATTTCTGGTAAATGAACAAAGACAGCGTGAAAATGGACAGATTTTATTTACTATACAGAATGACCCAAACAAACGGTTCATTGGAGGATGCACAAACACAGGCATAAATATTCACCTGCTTTTTGGCATCATACCTTACATTTTACATTAAAATTCTAAAACAATATTAATATGAACACCTTACACATTATAAATAAACTAATTTTATATATTTTGCTTACACACATATAATTGTTTTTGGATTGCGAAGAATGATTTAAAAAATGTTGGCAACAAAGAATTCAGTCATAGAAGCATTAAGAAAAAAAAATAAAAAATTCTGCAGGATGAAGGCTGAACATCCAGAACACAAATCTCTGGTGAATTTCTGGCTCATGTGGCTAGATGCCGGATTGTGAAAATGACAGTTACCACCATGCTATGGCTGAATAAGCCACGAAAAGAGCTCAGATCTGAATCGCAGTACTCTGGCAGCGTAACGGAGACTCTAATGGAACACAGATGCTTATCAGCCGTTCCTTTGAGAGCGGAAAGGAAATTTTTGCCACATGATGATTTTATTTTCTTGAAGGGCCTCACATTGCAGCTGGAACACCACAGTGCACGCTAAAGGAAAAAAAAAAAGCATGCATTGCTAATTCAGTAGGAAATTTACATAGCCATTCCCCCTCTGGAAAGAGGCCAGAACATAATAGCTTATGTTGCTGGCAAAGCATGGCAAGATATTGTACTGCAGTATGCAAAACCAGAGGGGCTTAAGTGCATAGAGATAAAGTGGATCACCGAGGGTCTGTGTAACATTCTTTCATGTAAATGTACCAATCTCAGTATCAATAAACGACTTATTAGTATTGCTCTTAAAGTTAATATTAAAAGGGTTTTCATCTTTTGTACACAAAGTAGTTTTAATGCTATGAAAATAAAAATTGTTACATAAGTACTTTCCAATTATTTGCTAACAGAATAGTTTTTTTAAGCACATGTATTTATTGCCGTGTATTGCAAAATTGATATTCTGTGACTCTCTGCAAAAATTCAGAAATAGAGATTAGAATAAGAAGCAGAGTAACATGTGTCTTCTGACCAGACAAATGGCACAGAGAGCTGTTACAGTAATGGAGTGAGTCCTCAGAAGCATATAAAATCATGTATTTAAGGAGTCACTTAACACTTCAGCAATCCATGATATACTTCACACACATAAAATGCTTCAATATAAATCATCAAACAGCTTCCTTTATAACTAATGACAATTTCCTTTAATAAAATGCAATTATCAAATTGAATATAAACCAAAACAACAAGATAGATTTAAAAACTAATGAGGTCCTCTCTACTTTAAACAAGCTATCAACGTTTACCAGACAATTGTTTAGGGCATTCTCACTACATCCCTCGAAGGGGAACAGATGGTTTACCTCATCACCTGCATGCAATCCCTAAGAGATTAACCTGTGCTATGCTGTAAAGACTTGCAGTGCTTGCCAAGTCCTTCTGAACTCATTATATCCTTTCTGAACTGTCGAGAGTGCTCTACTCTTGTACACACAGGAGAAAGTGAGGATATCAATGAGTTAAATTATCTGTGGAGAGTCTAGACCAAGGTTCTGTTTGTCGATTCGGAGAATTATGCCCAGTCACCTCTGCCCACCTTATTCTTTGGGTATCACATGCATCAGTGCCTTAAAAAATCAATTGAAGTGGAAGAAAATTTTCAGGGCAGAAGTAATAGTGCCCACTGAAAGGTACAGCGAAAAAAATAACACCCCTGAGTGCATGGAGATTCATTCTTGAGCAGCCTCAATTCGCAACATACAATTGCTTGCCGGTCTGTTCCAGAAAGTGAGCATAAGAAATCATATAGTTGAATGTATATTCTGATTTGAGAAAACTGAAAGGCCAACATTAGGATTTATCTGTTGCCCAAATCTTGAGTTCACAAATCCGGCTAAGTTGGAAATCCTGTTTTCTGGAATGGACCCCAAAATTTGTCCAGCAACTCTATTACTAAAATCTCTTGCAATTTTTTGTTACAGACTACTTGAATAGTTCATTGAGCTCTGGTGAAATTTCACAATTATGTTATTAGTCTTAGACACTTCAGAATATTGTATGGTGATTGTTAAACAGCGAAAAGCCGCCGTTCTCTTGCTTGACCAGTTGAGTCAGTGTGCTGGTGAAAGAACAGATCAAACAGACCAATGTAGAACTGAAGTTTGTGAAACGCAGCTTTGTATTTTTAAAATACAAAATACTGTAGTTTATTTTGATACCTTGCGTGGTTGCTGTATTTTGTGTCAATATACATTTTGATGTATTTTTGCTGATCTCTCTCTATTTAAATACACATACAGCATATGTGTATAAATATTTACAGTATATGTATGCATATATACAGTATATATCAATGTACGACATGTACATTGAAGTTAATATTAAATGAAAAATAAAAATAAAAAATGTGCACGTATACCAATATTCAACCAGTGATGGTCAACATTCTGATAAATTTTGCCACCAATAGCAGAGCTTGCATTGTCCTTCTCTCAACATTTGTTAATACCCCCTGGGGGAATAATTGTCTAGGGTTTTATTAAATGTTTTCTTTCCCAGGGTGATTCAGTTTCCATTTGGTTGTGAATCAATAGTGGTTGCGGAGAGTGAATTGGTGGCCCCGTCTGTCTGCCTGCTGACCCGTGCACCCAGTTTCTACTGCAACATTAATTGTCTTTTGATTAAGCCTTTGTTGCACGAATTACAAGAGAAGATTAAAGACTGTGACATGCCTTTTCTTCTCCGGAGGGCTGCTCTTACATACCTCTACTTCTGTTCGGGGCATTTTTTTTTAATCTGTTTTGCCATGAAACATTTTTTTGTCATTTGGTTTATTTATTTACTTTTTCTGCCAAGCTAAATATGCAATTGTGCAAAATCTGTAATGGAATATTATGTTTAAAAGTTAATTTTGCGATTCTCTTCCCCCATTCTAGATTTTATTGTCAATTAATTTCCCATTTTCATTAACTGTATTGTAACTGAAAAAGCTGATATGAACATCTGTCCTCATAATTTTCATTAAGTATAGCCTGTCAGGCATATATTCAGAAAATCTCATGTTGTCAGTCAAACTCTCTTACACGGAATGAAGTTTACCTTTCCTTTATTTTTTAATTTATCATTTTGGGAGTTGGTTGTTCCCACCTGTAGACATACATGCTTACTGTCTCTTTTTGACAGTACAGATTATCAACAGCTATCTATGGATACTCTTCCCTCTCTGTGTTACTCTTTTATTCTCCTCCATATCCTTCTCAGTCTCTCTGGTTATCAAGAACCAGTTCCTCTGCAGGGAACGACTCTCTCTGCGGGATTATGCAAAGAAATATATATACTAAAAACTGAACATGCACAGAAAATTAAACAAATTCATTTCAAAACAAATTGGAGTGCCTTGTTTGCATTTATCTTCATAAATAGTGCCGTCTAGATGTGAAAGAGGTCACAAATGAAACAAATTAACATTTTGCACATTTTGAAAGGACAGCTTATACTGTCAAAAAGACTTCAATGCACACTGTGTGACTGCAGCCTAGTTATCTCCAGGAACACTATCTGTGGTCATCAGCATTTTCAGATGCTTGTTCCCTATGATCCTGCCAGCGTTTATGTGGACTCTATCTGAATGACTGTGTCCATGTCTGGCCCCACCTAAAAGGAAGAATGTTTGGAAAGCTGAATTGATGAGCTTTTAGAGCTGCTGCAAAATTGAGGTAATTGAACTTCCCATAGAAAAGTTTACAAGGAAAGGCATAAAACTTAAGTTCAGAGAAAAATCAGTTTCATAAGAAAATGATTTTTGTCAGTTTACCTTGATACAAATAGAAGACAAACAAAGCTTTCTTTTGATGTATTCTTACTTTGTCGTGCTTGTCCATGTGTTTAAAGTGACATCTATGACTGTAATACAGTGTTAGCTTTAAAAAAGTTTGTTGATACCTTGAAAGTGACATCTACGACT
>JAACJT020000002.1:6650157-6680229 GCA_009936485.2 Gymnarchus niloticus | reverse complement strand
AATACAGTGTTAGCTTTAAAAAAGTTTGTTGATACCTTGAAAGTGACATCTATGACTGTAATACAGTGTTAGCTTTAGAAAAGTTTGTTGATACCTTTAAAGTGACATCTATGACTGTAATACAGTGTTAGCTTTAAAAAAGTTTGTTGATACTTTGAAAGTGACATCTACGACTGTAATACAGTGTTAGCTTTAAAAAAGTTTGTTGATACCTTGAAAGTGACATCTACGACTGTAATACAGTGTTAGCTTTAAAAAAGTTTGTTGATACCTTGAAAGTGACATCTATGACTGTAATACAGTGTTAGCTTTAGAAAAGTTTGTTGATACCTTTAAAGTGACATCTACGACTGTAATACAGTGTTAGCTTTAATTTGCCAAGATTAGTTTAAAAATGATACAATGCTGTGAAAAAGTATTTGCCCCATCCTAATTTCTAATATTAATCTAATATTGCATATTTATAATATTGCATATCATTCTCGTATATGTCAAAGGAAAAAATATGTTCCAGTTTGTCTAGTTTAGTCCATTTCAGGGTTTTCCAACAAAAGGAGCTCATGTTGTGTAATTTTGGAACTTTTCTACACCATTCTAAAAACAAAGAACTACTAGCGCTTACCCCCTCTCCCCAGCTTGGCTGATTTTCTTGCCGGCCAGGCATACCCATTTTTCATTCCCCTCCACCATGTGTGCACTTTTCTCAAAATCTTTAGCAACTGGTTGGCCACTGCTGGTCTAATTGAACCCAATTATCAATTAAGTTAGGTTAATTGATTGATTAGGGTTGTAATTACAATTTTTCACACAGGACCAGCTAGTGTTTGACATTCTTCCTTAATGAAATATTTTGTTGTTCAACTATTTTGTTATTGTGGATTTGTTTGGTTTACAAAATGTAGCCAGAAAACCACAACCAACTTAAAGCCCTGAGCAAAGCTCTGTAGTTGCCCCTGTCAGTCAAAGATAAACATGGACATGGCATCATATCTCTAGTTTTTATTAACGATGGCTGATGAGACGGATGTGGAATGACAGTCTCTCCCTCCAAGAACACACTGGTTTGAGATCATAGTTCTGGTTGGGTGGCAACATTCTGCTGTATTTTTTTTCCTGTCTTGTGGCACTGCTTCAAGGCAATTATATAGCCCCTGGAACTGGTACTTTCACGTTGGTGTGAGCCAACAGGCATTCGTGTGTGAGAAAGGTGGCAGAATTCATGGTGATTTGGTCGCAGGCTTAATACAGAAATACCCTTTAGCTTGACACTACCATTTTGAAATTATTATTTTAATGCAGACTTTGTTTATCAATATGTCATTGTTCTTCCCAGAAAAATTCCACATGATCAGTGCATAATTTTTTTGACACCAGAGCATATGTAGTTTTACCATCAAAAAATTCTTAAACTGGGCTAAATTGTCAACAGCTATGGCTGCCTCACTGAAATAATCGGTGTGTTAAGATACCACGTCATGCTGGCTGATTTATTTTAGTAACCATGGATACATATAAGTCTCTGGACAAAGTACTGCAGCCAGCAGTCATGGCTGGCATATATATATATTCAGTTAATGTTGTCTTACATTTTAAGAGCGAGTCATCACATCCTCAGCTAGAATTTACTGCATATTAGATAAGTCTCACAGTACAGCATTTGAAAAAAAAAGTTCTGTTACCACCACATTTATCATATAACTTATTCCATTTAGCTTCATGACAATAACCTTTACATATTTTACACATTATTTATGCATAAATATAGAAAATATGTATCACCCCTCTCAGAATTGAATTACCCATAACTATTGCTGGCAAGCTTGAATAGGGCAAACACAAATATTTTATCATACTGTAATGATTTTGGTACATCGCATATGGCTCTACAGTTCCAAGCAAAAGTTTGGACATCTAAGGCCAAATTGCATAATTTGTTGGAATTTGAAATTAAAAATAGTAAATGCAACTGGTAGTGTCAGGAAAACATTAATATATAGTTATGATTTATTTCTGATCTAAAGAATTGTACCATACTAAAAGAATAAATGTACCATTTGCAATAGTCCGGGCACCCTGTCAGTTGTAAGTTTTCAGAACTCATTAGGTTGTTTTTCTAGTCTGTCTTAGCTGGTTAGGTGTTAGGTTGGTCAAGAATTATGACTAATATATTCTGTGTTGACTCATCAGCTCTACCAAGCAACTGATTGAGGATCTGGAATTTAACTAATCAAGGCCTACAAAGCAGGGGAAACAAGACAAATGATCCCAAAACACACTTTTAAATGTACTATGAAGTCCCATAAGAAACACAGGCTGAAGCTTTTGGATTTGCGCTCACAGTCACCAGAGACTTGATCACCATTGAGAATCTGTGGGAAGATCTTAAACGTGCTGCGCATGCATGATGATCAGGTGATATGCAAAGAAAAATGGGGGAAAAAATCCAGAAGAAGAATTCAGAGACTCATGGCACCTCAAAAAATATTTACAAACAGTGATTTTTGCCAAAGGGGAAGTGTTCACTAAGTACTTAGCAGTGTGACTTTTGCAAAAGCCACATCTCAAACTCCTCTCACTAACTAGCTGCTAATTGAAATTTACACTGACTACACAGAGGATTCAACCTGTCACTTCTCCTCATCCACCATTCAAAGGGGGTCCATTATTTGGCACCATCCAATGACTGGCAGAAACCTCTGGGAGGACAGCCCCTCACCTATAAGTGCAGGGAAAACAGAAAACATAAATGTCAATGATATGCATAATTTCCCATTAATTTATCCATCCACATGAAGGGCTGAGCCTATTTGATTAATTTTTTGAGTTACTTTGATGGTTCTGAGCAGTTTTTGGCCACCCAAGTGTTAGGTTGATGTCTGGGTCAGTCAAGATGACTGTTAAATCAATACAGAAATCACTCCTCCCACCTTTCTTCACTCCTCCCACCATGTACCTACCTAGCCCCAGGGTGACATTAACCCAGCTCCTGGGTTGGTGTCTGGGTCAGTCACATTAACCCAGCCCCTAGGTATAACATTAACCCAGCTGTAACCTGGGCCTACACATGCGTGGCTCTGTGAGTTAAGTGTCTGGACCTGTGACTGTATAGTTGCTGGCTCAAATCCGATTATGAGCTTCTATATCACTGTTGAGCCCTTAAGCAAGACCCTCATCCCCAAAACTTGTCCAAAGGTTCTGGATGAATGGTCGACCCCTATCTGTATGTGAGTGTCCTCACAAAGAGCATGATGAGATATGTGAAAGGACACATTCCTATGTACTGTGTGAAATGATACAGTCGATGAATAAACTTTACAAGATTCTAAGTAAACTTAAACACAGCTGCTTAACTAATTAAGTTCGCTAATTAAGTGAGTTGGTGATGAAATATAACAAATACCTAGAATGGCTGGGATGCTCGTGACGAGTGGCTTTGGAGCCAGAGCTGTACTCATGTAGCAATCCAACGAGATGTCAATGACATTTTAGAGAGCAGAAATAGTTGGTTTTTATTGTGCTACTGCTTGTTTATATTTATCCCATTGTATTTTTTTTTATCATTTTTTTTTTCTGAGCAAATATGTAGCTACTGCTCAAACATTTTGTTCGTCTGGTACATACAGCATTATGCAAAAGTCTTTTTTCCACAGTACTGTATGTACCAGATTTATTTTTGCTTGCTTGTTTGTTTGTTTGCTCATTTTAGCTATTGTCAAAATGGAATAAGTGTCTGGCCAGCAGTTAGGATAGATATTTTGAGAAGGGGAGAGCCTGTGTAACATTTTTGCAGTATGGACTGAGAATTGCCCTGGGTGGTTCCAACAGCAAGTGTCATGGAAGAATAAGTCTGATGGACTGTATCAGAGCTCACAGAATGGAGCAGGGAATGACCTGTGCCCTGGAAAGAGAAGTGAGCTTTTCCTCGTATTTCTTATAGGGGCGACTGTTGTCAAGGTCCCTCATGGTCAAGCAGATACAGAGGTGATGTACATTGCCTGTAGTCACAGAAGAGCACAGATTTGGGCCAGGAGGGTCGGTGAAGCACCGTACCCTGGATGTTGTCTGCTGCTGGAGACACTCTGTGAATGTTGAAAGAAGGAAATGCATCCTTATCTAAAAGTTGGAGGCTGTAACTGTCCCAATACACCTGACAGACTATTTAGATATTTGGAAAATCAGCACTTTGTACCAACACTTGTATGTGCTAGATAAAAGGAAGATTGTACGAAGGATAGCCTTTTTTGATTCACATTCTATTCAAATTACATGGTTTTACATAAATTTTACAAATGCCCAGATTATTTGACCATTGGACAGACCACATTTCATACAGTTCTAGAGACGACAAACAAAACAACAAAAAATAATATTCTAGGGAAACCTTCCCACAACTGCATTATGATTAAATTAACACAGATGTGTTCATTTCATGTCAGACATTTTTATTGTATGTTGATTTGTCAGACTTTAATACTGTCCAATGATCAAGTTTAATCACATGGACTGTAACCTTCTTCTTGTATTCCATTCAAAAATGTTCAGTTATGCCCCAGAATCCTGCTTTTTGCTCCCTGTCAAGGCCAATAGATTTTTTTCTTCCCTTTATTTCTATTGTCCTACATTAAAGTTTTTGAGTGCTTATTTAATAACAGCCCCAGTGGGATCAAGGAGGGGAGTTTAAACTGTGGCCTGTGATTCAATTACGGTGAGGAACCGTGACACTGGAGGGTGGCTCAGGTTCAGGATCATTGTACTTTTTTTCATAAGGCTTTGATTGAATTTTTGCTTCAGTGCTTAAATAAAGGACACTGAAGCCACCTGTCGAGAAGGAAGGAAGTGATTTTCGATAAATTTATATTCTTTTTCATACTGATCACTGTACTCCCTCTCTCTTAAACAGGACTCGTCAATTATCAATTCATGAGAATTGATGCCACACCTGAATTTGTTCTTGAGTTCAGCCCCAATCTAATAATTTTGACTCCTGAGGCCGAACAATCAACATGGATTGATTCACACCAATACCTGACAGTCTGCAGAATAGGTGGATGTTCTCATCCCATGTGAAAACTCAAGTCATCTGATTTGTACTTTGAGAGCAACCAGATTCTTGACTGAAGCTGAGTATTTTGAACTGAGAAACTATTTTAACAATGCATACATTATACACCTAATACTTTTGAAGTATAAGTACCTTATTTTTTGCTTAACCGCAACCCAAAAATGTCAATTAACCATATTCTGGACTCATTAACACAGATAAAAATATATATTTTAGTTTAATTGTCAAAAGCAAAAGTAGAAAATGTAAATATAAGGGTAATATTTCTGAAAAGACTATCTTCTGATCTTTTGTTTCTTCAACTCAGAGTGCATGGGGACCTTTTCAGGAGCTCTTATAAGGAAATTAATTACACTTTACACAGTAGACCAATGCTTTGCTTTTAATTTGAAAAGTAAAATGGAAATTCCATCAAAGAGTTGAGAAGACATACATGTCTTCATGTTTACTTGCTTTTTTGTAGCAATGTGAAACTTATTTCTGTAGTGAAACCTGCAAATTAGTGCCTAATGAGGGACCTTTCAAGAAAGGGACTGCTACATTCATAGAGTAAAGAGGTATGTTCATCTCTCTGTGATGATGGAGAAAAGCCATGCATTCAATAAATATAATTCATAATAAATCTGAATTGCGGCTACTTTTTTGTCAAAATAATGACATAGTAGTACAATCAATGTTGTCTGTAAAATACCTTTTATTCATTATCTAGACTATGTGGCAGTAAATAGCTTATAGTGTGTGAGTTTGTGTTTGCATACTTCAATGGACTGGGGTGACTCCACAAGACTGTTCACATTGGCTGGTTAGAAGATGGGAATCTTGTCATATGTGAGCACATAAAATTTGAAATATCCCTTGTTCATTTTAATAAACTTATTGTTTGTGTTAGACTTTATGATACTTTCAAGAAGATTTCAGCTGAACTATAACATCAAACCGTTAATTTGCCTAGAGAAAGACCCTGACCTCGGACATGCCGTGTGGATTTGGACTCTTTAAGCGTTATATGTAAAAGATGTTGTACTGGCAAGTCATCATTAAAACTCTTTGATTATCTGTTTCTTTGTCACTGTTCTGGCTCCGAAAAAAATAACATGCGTATACGCTCAGCAGGCCCCTGCTCCTTCGTGCCAAGAACCTATTCCTACAAATAAAGGATGCTGTGACTGCAACTTGTAAAGCACACAGACAGGGTCAAGAAGTGACTTTTGAATGGGCAAAATGAGTGATCTCTGCTGATTTGAATGTGATACGACTGTTGGTGCCAGATATGGAGGCTGGTGATATGGTTTTTTACGTAAATTCGTGTCCACCATTCAAGAGGATGGTACAATAAACAAAACGGCCCAATCAGTGGCACTTCCAAGCATGAAAACACATTGCTAATTGAGAGTTATTAAATGGGAATGGACAGACTTGTTTAAGCCAACGGGAAGCTTAAAAGTGCAAAATATGGAATGAAATAGGCCTCCTAAGGAAGGTTTCCTACATCTTTTTCAACACGTGCTTCAAAAAACTGAAGCTATTACTGTACATCAAAAAAAGGACCGTCCTATCTAGCACTACTCAGAAGTAACTCAACTAAAAGTTGCTACTGAGAGTATATACATTTGTGTCACACAGTAGGTGCTAAATTCAATATATTTCTGAGAAAATCGTATTGTATTTTTAAGAACATACATATTTCTTATGATGAATTCCATCATAAGTAGATTACCATTGTTCTTTGTCTGTCTTACCCTAAATAATTTTGCACTGCTGGGTTAAACGTTTCTTAATTTGAATTATGTAAAAAATCACTAATTTTGGCATTTTTAAATACCAGATTTAATCACATTACCGATTTTAAGCATTTTATCTCCACAACACAGTTCAGCTGAATGATGGTTAATGCATCTTTAAGGGGTAGTCTTTCTGTTCTCTTATCAAAATGACTTTCCCTGCTGGAAAATTATTCCTGTTTAACTTTAACAGACAGCAAAATTTAATTGAGAAAATTGTAATTAACAAAAGTCCTGCAAAGTAATTTTCTTGAGGTTAATACCATGTGAGCTTTTCGTATTCTTTGCCAAAGAAAGAAATGTTCATTGACAGAATCACCTCCCCACACATATGCACACATGCCATTTTAGCCTGAGTGGATTTCTAAATATAACGTTTACACTCTGTGAATAGTAACAGTACATTATCATCCACAAATGTGTTACAAATGACAGTCAATGAAATTTTCTGTGTGCCATATTTTTCATTACCTTTGTCAGCTCAGAAGTTTGTCAACTCTAAACATATCGGGAACTTGACAAAATGAGCAACTGAAGACAGTAAAAAATTATATTTCTATCTTTAAGTCTTGTGACCCTGCTCAGAATAAGTGATTTGATGGAAGAATGGAGGGATTATTGTGTTGTTTATTGTTTTTATCTGAAAATAATAATTACAGTACTTTATATTTTGCTAGAAAAATGGGACAATAGTTACAGTGATTTATTCCAACATCATCTGATCATCTGTAATCATCTGCACCTGTTTCTTCACTGGTTCATGCCTTAAGTTAGATGGCTTTGTTATGCTTCAATGATTCATACGTAGGTCACTGTGTGGCTTAACAAACAAAACACATTCTTCTGAAACTGGTCAGGTACAGAGACTGGACTGAAAATGAGAGCCAAAAACTTTGAAAGTCCTTCAGGAAGCCTGGAGAACTATTCCTCGAGACTACATTAAAAAATACAAGATAGTCTGGCTCTTTGGAAGCATATGAAGAAATGAGGGCTGGCTTGAGACTTTTGCACAGTAATGTATATTTAACAATGACTAATGAAACATACAACTTTCATTGAAAAAATAAAAATTAGACCAAAATTAAATTTTTATACAATGGGCAGGAAAGAATGTCCATCCATCCATCCATCCATCCATCCATCCATCCATTATCTTCCAAATGTGATTCAGTTCCGGATCACAGGGTGTTTATAACTACAGTATTTTACATTTAAGAACCACAAAAATACATTAAATTAAATATTCGCCAATTTTAACATGAAATAACATGAACTAATTTTATTTATAAAACCTGCTGATTCAGGTTTTTGACTTCTTAAACTTATTTACAACATTTCCTGAACCAAGCTGAGTACAATAGCAAAGACTGTGGTATGAATGTCAAGTTGAACATGACAATCTATCATCTATTACCAGGAATCCTTCAGCACGATGACATCATTTCACTGTGGGCAGTACTACTGTTCCACGTAAAAAATATGTTCTGAAGGGTACATACGTCTGGACCCACCTGCAGAATATCCAGTACAAGATGAAAAGCTTTCCCCATGTGGTAGTTTAGGTGCACCACCATCCCTGATAAAATATAATTGGAAATATAAACTCAAAGACTGAAGGTAGCGTTTCTTTGAATGGGTTGAAAATAGACAACAAGTCATAATATTTTCAGATACACTAGATTTGTTCAGTCATTCTTAAAAGAAATTTAGACGCTTTGTAAGGGTTCTGACTGACAGTACTGGATTTCATCATTTTCTATTTCCTTTAAAACATTGAAATTCTAATGCAGCAAAATGCAAGACTCTTATCTGTAAATGAAATGAAAAGAACAGAAGGCAATAAAACACAGAACTCTTTCTGTGTTAGAAACTAACCCCCTTTTGTACGGTTTGGTTTCCATTAAGAGAATGCAATAAGATGATTTATTTAATACTCTTCCAGTTCTCTTATGAGTACCATGATATTTTGATAATGTCAGCTTAATTTGATAGCTGGATTACAAAACATGGAGAAGCAATTACGTATCCAAAAAAGAGTTCTAACAGCGTGTTTGATCAATCAGAAAAGTCATCTGTATTCTTACTGAACGATGCATGAATTTATTTCTGATGCAACATGATCCAGAGAAAGAACAAATGAATTAAAATTTATCTGAGATTTCTGCAGAATCAAGAGCCAATAGTGAGGATAGGGATGATTACAGGTCATCTGAAGACGAATCATGACTCAGGTGTATAATTAAATTGTATACTTGTGCCTGCCTCTGAATTAACTGTGTGGTGTATCCAGGTGAAGCAGTAAAATTCTCATTCATCAAACTCCCTCTGTCTCTCTCTTTGTTGTTTCCCTTAAGATGATCTCTCCTACACACCCACAATCTGTAACACCATTACATTTGTCTCCTTCACACACCAATGTATCTCTTAAATCCCCCATGTGTCCTAGTGTTTCCCACATACACCTTTCTTTGCACACTGGAGTTTGGTTGTTGCTCTTCAGAGAGTATCAAAGAGACATTTTCAAGCTGAGGAAAAAAAGGGGGAAACAAGACAAACAGCCCCCAGAGGCTCTGAAGTGTGAAGAGAAGTCTTCTGGCCTTAGAACTGACAACATTGGTAATTGAAGAGGTCTTTCCTTGCATTTAGAAAAGTGACTTTGTAAAGGTATGACAGCTCTCACCGTGTTAAAGAACAGACCTTTCAAAAATGCTGTTCCAATATCCATCCATCCATCCATCCATCCATCCATCCATCCATCCATCCATCCATCAACACAGCTTCTGACCACTTTTCCTGGTGAGGCCTAACTGGAGTACACCCTAGGTGGGATGCTAGTGCAGTGCATGGCACACACACACACACACACACACACACACACACACACACACACACACACACACATACAGACTCAATCACATGCTACACAAAGAAACCATGAAAACTCCTCCCACACAGCATTGAATTGTTTGACAACTATACATTTCACTGAGCCATCATGCCACACCCTGGGATTATAAATACCCATATAAAATATCAATTTAATTAACCAAACAGAGAGCTGCAAGGTTATTTTCTTTATGGCAATTTCATGACATCTTTGCTTATTCTTTGTCCAAAGTGCCAAATGTTTTGCATTAATTTGTCATGGACAAAGCCAATGCAGGTAATAATAATAATAATAATAATAATAATAATTCAAATCTGTCATGTTCCCTTGCAAGCAAAAGAAAAGTAGATCTGGACTAATCAAAACCAAAAGAAACACCCAGAAGAGGAGAGTAACCAAACTTAAACGCGTATATTATTCCAAAGTCACAAAACAGTCATCCAAACTCTACACCGTGCATCTTCTGAGTTTGTTTCCTTTTGTTCGGTTATTAACCCCAGTCTACACTTGTACTTGCATACTTGCATCCTCACCGTGGGGCCTGAGCCCCATGACTGCAGCAGCTTGTGACAACAATCCTGTCCAGGTCAAATGGATGGAAAATGGATGAATGTTCTTACATAAGAAGCAACACCCTATGAAAACAGGCAAAAATCTGTAGTATTTGAATCTTCATGAATATTTATGGTCATGGATCTGTTTTGCACAAAATTTAAGGAAAATTTAAAAAAGTGTTAAACAGCATAAATCTCTGTTAACCCCCAGGAGTCTAAGAGGTTCTGAGACTCTTTGGACAGGCTCTGACTTTTCTATATACTGTATTTTAGCCACATGGAAGATAAGGTGATATAGGATATAGTATTTTTTTTTTTATTCTCAGCACAAACACAGCTATAATGCTACTGTAGCAGTCTTGTGCCAAGGTTTTATGTTTTTTGATGTTTTTTTTTTTTTTTTTTTTTTTTAGAAAAGATGCATTTTCCAGAAACTGATTTTTGAAACATGCTGTGATATGGTCAAAAATCACAAACTGGGCATTTGTCTGAGGACTTTTGAACATAGGCCTTTATAGACAAAAGGGGCTTTTGAATGTATATACTAGCAGTCATGAAAATTCAAACATGTTTGAAGCATTACATCTCATCTGAACCACGGTAGGGAAGCTAGTCACTAGAGTCTGTGCCCATCAGACACTGCACAACATTTTACATCGACTACCGACTCTGACTGTCCAGTAATTAGCAGACTAGGATCAACTGATGCAGATTTGCTCCAATTCAGAACGAAAATCTGGGTAAAAATCAAGCAGTGTAACCCTAGCCTAGTTACAGTTAGTAATGGATTGCAAGTGATACCATTTTGCAATATGCCATATGATCTTGCTGATGTTAGGATATGGAATTCATTTAAACTTTTTTTCTTAATGATATATTTTTAAACAATTTCCACACTACAATGTATTTTTAATAAATACTGCGTTTTTTTTTTCCTTCGTTCTATCGGAAAGTCTCCTGAACTAGTTTTATTATTTATGTATAAAGTTTTTCAGACATTTCCATTGTCTTCAGTAAGTTTCAACATTAAAGTTGCACGACTTAAATTTGATTTACATTATCAATGGAAAGTCCATGTTCCGTGTTTTACTTTCAGCCAAAATTGGCACTCCTGTTCCCATTTATATCAGTTTTTGAGTTTCCTCTCTTGCAAGGCCTTTTTCATTCTAAAGTTACGCACTGGGGGCAGGACACTTCTGAGATCCATTCCAAAAAGCAGGATTTGTGACTTACCAAGATTTGTGACCTGGAGATTTGGGGAATCGACAAATCCCGGACGTTGGGCTTTCTGTTTTCTCTGGTCAGAATTCACATTTAACTATAAGATTTCTTAAGCCTGCTATCTAAAATGAGTCCCAGCTTATGGGAGAATATGTGTAGCTGCGGCACATATAAAAATTATGTGGAAAAAAGCCCTAAGAATCTGACGGGAAAATATGGGCCTAATGAAGCATCTCCTGACTTACTCAATGTCAGAGAAATATCTACATGTCAAACAATTCAACTGGAAGGCTCTTTGCTGAGATCTATGTGAAGCTTTAGTGTTCCATATGTAGTACAGAATAGTATATACCCTTAAAAAATTAAAAATAATGAACGTTAACCAAAAAGTAAAAAATCATTCAGTAAAACCACTGAACCGGTCATAAAACATTACAAACAACCTATTCTTTTATCCAATTTTAACACATTTAAATACATAGATGCTGGTGTTTTTTTTTGTTTTTTTTTTTAACCAAAGAACAATTTTCTTTATTCTTAGATGGCCATTAAGCAATTGGCAAAATTAGATGGAAAATGAATAGCAATCTTTTCTGAATACAACATCATTCTGCAAAAGTATTGTTCATACGTAAACAGTTATGGTCTACAAAGTTCGTTTGACCATAGACCACTCTATTTAATTCTAATCACAAACTAATTCAGGTTAGTTAAAGCCAAAAATTGACATAATAAATGACAGACTTTATTAGGCTTGTTTCTATGTAAATCATATACAGAACAAATATAATGATAGTGTTTGTTAATGAAACATATCAAGGACAAAGAATAGACTTGTATATAATGCAATTTTAAATGAATTACAATAGATGGGTAATTATAAATTGCTTAAGATCTTTATAAAAAAAAGCCATTAATGTGCAAATGTAATCAGCAGCAATCAAAGTAGAAATACAATTTATATCACTATCACGAGAAGGCATTAGTGATGTTGTGTACTTGTTGTGGTGCTTGTATCTGCACCTGGGCAGTTGACTTCTTATAAGATCTTCCTAAATCTCTAAGATTATTAATTTCTTCATTATAATGCAATTTGTTTTAACTTAAAGTGCATTTTTATTTTATTTTATTGTTCCAAGCACCTTTTGGCTCAAAATTTGATTTAATCTCTCAAAATATAATGGAGAGTGATACTGCTTCTCTAGCAGGGATGTGGTATTGTGCTGTGTATCCCTGTTACCTCACACCTCGAGGGTTGTTCTCCCCATCTATTGCAGGTTTTGTCCTGGTACTCCAGCATCGTCTCAGAAACCAAACACGTGCCATTAAGCTAACTGGGGTTTCTAAACCGCCTGTTGTATGACTGCACAGAAGACGGGCCTGGCAATCTACTTCTGTACCCTGCCACAAAAACTCTACTTATATAGTACCTGTCCATAAAGTTGACAGCAGTTTACTAAATGCTTCAGTATGCGTAAAGGATCCCTCACCCCTACTCAAATATTACAGAAAACAGACCGATTAGTAAAACTGTCATATGTAAGGCAGTGTCGAAATGTAAACAACCAAAATTAGGTGGTTTGTAGGCATACATTCTGTAATCTCAGTTCAAAAACCAGACCGTAATCAGTAATAGAGCAAGTAATGATGCCATTTCCGTTCTTGTTTAAATCTTATTTAGAGAAGCCTGTTTGTTTATCTATCGATTTATTTATTTATTTAATTTGCTTGATTGCTTGCTTGCTTACTTGCCTAATTATTAATGTAACAGTTCTAATGAAATGGTGCCTGGCTAACTAGTTTTTTTTTCAACCAGACAAGAAGCGGAGTCGTAATAATAATTTATGACATTTTAAAAATGTACACCAGCAGAATTTAAGAGAACATTAAATAACTGTTTAACCACAAAAAAACACGTCCATGTCATTCGATTGTCACATATCACGTCACCTGTCTTATATCTTCCTATTTTGAATCCTCTGTACATTAAAATGAAACAACTTTTTGAAAACTATTTCTTTCAAAAACTGTTAACAAGTCATCAGGAAAGGAATCAGTCGGAGTTAGTGTGTTTGACATTAAAGATATACAGCTGACAAACTGTATCAAATCCTTTAAAAACAGTGATCTGAGTCCCAAAGCCATTTAAATGCAAAAAAGTCTTTGCTCTGATGTTTTTGATAGATAATACTGTGACAAATCTGTTTTCCACCTTTTTATTGATTGACTTATTATTCTGGGAACCTAGTCACTCAATGGGGTAAATGCACCAATATACGATTAGGGAAGTTCACACCACGAAACAAAAGATCTGATAGTAAAAATTAAAACAATGCTGATGCAGAAATGCCCTAGCTTTAAATAAACACAAGTAAAGGTTTTGTAACTGGCTTTACAATAGATGCCATCTTTCCAGCTTATAATGACTAATTCTGGTCAGGGTTGCCTGGTGGATGGGAGGACAGAAGCCTATCCCAGGAAGGATTGGGCACAAAGCTAGGGTACACAATAAAATGGGAATGCATGCTATCCACCATTAAGACAGGATTACCATTCAAGTGGTGTTAAATTGATGGAGTTTCCTTGCATAGATGACCTTGACAGCAATGTTCTGTGGGAATTCTACGAACAACTTTTCTCCATATTAACAGTCCAAGTTGCATATTTTTCCATCAATAACCTTGTCTGTTTAGTACTGGTTTCCTTAGAAGATGAGTATTGGCAAAGCTTAATTTCCTTAAAATGCAGCGGTGAAATTTATTTCATTTTTGTTAGTCTGCCTTTTGCCATCACGTCCAGAAATCCATCATGATATTATCCTGATACCAGTCATATTGAATTTAGCATGTGGCTATATAGATGTTGCCTTGAATTTTGCCTGGTAGCTCAAGGATTATCTAGTTTCCCTTCACAGTCCAAGAACATGTGCCTGAAGTTTGCCTGAAAAGAACTGGCTTTCCATCCAAAGGATCCCTTTTGTTAAGCCCCATATATCAGGAATGGAATCCAGGGTCAGTGTGACCCTCTATTATACAAGAAGTTGTAGATGGATGGATGGATGGATGGATGGAATCTAAAAAATGAAACCTCAGTGTCACGCCCCCGCTGGATCAGCTGGATTCCGCAAGCACCTGTCACTGATTATTGCCAGTCTGTGAAAACACCAAACTCACACAGGATCAGTACGAGGTATTGTGTTTTGCTTGTGCCCCATATGGTCCTCTCAGTATTAGTCAACCCGTGTACGCCCTATGATCAATTTTGGTTTTTGCCCATTGTGCATATTCCCTTGGATTTGGTAACTGTTCGGACTGACTTCTTGATTCTGATCATCGTGCCTGTGTTTTCTGTGGATTGCCGTTTTGGATTTTGCCTTGCTTCTCCCTGCTAACGGCAGTATGCCCACGTAGCAGATAATAAAAACTGCCAGATGCACTTGGGTCCTCAAGTATTCGTTACACTGAGGAAAGACCAAAAAGACACTTTACATATTTACAGTGTTTTATATTTTACATAACTGGATTAATTTGCATTATTTTTTGTGGGTGACATCATTCATTGTCCAAATATTTATACATATGTTTAAAGCACTTAGCTGTACACTGTACAAATAGATATTCTGACATTCTCTGAACATACAGTAGTCCATACTTCACCCCTAAAGTCTTTATATACCTTATATAGCAAAAAGGAAAAACCAAGAATATGAATAGGATGTTGGTCTTCGTGTACTGTTATAATTGCCATTTGTCATGGTGCTGTCCCTCAGTTCGCCACTAGGGGTAGTATTGTCCCCTGGAGGGTAAGCTAATTGATTATGGCTTGTAGCTCATTAACTCCCTATTTATTGCCTTGGCCTCCTAATGCCAGTGCTTATTCTTGACTCATTGTTTATTGTGTTATTTGTCTCATGAGGGCATGCTTTTGTAACAGTTTGGTTCCTGGGAATTTTATAACTAATGCCTGATGGAGGTCTTTCCATGTCTCCAAATCTGCACTGCTGCAGTTTGAAACTCTATTTAATTTATAATCCCACACTTTCTCTGCTTATGGTTCCCTCCTTGAACAGCCATTCTAGCATACATCTTTTAGTCTCTTGTTGGCAGGATTTGCTGCCATTCAGCCATAACGGCATTGGTGAGGTTGTATATTGATGTTGGACACTCAGAACTCTTGTTGCTCTTTGATGTTTTCACTTTCCTATCACTTTGCTTGCAGTTAACTAGGTTAACTAGAACAGAGTGGGTGTGGCTTAAGTAGCCCCTTCCCCATTTAAATAGGTGTTTCACCATATGTTTTCTAGACAAATAGAGGACACACATTTCAAAGTGAAATATCTCAGGATTGATAACAAGGAACTCATTCTATTTCTTTTTACTATACAAACAAAGATGCATGTATACATTTTGTTAAATCTGAATATAGTAATTGGGGTGACATGGAAGACATCAGAAATTTCTTAGTGTGAAGTATTAGTGACTATTTTAATCATTCCAATAAGCAATATTTATGTTTAACATAAAATCCAAAATTATTGTACAAATTGCTTATTTCTGTAAAAGCAGTTACATTTTCCCACAGCACAAGGAAAATGATTTTATAGAAATTGTGTTAATATGAAATGAGATGGCATGCTCAAGGCATAAATTGTAGCTTTTACTGAAATTTATTTGGTAGATTTTGAAATAAACATATCCAATGAGTGATTTATACTCATAGACAATTTGCAAAAGCACACAGTCTGTTCTGGAATGACATTCATCATTTGTTGTTTACAATATCTTTAATCAAGTAAACTTTCAATTCAGTAGGAATGAAGTAAAAAAAAAGGGAGCTCAAAGTTTCATAAAATAGAAGAGTAGTCAAATTCACCAGAGGAAGAATGCATTGCTGTCATAAACCTCATGATGTGTTAGAACTTCCAGGAGAATGCTGTTCTTTGAAAAATCCACATATAACATTATATTACAAACAAATTTAGAGTGGGAACATCAAAGAAAGACATGCTAATCATTGTACGTACATCTGCTGTTTGTTTTGTAATGCAAGCTTTACAAGTTAGTGGTGCGTGTGCATTTTATTACTTGAGAAAATTCATAAACTTTTAGTTCAAAAATGTAAAACATGCACCACTGTTTTTTGATGCAGAGAAACCTCCTTACAGTTTTCTCGATGTAGAAAGATGGTGGTGACAGGTCGATTAAAATTCCAAATAAAAGTTTTGTTTTTTTTTTAAACATTTGAATGTGGAATGCAATATGACAGGTTCTGTGCTGAGCACTGCTGGTATGGCTGACAAGTGACTGAATAATTCTTTCCAATGATGTGAAATAAGATAACAGGATTTTAAAACTTTGGAATCTTATTTTGGAACTTTTATTTGAACTGCTGGATGATTCATTTTCAGTGTTGGCTCTATATTGAGTGTGAAAATAGTTAATGCTTTATTGATTAACAAGGAATTTTTCATTGTTTTAAAGCAGATACTGCATGAAAAAAGGCTGGTGATATGGTCACACAGGCTGGATCCAAGTACAGAGCCAGGTTCTTTATGTGCGGTCAACAAACAGGCAAGGCCAAAAGCAGAGTCAATGAGATTTCCAGAATGCAAAGTCGTATCTAAAGCCATAGTCACAGGCAAAAGTAATCAAAATCTGGAAATGTTATCAGCATGGCAAACAAATCCAGAAACTAGAGGCAAAAAGCAAAATCCAAGAACTAGCAATTATCATACACAGGTATTTTAGATAGCAAATCAGTAAAGACTCAATTCTTGTACCACATAGTGAGGCAAGGGAACCTGGGGTAATTTGAAGGCTGGCTTAATGGTACACAGCTGGGTTCAATATTCAGATGAGGAACGAGGGTAAGCTGGGCATGGCTGGCTTGTGGCAGGAGCTGGACATGGTTGGTTTTGTGTGGGTATGACAGTTGGAGGGGGTTTACAATTCAATTTAAGGTATAAATGATTTGTTTTAATAAGTTATTAAATGGTTTAAAAACCAAACATTATAGTGAAGTGGAAATATATACTTGATTATTTAATACTGGGTGGATCTAAAGTAGGTATTTTAGATAGCAAATCAGTAAAGACTCAATTCTTGTACCACATAGTGAGGCAAGGGAACCTGGGGTAATTTGAAGGCTGGCTTAATGGTACACAGCTGGGTTCAATATTCAGATGAGGAACGAGGGTAAGCTGGGCATGGCTGGCTTGTGGCAGGAGCTGGACATGGTTGGTTTTGTGTGGGTATGACAGTTGGAGGGGGTTTACAATTCAATTTAAGGTATAAATGATTTGTTTTAATAAGTTATTAAATGGTTTAAAAACCAAACATTATAGTGAAGTGGAAATATATACTTGATTATTTAATACTGGGTGGATCTAAAGTAGATTTACAGTTAGCTATAAATGAACTGTTTTTGTGTAAGGGTTATATATTTTTGCTCTGGCATTAATGATTCCTATTAAATTTCAATTTTACTATTACCATTGTCCCAATCATTAAAGCATACATTCAGAAAACAATGACAATTCATTACTCAGCTGTAAACCTACTTTTTAGTCACCATGTATAAGCTTAAAATTTCAAAAATAGGTGGAACAGTGTTATGAGGAATTGTTATCATTAGGTTAAAAAATGAATCAATTACGTATGATGTGTTTGCTATTTTTAAACTTAACAATTTTTAACTTTACATGAGATGCAAGACACCTCAATAGCAGACACAGGGGCAGTTGTGATAGTAACAAGCTGCCAACCGACGACAGATTCCTGAAGGACACATGTCTCGAGGGTTCCCCAGCACACCCAGGTAACATTGTAACAACTGCTCCGGTTTCACTTTTGGCTTACGTTTGTTCCAGGTGTCTTGTAGTCATAATAGAACCACATAAAAGCAAATACAAATTCACACTGCCAACGAATATATTAACACACACATTCTGTAACAGTGGGTTTACCTTATGATTTAGCAAAGTGCATAGGAGGCCTCAATTTTCTGTAGTCAAATTCAGCTTCCCAAAAACACTCCAGGTATCCCCAAAAATCAGAAAGAAAACTCTTCAGCTTCAAAAAAAAAAAAAAAAAAATCACACATCCCAGGTTAACCCAGGTGATTAATTTGAAAAACACAAAAGGATTCACCTTGATTCCTGGATCAAATGTGGGTCTTCCTTCAGTCCAGATGCCATACAACCCACCCCCCAGGTGAAGAAGTTAATTCCCCAATGCAGACTTTTCTCCCCAAAAGATTTCATTAAAGAAAAATCACCATCACATGCCCACTCTAATCCCTTTGTTCTTTTCTCCCTCCTTTTTCCAAAAAGGAAGTACAAAAACAGGAAGTTCCCTCTTATACCTGTCTACCAGAGGACGTTATTCAGTCATTAGGGTTTAGGCACCTCGCAAAATAGTGTGCCAGGTACACATTGACACAATGCGAAACAAGAATGAACACCTAGATTAGCCCAGCAAGCTTTCTTTCATTTTATTATCTCTGATACACCTGAAATAATATTTTTAGCAACATCACAACATATGCCACTCTCCAATAACCTGATGCTAGACAGTATTGTTCCATTTGAACTACAATAACTTCCGTTTTAGCCCTTATCAATGCATTTGTTGTCATATTAATCACTATAAAACTGAATGTTCATGAAGCCAAAGCTGAGAGGAAATGCAGAGAGAAACCAAAAAAAGGCATAATGCTGCAAATTAAAATGTTATTTGACTGTCAAACAATGTGACACCTTCAATCAAGAATTAAAGCTCCAGCAGTCCTCAGCTCACTCTTGCTACTTGCTGATAATTAGTGGAAGCAGACAAGCTGTGTGCAAATTAAATTTCTATTGCCATGACAACACTGAACACAACAGTATGGAGACAGAGATCTGTTAATACGAGCATATGAGCTGGAACATTCGTCTCCACAAAATACGATATAACTAGTAAAACACTGTAGGTATGTAATTGTTAATGCATTTGTTGAATTTTGCAACAGAGATATTTTTAAACTGACAGAGAGAAAAATATTTTTTTTCTGTATCGCATGGAGGATTAAATAACATTCAGTCTCTGATTTTAATGTGTTTTTTTGTTTTTTTTTTTGATTCCACGTTGGCGGTACTGCTATTCAGAAGTCTTGCTGATTCTCTGTTTGTGTTAATGCTCTTTATCTGTTGCCTAAGGCACTGACCTGTAAACTGCTTTAGAGTAACCCATCAGTCAAATAAATACATGAAAATATTTTAATTTAGCTTCCAATTCAGAACTCGAAGGATATCTACATGTTTCTCCTTGAGTTGTAATGTTCATGCATATTGCTGTTCTTCAGGAATATTCATCATATTTTCGGTTGCTATGTAAGCATTCCAGAGGGATTTACTTCTACATGTTAGAATTTCATTAAAAAACAAAATCAGCAACACCTGGAAGCATCAATAGATACCAACAGTTCACAAAATCCCTCAGGTTTTTATTCACGCTTTTCATTCCACCTGTAATAAGGGATTCAAACTGACAGTACTTGTGCTATAAAATATTTGGTATACAAGAACTATATCAAAAAAAGGACGTGACCTTGCAGTTGCTGGTTTAAGCCCCATGCGTATATTTGTTTTAGTTCCGCAGTGTTCAGAAAAAAAAAAAACTACAAGGTTTATTTTGCCAACATACACCTTAAAAACCATGAAGAATTTTCTGTATATGACCCATTTTAAAAAAAGATCAAAATTGTAATCAATAATGCAAGTTGTCAAGAAATGACATATGTTTGAATGACTGTGAGGCTTCATTTTCAGTCAATTTGTGAACTTAATTTAAGGATTTATTAATAACAATTAATCTTTCAGCACACAATACTAGACTGTTTAATTGTGCAGGATTTCATTTAACAGCCTTTAGCTAAGGAATAGCCACATATATGTGTAAATTAGCAGTGTATTGGAGATTGGGAGATTAATCAATCATTAAATGTTCACCCTCCAATTCATGGTAAAATGAAGTGCCTTATATGTTATATAAAATGAATTCAAAGTCATATACATGATTTTGATTTTATGAATTACCTGCATAAATGGAATTTCTGCCACTGGATTACCTTGCATTTACATATGAGTATCTGTGTTCCTGGTGAAGATTGTACAAGAATCTCAACCTTTAATGGAGGGATACAATCACATTATTCAATAAGAAATTCTGTCTTTGGTGTTTTGTTTACTGTGCTGGATGACACTTTTTGGCACCACTTATAAAATTTTTCCATCAGCATTTAACTGGGTTGAAATCTGGAACACCACAATGTAAATTTTGCCTTTATGCTCATTAAAACAATGCCATGTTATACTCTGTGCATGAGGCTATGCGATACTGGAAGTGTGCATTGACGTCATTCACAATAGCTTTGCCTTTATTGGCATTCACCTTTCCCTCCAAAGAGCTGAGTGGAGCTAAACAATGTCAAGAAAATGCTCTATGTACCACAACTAAGCCACCAGAACCTTCACCATGGGAAGAAGCACTCAATCACTCACAAAATGCTGACACATCTTATATGACTTTTTTCACTCCTCAGTTTTCACTGCCTATGTACTCTGCACCACTTTCCTCACAGATGTATAGATGGCTTGCACAGAAAATCAGTCATTATACTGGATCCCAATCTGTGAAGCCCTTCATGAAGCATTCTTGATAAAATTGCTTGCTCATACTTTTTATCACAATTAACACACCATTATGGAATAGAACAGTAGTACTGTATTCATCCTGGTTGGCAAATGACTCGGCAAAACTGACTTAAGACTTGCTTGACCATGCTTAAAAATGACTGGACTTGACATAGACTTGGTACCAATGATTTGTGAAAAATCAATATTCAATTAATAGCTACTCTTATAATTTTGTATCCCATTGCACATTTTGATGCAAGAAACAAATTGTGCAACAGTGGTAAGTTAACAGGTCATCAGGATTCAGTGTGTAAAAATCTGTCCACATAGACGAAGAATCAACTAAATTTAAGGAATTGATGCTAAATATAATTAGTTTTGCATACAGCACGGAATCAACTCCAACAACAAGAAAAAACAGCCATTTGTGTCAACAACACTATGGCATTTGTCATTATAAGACCCATAACCACAAAATCCATGTGTTAACAGCATAAGTATTTCTACCTCCTCCTGTTGCTGTCCATACTTTAACTGTACTGTTGCTTGAGAAAACACAATGTAATCAAACCACTTTATCCTATGGGGGGATTGTGGAGGGGCCTGGAGCCTATCTCAGGGAGCTTAGGGCACAAGGTGGGGAATGGCCTCACCGGGAGAAGCAACCAATTGAAGAGCACAGTCACACACAAGGGGCAATTAAAAAATGCCAATCAGCCAAGATTGCATGTCTTTGTATTGCAGGAGGAAACTGGAGTTCACCCACAAAACATGGGGAGAACATTGAGATGTCACACACACAGAGTGGAAGCGTGATTCAAACCCCCAACCCTACAGTTGCAAGGAAACAGTGCTAGGCATTGTGCGACTGTGCCACCTAAATAAAATTCAGTATAGAAAAATTTCCATTTATTGAAAGAAAAGCATTAATAATTTTTCTCAGTTCTGATCACAGTACATTGTCATTCTGTTAGGTGCTGCATAAAATTTGTGTTCAATACCAGTCAAATATCCAAATTGTTATGAAGATAGTGTTCTTTTTTATATAACTACTCATTTGACAGATGAACAATAGGGACCAGAACATTTATTAAACGCAAGTCTAATTCAGTATGCAGAGAAAGTACTATTTTGTATAACCTAGCGGTTTAAATTATCCATTTTTTTCACTGGGCTAATAAAATAAATAAATTGTTTTTTGGAAAATGTTAATATTCTGTTTCTGATCCCAGATTAAGGGCATTGCTCGACAAACTTAAAATGATTAAATTCATTGTTACATACTGTCATAAAATGGACACCGAGCACCAAAGATGCGCTGATTGACTGTCACACAGGACACAGCAGCATATACAAGGCAGGTACAGGGGGATGCAACCAGGTGAGGTTGCATGGCCCT
Source organism: Gymnarchus niloticus (assembly GCA_009936485.2). NCBI lineage: Eukaryota > Metazoa > Chordata > Actinopteri > Osteoglossiformes > Gymnarchidae > Gymnarchus > Gymnarchus niloticus. Next base: position 6,657,652 of record JAACJT020000002.1, on the reverse strand, counting down.
GGGAGATGGTCATTTCTCATGGCAGGTGGCGGTCTCCCTCGTCAACTCCGCTGACCGTCTAGCCCCAGTGGCTTGTCCTGCAATGGCCCCAAAAGTCCTGTCTCTCCCTTTCTTAGCTTTCCCCTGCTCCTTTATGCCCCGGAGCGGCTAATTGCCAATGGGTGAAAGCTGTGGCTCCTCCCACATTCCACCATAGTTGTGCTTTCCTTGACTTGCTTGGCTAAGTACACTGATTTGGCTTTACTTGCTAACTTAACTTGCTAATAATTTAAGGCTGGGACTGGAGACTTGCATGACTTGCCCTGATGTCTGATAGCTAACTTACTGTTGAGAGGTATTCATTTTTTATCACCAAATATAGATAGCCTACAACACAGTGTTGTTATGTGAAGGAGTTTCTAAAACATTACAATAACAGAAGACTGAGGCCTGTGGCATTTGAACAAACCAGAAGGGGGATTAAACAAAAGCTTTACACTTTCACATTTTAGGCAATGTCAGCAATCTCAATGAAGTATGGCTTTGCAGGCCATCAAGCATGACTAACATGTCAAGGCATAAATCTGAATAAGCAGTAGTATTACTTAAATTGTCTGTATTCTCAAAGCAAAATATTCACTGACGTATGGATTTTCTTTTTTTTTTTTTTGCTTGGTGCCACGTCAGTGTTAATTTGGTTCATTTGCAGAGCTATACCTAATACTACATAAAAGGGAAAAAAAGGACCAATAAATACAGCTTCAGTTTATTGACTCCTAGGTAGACAGCGTTAATGTTCTTTAATGCTCTTAATCCATTGAGCAGTCCTAACAGAACCTGACAAGTAACTGCAACAAGCCTGGCTTCTTCAAAACTTTCTATCAAGCACCCAGGAACAATCTAGGAAATGTTATTAAAACCATACATTTCTGTCACATCATTTGCTTCTTTGCTACTGTCTGACAAATTTTGACAAAGCGATAATAATTTTTAGGGCCTTTAGTCAGACAGCATTTTGTAAAAGAAGAAAGGTCATAAGATTGACATAATTAGAGGTAAAGCAATATGTACATCATTTAACATTAACACAGTATCACAAAAAAAAACAAAACATCAATATTACCAAAATGTATCAACAAAAACCTGATGCATTCATCCATTTTCCTGGGGGTATTCCAAAGTTAGGTTCTTCATGATGGACTTTTTATCATATTCATCTCAAATCATAATTTATATTGGTCAGCTTGGAAAAAACCCATGCAATTTACACAGATTTATTATTAAATACCCTCAGAAAAATCAAATTTTCTGTTAAGCAGTTGGAAGATGGATGGATGGATGGATGGATGGATGGATATTGTAAAGGCAAAGATTTTGGTGTGTTAATAAAAATCTCCAAATAACACAAAAACACACACAAGTGGCTTCCAAAGCATTTGAGTTTAAGCTCTCTTTCAGCTCATCACAGTAATACAGGATCAATTAAGACTAGTCAGTAGAAGTGTGCAGTCATCTTTTAACACTTCTGAAAAGGAGAATGAAATATAATCATTATAATTACACAGATTAACATTCCATGCAAAAATGATCATCACCCAAATGAACAATTAAACCATTTTTACTCATTTTCATTAAAAAAGGTTTACAGTAATAAGCATTGGTATGGGCCTACAGCATGACATCTCCATATAATCACAAATAAAACAGGTCACTGTCACTGGTACAGAGAGCAGGAGTTGGGCTCCCTGCACCTGTAACTTTCAGAAGGGTCTTATTCTAGAACTTTCTTGGTAGAATTAAAGTAAAATCATACATTCATAGGCTGATTTATTGTGTAAGGTTGGTTGAGTTTGCACCTTCTTCACCAAATTAGAAGAAGGTGTAAAGGTCATTGTTTTTAGGTTAGTCTGTGTATTAGCACAGGGAATTATTCCTTGTGAGTCAATAGTGAGAATAGCTAATAGACGTACGTCCAGACAGAAGTTAGGGAGGATGGAAAAACAAGGGGTCTGGTATTCTGTTCTTATGATTATTATAATTTTACCTGTTTAATATCACATCAGATCACAGTATTAATACAATTGAAAACCTCTGAGGGATAATCTTGTGTTTGTTAAGCAGAGGAAACGAGGCATTGGCATGCAAAGCAGAATAATTACATGTTCACGTAGAAAACTATTGAATTTGACTGTTGTTATAAAACCAGAATTACCAGCATTAGACTGGATACCCTCATACTTTTAAATTCACTCTTCAGTTTTGATTCATTTTTGATTAATTTGATTCATTCGTGAAGATCGGTGTATTGCACTAGAATTAAAAGGAGTTTTTAAATGAAATTCTTTGTTATAGTGCAAACCCAAAAACAAGGCTTCTTCATAGCCCCCACAATCTGCCCTGAAAGGTAACTTTCTAGGGGGTCTTCTAATTAATCTTAAGCCTGAAATGGGGGGTCACATCATGACGTATCAGCATTGCAAAACAGTATATCCTCTGGCTGGCAATTATCAGCAAAATTCATCTTGCTCACACCCAGGAAGGATTTAGGAAAAGGCCTTCATTTTTTCATAATCCTCTTGGCCTTATCCATATTTCATGATGTGAGCTAGAGGTATGAAAGCGTCTGAGACTAATCCACTGTTGGATATTTAGTCTCCGATTAAAATCACTCGCTTCACTACTTTCTAATTCTGTTCCCATTGAGCATGCAGATGCAAACTGCACATCAAGAGTATACCATGTACAGATTTAGAGTACTTGTAAAAGTGGTACCTAATGGAAAAAAAAATGCAGACTAATATTCACACTTAGATATTTACTTCATTTCTCAAATCACAAACACCAATATCACATCGTTTGGTGAGAAATACCCAAAACAGCAGTGGATAACTACAGTATTTATTTAATTGTATAGTTTCTATTTGATCCATCAGTATAAAAATACACTGTATGGACAATAGAATTGGGACACTTGCCTGTGCAATATCTCATTCCAAAGCCAAACAAGTTGGTCCTCCTTTATCTCCCCTCTTTGGGAAAGGCTTTATGTTAGATGTTTGAATATCGTTAGTGGGATTTGCTACCATTTAGCCATAACAGTATCAGTGAGCTTGGTGATTGTTGTTGTGTCATCGGGGCCCTTTCTGTTTGCTGTGACCTATGACATCACAACTGAACTCTTGTTTAATAGAATTCTACATCACAATCATTTCACTTGCAGTTAACTAAGGCAGAAATTTGATACTGACTTGTTGGGTAGGTGGCATCTTATAATGGTGCCACGTGGAAAGTCACTAATCTCTTCACTATGACCCATTCTGCCACCAGTGTTTGTTGCTGGAGACTGGATGCCTGTGTGTTTGATTATACACCTGGCTCAGCAGTGAGTATGGCTTAATTACCAAAGTCCAAAAGTATGTGAACCCCCCTATTATCTGGTGTCCCAATAGTTTTGTCCATATAGTGTACTTCCCCCTCTATTGCCTTTATTCAGAATTTACAAAAGAGCAACGTTTTAATCTTCAACCACAGTAGTTGAATGGATGCATTGATAGCATACAAATTCATATCAACTGACTCCTGAATAAAGCAATATTATATTCATTGATTTTAGAACGTTAATTATTATGCAATGAATGTATAATGTGAAAAATTGAATACGGCCTCTTCATAATTGTGATGAATATATAATATTATTGATAAATTAGGGAATCTAAATAGCTTTCAAGCAACTATTAAAACTATTAAATATGCATAATTTATTAAATGTCAAACAACACATTTTGTTTTGCGTCACAATTCTAGTGTGTCACAAAGCTCTAAGCAGCTTATTCGCATTTTATTTTTTCTTTTTAAGTACCAGATTAGTTTTCCAGCTTGCTCTGGCCTTGTAAAAATTTGTAGACTGAACTAAAAAAAAGAACAATGAAATCGGTCAGTGTATTAGCCCATGAGGCCACAACATGTACAAAACTGACAACAAAAAACATTTGCCCATAACACAAAAAACATTTACCAGATTCAATAGCTAACTACTTAATAAGGATAAAGCCTAGCTGTACACTTGAAAAACATTAAGCTTTATTCCTAATTTACTCCCAATTTATACTATCTCCTGTAGAGTAGATGCATTTTTAAAAAATCTGAAATGCAAAACATAACATATTGCAAAAATTGAAAACATGAAGGAGGCAGAATTTTTTTTTTTAAATAACATTTGTTTTTAATCTCTTATGTTTTCTTAATGTGTTGTGCTTTGCACTTCAGGGCCACCTCATAATTTTTTATTTTATTGGTCCACTTGAAAAACAACTTCGAATTACTTTTAATGTATACTGCCCCTGTGACCTAGAGCACTTCTGCTGCATTTTTGTTGTGAGCAAATGATTTTGCATTGTAAGATTTGTTCATATTGTGCACTTATGGGTAAAATGCAACATTTGGAAATGTTAATGAATTGTCAGGGTTAATAGGCACAAATCAAAATCCAAAAATCTTATGTCAAAACATAGATGAAGGTCAAACACAATCCAAAACAAGATGTACACCAAATTCAAATCACAATCCACAAGCAGGGTCAAAAGGTCAAGTCTAAAACCTGTGAAAATGTGATGTGCAGCACTGGAGCTTATCAAGGAACTGTTCTGTGCGGAAAGCTGCTGGGGACGTCCATTGTGGCCAGTTCTGTTAGCTATTCTCACTATTGAATCATGAGAAATAACTTACTCTGTAAGAAAAAACTTGATTTTAATGTAAATATACACAACACTTCTAAATTAGTGGAGCGGTCATGCCGTGGACCCTGAACACCATCAATGCTTATTATAAACCCTTTTTTAAATGAAAGTGAGTGATAATGGTTTAATTGTTCATTTTGGTTATCTTAATTTCTGCATGGATTGTTAATATTTCTAATTATAATGATTATATTTCATTCCCCTTTTCAGAAGTATTAAAAGATGACTACACACTTCTACTGACTAGTCTTAATTGATCCTGTATTACTGAGGTGAGATGAAAGAGAGCTTAAACTCAAATGCTTTGGAAGCCACGTGTATGTCTTTGCATTGTTTGGAGATTTTTATTAACACATTAAAATCAAAAAATACATTTCTAAGTATCAGTGGATCTATCCATCTTCCAACTGCTTGATATTAAATTTGATTATTCAAGTTTGTGTTGAATATACAAATAATAAATCCATGTGATGAGTTTGAAATAAGGTGAACAATATAAATCATGATTAGAGAGAAAAATATGACAATCTGTCACCATGAACACAACATGGGCACATAGCTTAGAAAATGAATGGGTCTGCTCTTTCAGAAATTTTGACAATATTGATTTTGTTCATCACATTGCTCTTATATTAAAAAATAAACAGATTGCTTTATCTCTTACAATGTCAAACTCTTGACCTTTTATGTTTAAGAAAATGCTGTCTGACTAAAGGGATTAATAATAATTATTGCTTTGTCAAAATGTGTCTGAGAGTAGCAGAGCAGAAAGCAGTATGACAGAAATGTATGGTTTTAATAATAGTCCCTATATTGTTTCAGGGTGCTTAATAGAATTTTGACAAAGACAAGCTTGTAGCACTTATTCAAGTCAGATTCTGTTAAGACTGGTTTTACACACAGTTTCAATTTCCACAAATAACGAAAAAAATAATATAATATAAAAATTGATTTGAGAAACTAAGCATAGGAGAACAAGGGTAATGCTGCTAACTCATCCAACTCAGTGTCAATTTCAGGGAAAAAAAATGTAGTGATGCATTTTATTGTGTGATTGCTGTAACCAGCAATCACAGTATGTTCTCTCACATATTTCTTATTATTATTATTATTCCCACTTTTTTGGCACCTAACTCATCCTACAGTTTTTGCGCTAGAAACTTCATTCTAACTCTAAAATGTTCGGCCCATTGAGGAGAAGGGTGCTTGTATTTTTCTTTTTGATATTCCACCCACATCATTCTTTTTTACCCCTTTTTCCATTGATTTTTCCCATACACTTTGAATGGGAACTTTTTCAAACTGCTCCCATATGGTCAATATTCAAAATTATACCTCCAAGCTTATTACACATGTTCTGGGTGACACTACAAAGCCCTACATCACTTTCTTTTTGGGGAGTGTTTGTTCTTCAATAAATCACAAGATCACTTGACAGTTGTGTATTGCGTTTACTCAGGTTGTCTTTTGTCTTATACTAAATTTGTTTGGAGAGTAGAAAAAAATAAGTGTTGTTAATAAACAAAAATAGAGGAACTCAGGAAGGGGGCAAAAACTTTTTCACGACCCTGTATTATAAGAATCACAAAACTTGGTAAATGTATTCTACAGAAAAAGTACAGCACTTAACTGCTTTCATACTCATGGCACTTATCCCTCACCCTTCTATTCTTTCATTCATCCCTTCATCCTCCCATTAGAACCCATTGATTTTACTGCTCCCTCATTTTTTAAACTAGAGTCACAAAACTTTACAGCAAAAGTACAGCACTTGACTATTTTCAAACTGAGGCCACTCATCCCTTACCCTTCTATTCTTTCATTCATCCCTCCATCCTTCCATAGCAATGCACTAATTTTAAAATGCATTCAAACTTTAAAGTAGAACTGCCAAACTTCATATGTAAATTCAACTGCTGAAACAAAGCACTCCTTACATAAATACTGTATAACCTTTTCTCTGCTCCTCATTCTTTCTTTTTCTTTCTTTCTTTCTTTCTTTCTTTCTTTAATCCCTCCATTCTACCACTTCCTGTTGTGTTTAATGCAACCGCCAATCACACATATTTTCTCCAGGAAATGCCCTTTCTAGTTCACTGTAATGTTTATTTAAGTATGGTGACCCTGAAGTGTAATGCACAACACATTAATAAAGCCTAAAAACTCTACACATTGAGAAAACGCAAAAAGTAAGAAAATAAAACACTTAGAGATCACAAAACAATTGTTTTCTTAGTATTTGGTATTTTCTTTTTATGGAATTTTCTTGATGTTTCCGGTTATGCTAAATGCGTTTGTGTTTTCTAATTCCTTTTTTTCTATTTCCTTAACATTTTCTGTTTTGGACTTTGGAATTTTGGAAAACATTCCTAGGAGGCAATATATGTTGGAAATTCTTTAGTGATATAGTTGTTTTTAAAATGCACAGCTAGCCTTAACTTTTATTAAGCTAGCCAGTGAAAATAGTTTGTCTTGAGTGTACTGACATTAAGCAGACACAGTAACAGCTTTCCACAATATAAACCCAAATCTCATAAAACTACACTGTTCTACAATTTTTCAAAAGTTGTCTGCTTCCGAGAAAAAATGTGCTATTCTTTATTAATTTTCATGTTCTGATTTCAAAAATTACCATTAAAACAGTTGATTGGCTACCATTTTGGAAATTTTTAAGTATTTATATTTAGTAGCTATTATAGAGTTTAACCCCTTCAATGGATCACTGCCTTGTCGTGGCGAAGGGGCTTGCGTAGTTCAGTGAAACTATGAGCTAAGCCGTG
>JAACJT020000002.1:6639502-6650057 GCA_009936485.2 Gymnarchus niloticus | reverse complement strand
CCACTCCTATGCTGATGACACACAGCTATACATATCAGTTGAACCTGGTGAATTGCCTCATCTGTCAAAGATTGAAGGCTGTCTATTAGACATTAAGAGCTGGATGGCCAGAAATTTCTTGCTCCTAAACCAAGATAAAACAGAAGTTATGCTACTTGGTCCTAGGGTGTTTCGAGAGGTGGCTGATGTTAAATTTAATGGATGCACACTTAAGCCAAGCACATTGGTTAGAAATGTTGGTGTCTTAGTTGACCCAGACTTGTCCTTTAATGGTCACATTAGCAATATCACTAAAAAACAGCTTTTTTCTAAGGAATATAGCCATGGTTCGGAAAATGTTGTCCTTCAATGATGCTGAGAAGCTAACTCATGCTTTTATCAGCTCCAGATGGGATTATTGTAATACTCTGTTTTTTGTATGTAACTCAGGGTCATTACACAGACTCCAGCTAGTGCAAAATGCTGCAGCAAGAGTGCTGACTGAAACTTGGAAGTTTGAACATATTAGTCCTGTATTGTCATCTTTACATTGGCTTCCAGTTAAGGCTCGCACTGACTTTAAAATACTATTACTTACCTATAAGGCCTTGCATGGTTTAGCTCCAGAATACTTGACTGATCTTTTGGTCCCTTACTCCCCCCCCGTTTGCTTCGCTCTCAGGAGGCGGGTTACTTATTAGTTCCAAGAGTAAACAAAGCTACAGAGCTCCACAGCTGTGGAATGGTCTTCCAGCAGCAGTGCGGGAATCTGGCTCACTCTCCATCTTTAAGTCCGGGCTGAAAGCACACCTTTTCAGTCTAGCTTACAAAGACCTCAGGTAGCTACTCACTCCCCAACTATAGGCTATAGTCTGAGGTGTAGAGCTGGGTGGGGATCAGTGCCATTGACTTTGGATGAACTGTTCTGTCAGTGCTGTCACTCCTACTTTGCATGTACTGTGTGTTGTTGGAGTGCTGGCGTTCAAGGATTCCTCATGCCTGTGTCCCCATTGGTCTCTCCCCCATAGTTATGCTGCCATATATAGTCATGCCAGGGCCCTTGTTATTTTGTTTAATTTTTTATTACCCATTATTCTACCACCTTAAATCACTGCTCTACTCATACATATTCTCTTTTCCCTGCGCCCCCCTCTTATGGGATGCTTCCCTTGGAGGCTCAGATTCAAGAGATCTTCATATCGTCTGCTGACCTAAGTGCCCTCCCTCCACTTCAGCTGTCCTTTCTGACCAGCTTTCTACCTTCTCAGCCACCAAGCCTGCTCTGATCACTGGACTGCAACCTGCAAGACAGTGCTGTCCCCCAGACAGATACAAGACTTGCTCTTTTGTATCTATTGTTCTAATTTGTATTCATTAATTTGTCCTGCCCGGTGCTGGCCGGAGGAGGATGGGCTTCCCCTTTGAGTCTGGTTCCTCCCAAGGTTTCTTCCTCCTGAGGGAGTTTTTCCTTGCCATTCTCACCTTTGGCTAACTCTCTGGGGACTGTGGGCCCGGGACTATGTAAAGCGCTTTGTGACTGTGCTTCATATTAAAAGCGCTATATAAATAAAATTAAATTGAAAAAAATTGAATTGAAAACTTGTGGTCTTTAGTCTAAGACAATCTAGTCAGGAATTCCAGACAGTCAGAACACTTGGATGAGGAGAACCTCCGTGAGTCCTATAGCTGTAGACAGGCCTGCTAAGGGGTTGATATGGCATATTTTGAAAAATCAAACAGGGACATGAATAATGGTAAATCGATGTGATGAAGGTAACTCGGTAATGAAATCTACTTCAATATGTGCCAAGGGTCCAAAATCCAAAAGTATATACAAAAAAACATAGCAACCAAATGCAAGTAAGAGAGTCAGAATTGGGAAGTCAGAGTCGAAGAAACACAGCAGAGAAGCAAGAAGATACCTTGTAGATTGGAAAATTATTGGTAAGGGTAAACTCAACACTAACTAGCTAATTGTCATGACTTTTATAAAGGTTGCCTGACAAGATCCAGGTGTTAGAATTCAGGGAAGGCAGAATGAGATTAAGCTGGGCATGGCTGGATGGCCTTAGGTGTCACATATTAAAAGATATGGGGGCGTGGCTAATTAAAAGACATGAAGCATCCATGCACAGCAAATCAAGCCAACTGGATAATGGAAAACAAGGAGAAACAAGAACATACAGTGTACATGGAATTTAAGACCTCGAAGACATGAACATGAAAACATTGCCTAATGGTGCATTTTCTTGCATGCCAGTCATGCTTTTTCTAGGCAAAAGACACCCGTCGTTTTCACCAGATGACTCTTTACAGCAAATTTATTTCCAGTGTTGTGACATTAGCTTTTTTCTTATTTTGCTGCTGTTTTAATGTGCTCCTTATCTTAAATCTTGTTTCCCGGATATTTCTGTGTATCGGTTGTACATAAAATTGCCGTTATTGTTCATATTATTACTGAAGAGTGGTCTACAAAAAGCCTTCCTCCAGGCTATACATACATAAAAAAGATATTAGGTCCCATATAGACTGTGCTTTTAAACAGCCCACTGAAGTGACAGAACTTTTATGAACACTAGACAGGCTAAGTATAACGTACATTTTTCTCAGGCCCTGAAGCTCAATGGAATGAGAAAGGATGTTGCTTTTCAGGGATGCTCTTCTCATTACCAGCAGTCACTATAAGCTTTCTGCTTTTGGCGCTATGGGGCTGCATTACAGTAAAAATCACCCTTCATAAATGACCCCAAATCAAACTAAACCAGTTCATTTCCAAAATTCCATTATCAGAGATTCTCAAGTGATGTCAGGAATAATTGTATTAACCCTTTTACCCTTTTTATATTAAAATTAGCATTTAATGGGGCAAAGAAGGATCCATTTTGGTATCATCTGCAGTTTGATTTGCTCTATGTATATTTTAGCCATGGAGCAAAAATTTCACTTGCATTTCTTTACAGGAAAGAAATACAGTAAATACAAGATAGTCAAAGTAAAGACTGTTGTGATAATGAGTGTATTGCTTAAATTTAAATTGTAATGTCATAGACAAATGATGTGATTTATGAGGGCTCAGTCTAATGGTGGTGACATAAATGGATCACAGATGGCCTGTAAATTGCATGCTAAGTGGCACATTTTGGTCATTATAAACTGAGAACTGTCCTTAGCTACGGACCAATGGATTCATTTCATTCCATTCTTTGCAAGCTCAGGTGTTGCATTCCTGTTTGACAGCAACAATTGGTGGAAAATTAATAAATGAAACATTTCATGTATTTCTACAATGAGAAATGTCTGAATACCTTTCACTAGACATTACAGACCCCAGTAACTGCATTTTTTTTTTTACATGCCAATTTTCAGATTTGTTTCACCACTGTATCTTCATATAAGCCACTGTATTTAATTAAGCATGATCAATGTAAGTATTTACTTACAAGGCAAAGAGACATTCTGCCTATTGCATGCTTTATCAGTCACATAAAAGCAAATATAAAGAATATTTAATAAATTTGAAGCAAGGTCAAGTTCATGGCAGATAAAGACAAGATTTTGGTGTGAGCGAAGGTGCCTTGGGGGTTTGAGGGGTGGGAGATCTGGAAGAAATTTGTCATGCTGAGAGACATGTCCAGCAGTCTGCTTTTCTTTGCTCTGTTTGAGAGCAGTTTTGGAGGGAAGAACTTCAGCAGGTAGCCAAGCCTGAGTCCCACACTCTCCTATGTCATCTGAGTAAAATATAGAACTGGCCTCTGAATCACCCATGTTGTATGCTGACAATGTAGAGATGTCGAAAGGATCAAGTCCTGAATTTGGGTTATCTTGCTTAAAATCAGGTAAACTAATGACTTCAGGTTTCTCAAGAAAGTTCCAAGCCTTTGTAATGCACTTATATTTCATTTTACACATGAAATCACATAATTAACCATAATTAATCACATAATAGTTACCAAACTCTGATTAGACCCTGAAAATTTCATAATCCAAAATTTTTATTTGCCATTGTACCATTTCACATAGGAATTTGTCTTTTTGCATATCCCTTTCTTCTCTCTATGAAGACGCACATGGAGGTGAGAGCAAGCTTGGGGTCAGAGCACAGGGTAAGTCATATGTTCATTGCTCATGGAGCAGTTTGGGGGGTAGGTGTCTTGCTCAAGAGCCAGATTCTGATGTAGGTACTTCTGGAGCCTATGACAGAACAATCTTCACAGGCACACATCACCCCAAAACTATGGTAAGTCATCTCAATCAATTACTTGAATGGACACCATATTATTGATCTTCATGTTGATATGTATTTAATTATATACATGTCCATAGCTGTGATTGATTTTATTTATTGTTTGCTCAATATATTACATAGTAATAATAAAAAAGTCAACAAGCCATATTTTGGCTGGTTTTCCACAATCACAGTCGGCCTTTCAGCATTCAGCTGCAGGCATAACTAAGTATCAAATTTGTTATAGCATTCTTGAAAACGTTAGCCCTTTAATACGCAAAAAGCAGAATCAGCCACTCTAAGAATCCATTTTTATAGATGCAAAGATAGAGATTTCCAAACGTAGCTCTGAAGTTTGTCAGATAATTTACTAGTCTCAGTAATCTGTTAAACACTGCAACATTTATCACAGAACATATTGTGCCCCCATGTTTCTCCCCCCAACATGCAAAAGCCCCAAACGAAACAAAAACTTGCAGGACAATTATTGTGATTCAAGAAGAACAGTAGAAAGGTGCCCTGTGATGTCCATCAGAACAATTCCACTTTTATGCACCTCTGCTGTCCTGCTGTGAGATCCTCAGTACTTCTTACCATCACAAACTGCTCCTGCAAAGTTAAAACTACTCACAGTGGTTAAGGTCCCAAAGGGGTGAAGCATTAGCCTACTTAGAATACATGTGAAAATCTAAGAAGGCTGAGCATTTAAGACAGAATGTGTCCCTCAGACCACAGAAAGTTCAGTACATGAATTTGTTTCAGTCTGTCCCAACTCCCCTACTACTAGCTATCCTTTAAAATCAGCCACATCCAGCACAAGCCTGACATAAGTAATTACTTTTCTGGATCCACAATGACCTCCAGAAACAATACGTTATTTTTTATGAAAGCATGATAAAATCATACAAGTCCAACTTAACACCTTTTCCCTCCTCAGTTATCAACAAGAGGTCTTTCCCCAAAATACTACAAGTAGGGACATTGCATATTATTTGTCCGAGGTACTTTGTCAAAGCCACTGGATTTTTAATAATAATGAAACCCCATAGAATAGCACTGACAAGAACCTGATTTTGCAGGACAATTTTGCCCTCTCTTCAAAATTCAGAATCATCAGCACTAATTCATGGAATATGAAGCCAAGTATTGCTAGCTCCTCTCATTCTTACACTTTAGTCGAACCAGAGTGCATGCACTACTCTGCCGCCTTCTGGACATCTCCCCTAACTGCATCAATACTCCTTCAGGTAGCACTTTTCGTATTTACTATGCTTTTCTTCAGGTGACAATCTCTAATAGCAATTCCTGGCACATCAGTCACCAATCAGCAACGAAGGAAATCAATGGTTTATCTGAATAATGCCTCAACTGTTTGCAAAGGAAGCTTTAATGTATTCACTATACGGAGTTCAGTACAGGTTGTCTCTGTTTGTTTATATTCTGAGTCAGTCTCAGCCAAGTGACTTAAATGTTTTGGAAATTCTCATTGATTATAATAACAATACTGTCAGCTGTGTTTTTGTTATTGCCTAGAAAAAGACAATTTGAATGACTGGTTTAGTCTTCCTTCACCCAATTCTCTTGAAAAGTATGCCAGTTTGGGTTTGCTTCAGATACGTTAATCTTGCATGGCACACTTCCCAAAAGTGTTGTCCCACAGCATTTAATATAAGATAAAGATGAAATTAAAGTGAGTAGAAGCATTACAGAAAAATTCCAACACCAGTAGTTCTGGTACAAAATTATTACTCACTCTAAAAAATCTGAAGGATGTATGTGGAAGGGAGGAAATAGGGACTCCCACAGTGGATACAGTTAAAAAACAATAAATATGTAAATAGATAAATAAATAACCAACTTTCGAAGTCTGGAGCCAGCTGGCTCAACCCCTCCATTGTCACAAAACAAGAAGGATCTGGCTGTGGTGCTGGCATAATTTGTGATGACTAGTTCTTCTCTAGGCAGCCCTGTTAATGCATTCATGACTTCAGCCTGAGTCCAAAGGCTAGCAGAAGACATATGGAGATCAACATGATGGCTGCATCAGCAGCTTTGATGGAGATAGACTAAACTGAACTAGTCTTCAATCGAAATTTAAATCCTGAGAATAGAAAAAGACTCCACATTAGAGTCAGAACAGTAATTTGCCATTTTTTGATGCTACATACTTCAATGAGTGCTGTTTTTTGTATTCTTTCTTTCTGTCTTTTATTCTTTCTTTCTTTCTTTTTCACAAATTACAAAGAACTTCATCAGGTGGAATGCATTTCAAATTTTATGCAATAATGAATGCCTTTCTGTTCCTTGTACAGTTCCATGAAAAAGCATTTGACCTCTTCCTGATTTCATCTATTTTTGCATACTTGTCACAGTTAATTGCTTCAGATATTCAAACTAAATTTAAGGTAAGACAAGGGCAACCTGGGTAAACAAAATGCAGTTTTTAAATGATCGTTTCATTTATTGAAGGAAATAAGTTATTCAACACAAACCAGTTAATCAACCAATTAAATAAGTTTAATTGATAATTAGTTTCATTTAGAGTTCAGGAATGATTACTGCCAGCCACACTGAATCCTTTTCAGAAATGGGATGTAGGTAAAAAGGTCTCAACAAGTTTCATGCTGTGCGGCAACAAAAAGAAATCCTGGATGCAATGAGAAAGTAAGTTATTGGTAAAACATCTGTGAGTTTGGAATGGATCATGGAATTCTTCATAAGGTTTTGAGACTCCAGCAAACCACAGTGGGAGCCATTAATTTCCAATGGACAAAATTTGTAAGAGTTGTGAATCTTCACTGGAGTGGCTCAGCTATCAAATTCCCCCAACAGCACATGAACAACTCATCCAGGAAGTCAGAAGAGAACATATACTGACACCTAAGGAACTGTAGGACTTGCTTCCTCAGTGTTTCTTACTTCACCATTAAAAACAGACTAGGTAAGAATGGTATTCATGAATACATTCCCTTCTAAATGCAAGTTTAAAACCACCGCTAACCAAGAGGAACATAAAGGCTCATCTCACATTTCCCAAGCAACACCTTCAGACCCTCAAGCCTTTTGGGACAATGTTCTATGAACTGATGAGTCAAAGTCAAATATTTTGGAAAACATGGGTCCCATCACATTTAACATAATGCTAACACAGCATTCCATAATAAGAACATCATACCAACAGTCAAACATGGTGGTGGTAGTGTAATGGTGTGGGAATGCTTTGCTGCTTCAGGGCCTGGGTGATTTGCCATAATTGAAGCAACCATGAATTCTGCTGTCTACCCAAAAATTCTGAAGGAGAATGTAGGGGCATTCGTTCATAAGGCTCAAGCACAGTCCGATTATTCAGAAAGATGATGATCTGAAGCCCAATGACCCACTTTGAATGGTTCAAAAAAGTAAGTTTTGGGGTGGATTTTTGACTTGAACCCCATTGAAATTCTATGGTAGGGCCTCCAAAAGACAGTTCATGCTTGTAAACCCACCAATGTCGCTACATTAAAGCACTTCTGCAAAGACGATATGGCCCAAGGTTCTTCCCCGGTAATGTGAAAGACTGATATCCAGTTATTGGAAATGTTTGGCTGCAGTTGCTGTTGCTATTAGTAGCACAACCAGTTTAGCTTAGGGGGTGATTACCTAGTTCACATGGGTGATATAGGTGTTGGATAACCTCTTTTCTTCAATAATGAAATGATCACAAAAACTGTTTTGTTTCCTCATTTTCCCTTTGCCTTCTAGTATGTTTTGTATGAAGAGCTGAAGCCATTTAGTGTGACAAATATGCAAAAATAGAGGATGTCAAAAAGGAAGTAAATGCTTTTTTCACGGCACTTCAGTAAGAAAGCAAAATGATGAGAAATCCATTCAGAACTTGACCAGACACCTAAAGGGACCTGAGAAGAGAAACGGGGAATATTTTCAAGTTGTAATTGCAGTCTTTGCTGGAGCATTTTTAATTCACTGTAGAGTTAAAAGATCAGAAATGTTCATTGTTGTCAGGTGTGTGCATGGAAGCACTCAGGCAGGCAGAGAGGTGACACGATGGTTTATTGTCCAAAGACAAAATAAGGTCCAAAACATAAAACAGGGGGACAATCCGGGGTCAATCTGAGGGCCAGGACTAAGGCAGGAAACACACAGTGGTGACGTCAATGACCGGACTGGGGCCAACAAGACTGGGAAGCTCTCTTAAAGACTAGCGACGAGGAGAAAACGCATAACAGGTGTGTCCATTAGGGCACACTGGGGAAACAGAAGGAGCAGGGAAGCAGGACATAACAATTGTATTATAAAATTTTCATTTTATTTTAATAAAGTTTATTCTAAAATAAAGCTATTCTACAGAGTTTATTAAACATAAACTTTTCAAATTAATAACTAATGACAGAACTGATGACGGTCAAATCCCAGTTTGTAAATCTATACATTTTATTTGAAGGTACGAGCTATGCATCAAAATCTGTGAATCATGGTCCAAACCATTGTAAGTAATTCCAGTGAAAATAATGGCATCATCTAGATTGCTCTACTAGCAACGGGATTTTACATGAAATTTAAATTTTAGTAAAAATAACATTGTTTATGGTTTTCTTCAAGTAGCTGCAAAACACAACACTGCATCCTTAGATATGAGGTCTATGTACTTATGTATTTTTGATTCTAAATGTATTACCCAATCTTCTAGTGTTTTGTCTGAATGATGGCTATGTTTGACAACTTTTATTTAGGCATTCCCACAAATGCCCGGTCCACCAAAATATACTACATACAGTAGGTGGATTTGTTGGGGAGGTGGATGCTGATGGTCTTTACAACTGTATATAATGTGCCATAATAGCTTGATGCCATTCCTCCACATCATGGATTAGTGTGAGCCATGAAGCCAGAGAGGGTGGCTCCAAGGCTATCATGGTTGCCTCACACCTCCATGGTTGTCGGTTTGATTCCTGCCTTTATTCTATCTGTGTGGAGTTTGCATGTTCTCTTTGTGCTGGGTAGGCTTCCTCCTACTGTTTACAGAGGTGTGGTTAGACTAATTGGTCACTTTAAATTTCCAGTAGAGTGTGTGCATGTGCTCTGCCATGGACTGGCAAACCAAGTGGGGTGTCCCCTAAGCTGCCTGGGATCAGTTCAAGGCCACCTGTGATGCTGACATGGATGAGCAGTTAGAAGATGGATTTATATCAAAGACTCTTTTAATATTTATTGTCATGAACACAGAGTACAACCTGCTGGTTAGAAACGCCATGAATCTCAATTTTTTTCTGTCTGCTCCAGTAGGGTGCAAATTGAATGGCTGGATAAAAGTAGAGAATCTCTGCAGTTTAGCAAAGATGTAGTTTGATAGCACTGGATAACAGAATGCTGTTCTTTCATAACACAGATGTAATTTGAAAATTCAGTGTCCTTACACTATGCTAAACTAGTCCAGCTCAGCCAGTATCAGTAAAATATGTTAACCAGCCTGGCATTTCGAAACAGGGCATCTGTGGTCAGCCCCCGAAACCATGCAAAAATTTCCAAGTTTACTTCCATAATGGAGTTCATGACTCCTCATCTTCAACAGAAGGAATGGGTTAGCTGTCAACACAATTTAATTAAAGCAATCTGTTACACTTATGCATAACTGTGTATGCATAATACGATTACCACTTCATAGGACCTGAAGAATATTGGAAGACGGAGATAGAACTGAAGATGAGAGAGGAACAGAAGCTGTACACAGTGATCTTTGTTCTGTTCCCACATAAAGGATGGCTGGTGCAATACATGCATTACCTGGAGACCAACTGAGAGGATGCATTTGATTTTTTTTTTATTTTACATTTGTAAAACTCATAATGTTTAAACATGTCAAAGTTATTCTACTAATCAAATTATAGATACACCGGAAAAAGATGCAAAATGGGCATATACCGATATTAGAGTTGGGTGTTTTTAAATATAATATTTAAATATTTATAATACAAATATATCACCATTTAAGAAGTCCGTTTGATTAAATTCACATTGAATTGAAAATATCTCTGCTAGTTTAATGAATTTTTTGCACTTTGTCAGAATTCATCTGTCTGAATTTCTAATTCACCTTGATGAGGATCGCAGCTGCAATAAAACAAAATCTAGAAGGAATGCCATTCCATTTTTGTATTTTTTGAAGGACTTTTATGAATACAGTGTGTAATAATCATCGGCACAACATTATGCTAATGTTGTTGCTGTTGTTGTTGTTGTTGTTGTTTAGTCACGCAGTTGTGTCCGACTCTTCGCAACTCCATGGACCACAGCACGCCAGGCCGCCCTGTCCTCCACCGCTTCTCGAAGCCTGCCCAAACTCATGTTCATTGC
>JAACJT020000002.1:6624066-6637642 GCA_009936485.2 Gymnarchus niloticus | reverse complement strand
AGGTTCCTTAGGAGAGAGATAAGATGGTCTGGGACTCCCATCTCTTTAAGAACTTGCCACAATTTGTTGTGGTCCACGCAATCAAAGGCTTTAGCATAAATGCTAATGTTACTGATAGCTAAAACAATCAAACAATGTGGATTCGATTTCTTTTAACCCCATAAGTTTCATGTCACCATGTATGACATTTATCACATGCAGAGGGTCTTGTACAAGTAAGACCCAAAACATTTGCTAAAGTTGTTGACAACTTGACACTTGTTGGGGAAGGGGTATGCTGAAAACAGAATCTCAGTCATTCAGAGGGCATGCAATTTAGCTTGTCTTTGTACTGCAGAAGGAAACCAGAGTGTGTGAGACAACCTTACTACACACAGTCCAACTTGATTATTTTAGGAACAGACAATTTAACTGGGCCCTGTGAACAGTGAGTAGGATAAGCAGTTGGGAGATTAGGGTCACTTACTTAGTACAGGGAATGATGTACCTGGTACTAGGTACTGTTTAAAAAACTTCTTCGAGGATGGCTGAGTTGTGCTTCTAAAGAAGGCTTTCAGCATGCCAGTGTTGTAATGAGCTGTTTTTGCAGTTGTGGCCTTCCTAATAGCTGTAACAAGTCTGGTCATTTTCCTCTGACCATTCTCATCAACAAGGACTCATCATTTTTTGTTTATCACACCTCTTGTGTTGTGTCAAAATCCCCGGAGGGTGGCTGTTTCTGAGATACCGCAACCACCACATCTGGCACCAATGATTACAGCATATTCAGTTAGATTGTGCATTTTAGCTATTCTAATACCTAGCCATACAGTAACAGGACCCGATTATCCTGTCTGTGTGCTGTTACTGCCACATGTACTGTATGTAATTTCCGTCACGTGATTTTCTGTTTGGAGTAGCATGTTGTTTGCAATAACAAGTTGGTGTACTTAATGATGTTGCTACTGAGTGTAGACTACATGAACATAATTCTTTTTTTAAGATTTTTTCATGTCTATGCAATCAGAAGACAGTTCATATGTATGTGTTCTGGAGACCAGAACGATATAAAATTTGAAATCATATTTTATTTCATTATTCAGACTAGAGTCCTCAGAGTTTTAAAAGTGACATGAGTCCATATACATCCATTTCATCGCTGCCATTTGCCAAGAAAAAAAATCGCAGCAAAGTACACCCATACTCATGACTAAAGTCTTTGTATTGAACTTGGCCATTATGGATGGATGGACTCATTTACATATTTCGTTTTTTCCCATTTTTGCTAATACTTTGTGCACATAAATGTGACGGAGATGCCTGCAAAATGATTATAGACAAACTGCTGATGCTGATTTCATTTTCATGAACCAGCACCATGCAGGTTACTTAAATGAAGCACAATTCAGTGCAGAAATTTGCAATATATTTCTTTCTATTTACCTGGAGAAAATGGATTTCTTCCATGTGGCTTCAGCTTTGATTACATTCATGGTGACTTTCATCTATCAGTATATCAGAATACAGGGAATAAAAATGAACTCCTCCTGGAAGCTAGATAAAATTTCTATCTGACACACATCCCATTGCTACAATGAGTGTATCTATGTCTACTGCCGACATGCGATCCCTCAAATCTATTTGGGTGCGCTCATCTCAGCAAACTTCAGTCACGTCCTTTCAAGACATGCCGTTCATCAATTTCCATTCGGTTTGTGGGTAACCGATAATACCCTTTGCTCTCTCGCTCATGCTTAGCTCTACTTGTAGTCCGGAATACTTTAATACCACACAGACACGTAATGGAAAAATAACAATAAGCAAAAATATTTGCTTACACTTGAGATTAGATAGATATCTGGTATCATGTGAATGCTACGGTTTCTGTTGTTCTATACTGGTGTAAGCACATAGTTCCTGTTTGATTCATAAGATTGATATTCAAGATAACATTACATTGCATGCCAATAACAGACTGTAGAAATAATGTCACACTCTTAAGTATGGCAACGGCTCCCTTGACTTTAGTTTGAATAATGAATTGATGAATGTACTTCTGCACAATCTCTAAACATCATTCTTTTAAATCTCAGTATAATTGCAGATGTTTTTGATGTGCAATTATAATGAGCTATTTCCTTTTTACAAAAGATAAGAGGAGCATTTGAATGAAGCCAGTTTTCAGTATTTATACAGGACCTGGATTTTTATTGAGTTGTTCAATTACTATCATTCCTAAGCTTTAATTGATTGTGGTCTGTTACTTTACTGGCACACTAAACTTATAGTAGCAGTTTTACTTTCATTTTCATTTTAATATTAAGTTAGGATTTTCTTTTTGGAAACAATTAAACTTATGTTTGTTGCAAGAGAGAAAGTACTGACATATTCAAGTGAAATAGGAAATTATCTGTCGGTGATTGTGTGTTCTGGAAAATGTTTTTATCTATACTTACCTTAGAATTACATGAATTCTTTTGCACGGCATAACTGATAGCATGTCTTGTTTGTCTTTGAGTCAAGTCCAAGACTCATTCCTATCATTTTTAATCTTTAAAACAGATTTGCATTGTGTGCATCTCTTCTTAATATTTTGTCTCAAATAAACTGACAAAGTTTATTAATAATTTTTCAGCTCTTGCACAAAATATTCAAAATTGAGATTAGTAACGTAAGGTAAGATGGCCACTAGCCAAACAATGGAATCCAAATAGGCAGCCCCAGGTTCCATATGTGTATGTGTATAGGACTCTCCACACACTTCTAAAAGATGGTACTTAAACTTGAAAACAGTTATTTTCATTACTTCTAGACCTTCTGTATATTTAAATAAACTTAATTCTGGACTTTGATGTCACATATGATTATTTTTGGCCAATTAAATGATCCACGAACACAATAGGAAACCTAATTGATCTCAATATACGAGCTACAGAGCAGCTACAAATCGTACAATGTTAGCATGTTTCATCAATTCAGCTCAGGGACTGGTGCCCGCTCAGTTTGTCCCGATTGATTCTACTCGGAGACTGCAAGTTAATTGTCCACATGTTTGATCAATTCAACTCAGGGACTGATTGAGTTCAGTACAGTGTATCTGACTGACTCAGCTGAGAAGATGCATGAGAGTTTATCATTGTAAAATATTATATAGCTGTTTACCTCCAGTTTAACTCACCCAAGGGAATAATCAAAAAGCTAGTCAATACAATATAATGCCCCATACTCTTAAGTTAGTGCTGTAGTGTCCACTAATCCTGGCAATATTGAATATAGAGACAATCATTTCAGAAATGGTAAAATAAGTAAAAGCAATTTATTTTCCTGGAAGAAATATCACACATCAATTACAATAGAAAATAGAAAAATACAGAAATCTATCTAAAGTAGCCACTTTACATAACCGCATAAGGTATGTAAAATAATACAAAGAGTCAATGCATACCGAGCAGAAGATGCACACAGCACTGTATGTGTGAGAGAGGTCTTATTACACATATTAATCACACAATACTATGTAGGAGCTCTAACTAACAAGTGACTTGCCGACTCTGTTGTGGACCCTTCTAAAATAACAGACTAGGTGAAAGTGTGCTAATGAATACAGTAATTAATTGATCAATGGTCACATATGAAACAATATTTATAGGCGATATGGAGCAATACATTTCCATCCATCCATCCATCCTCCAACCACTAATTGTTTGTAGACAATTAGATATGTAGTGGTAAAACTAATGATGGGGAGTTAATATTCTTTGCACACCAAGAGGACTGAGCCTTCTATATCTTTATAATGACTTAAGTGAGAATATTGTACCAGTTGCATTATAATACAAGTCTTGTAGTCTCATAAAACAATGTTTCTCCCATCTAAGCATTCTGAGTGGACTGTGCATGGATTGTGTCTAGAAAATAGGTAATAATAGAGGGAGAGAGGAAGGGATGGAGTGTCTTTGATAACACCCTTGTGAAACCCTCCTGGTCTGTTGGGCGTTGTGGTAGTTCTGATCGACATACCACAGTGAATGAGAGTCCCCACTTTCCCTTGAGGTGAGACGAGATGCAGGCACCAAGGGGCTTGAGATTCCGATGGGGCCAGTAGAGATATAGTTAGAATATTTTGACAGTTTTAAATGATTTTCTTTTAATATACCATCAACAGCATCCTCCTACGGAGTATGGCACAACCTAGACAGTTTTAAAATCTTAAATTATATGCAAATTTGTAGCGACATATCAATAGTAATAACATTTATATTTCAGCTTTTATCAGTCTGTGTGACTTATTTAGTTCCTCTGTGGATCTGAATTGTGTCATTGTTACTCTTTGAAACATTCTTAGCTTCTCTATTTTTTTTTTAATTTTATTTCTACCTATCAAAGCACTGGGTGCACAGTGGTACAAATCTGCTAAAATGTTACAAATAATAAATGGTTTATGAGAAATAAAAGTGAGTTAATTAATTTCTACTAGAACATACTGAAAGATTCATAAGAGTCATATTTTTTAACTTTCATGTCTCAGTATGGTCTCCTGTGGCTAGCTGAGTTATGATTTGCAGTAAATGTTACTTAGCAGCCCAATTCCTAGGTGACAGCGGTTTCCCAGCCAGCAAAAAGCTGAATTTACACTGAACTCTATGTTTACATTTTTTGCTACACTTCCCCTACCTTCCTTAATCCATTATGGAAAGAGTTTTGATGGACGGACTTTACCTAAGGCAGAGGTATGATTATTATTTGATTTGAAAGAAAGAAAGAAAGAAAGAAAGAAAGAAAGAAAGAAAATCAGAAGCGTTTGCCTCCACCTTTACTCTGAATGCGAGTGAAAAATAAAATGGAAATAAAATGAATTATCTTTCTGACATGCTGAGCTGATATATGAAACCGTTTCACACTTTTCCATCTGCCACCAAACTCCTGTGTCAGCCACATTTTAGGATACTAAAAGGTTTTATGTGGACAAATCGCATGGCTCTATCACAAGATAAACAGAACTACCCAAAGAGTAGCATCAGAGTGTACATTATCTGCAATTATGCGTATAAGTGAGAAAGCGTTTAAAAACAATATCCATCCATTTCTCCAGTGGTAGGAAATCCCTCATTTTTATGTAGTATGTAAACTAATTCTGTTTACCAATAGTACTCCTAAAATTAAGACATTCATTTCCTGTCCCTGAATAATAACTGTAAAGATCATTTAAGCAGATTACATTGAATGCAGAGTGGCAAACAACTCCCATAAAAATCTACAGTGTACGTTATCTGCAGGTTTCTGCATTTAATTACTTATCATTGAAAATAAATAGATTGTTGTGGAAGGACAGGATGGGGACCCCCAGTGAGGTGGCTATTTTTAGGCTTGGTGTGTGCTGTGCCTTTAAGGGGAGCACACCATGCAAAGAAGCAGGGAAAAGGGAAAAGGCCAAAAGTGTGGGAGGGTGAAGTAGTGTTGGGGTGAGACCCAGGGCAGTTGTCAGCAACAAAAAGAAAAAAACCCGAAAAGCCCAGGGAGCGGGCTCTGGGTCAGCTTAGGGCATTATGAGTCAGTCCCAATAGGCACAAGGTGCTGTCAAGGGGCTGCCTGCATGCAATGGTGCAAGATTGATTGTCAGTTGGGTCCCAACACAGGCAGCAGTCTCTAGCTGGCTTGCCCATGTCTGTGAAACAAGATAATGTCAATCTCTGCGAACTCGGACTCTCCTCTCCTCTTATCCCGGTTTGGTCTCCTTTTTGGCTCCCCAGGTTGGAGATAATTAATGGTTTCCTACTGTGCCTGGTGGCACCTATCGCCATGCTGGTAGGAATACGATTGGTGATTAGAGTCGCTGGGTCTGGTGCTGATACTTTGGCAGTCTGGTGTCATTGAACCCTCCCCACCACCACAATGTAAAAATACTTATGGATAATTTAATAATAGAAATACTGTTATCCTTTCAAGGAATAGCAGGTAGTATGAGATGGTTTGTTTGGATTTGGCAACATCAGGTTACTAACATTTCAATGAAGATAATCAATTGACTTCTTTAAATCGTTACATTCAAATCATTCAAACAATACACAGATTTTCTTAATAATTTAGACATAGTGATGCAACAGACCACAACATTTTTTGGCCTCTTCTAATTTGTATATAAAATTCAACTCAGTTTATTTTTATAATGCTTTTCACAACACAGTTTTCCCAAGGCACTTAACAGGAGTGCGTGGTTATTACAATGTACTTTGAGAAAAGTGTAAAACAACCAGAAGACAACAGAGGAGAGCAACCAAAAACTCCACAGCAAAGAGAAAATTTCTGTAGGGGTCCAAGGTCAACTGGCCACCCACCGTCTTGGACACATTACCATTACACAGAGCACGGAAAGATTTTAGACCTTTGTATATTCATGGGATACACTGTGGTCAGTTCCATTATCTGTGAGCTGGTTCTTCATGTTGATCCTCGAGAGATCTTTTTTATAGGTTTCTCTGATGATGTCGCACTTGGATCTGTGGGACCAATACAGATGGTGCCCATGTCAGACAACATCCCGACATGTGGGGAGGAAAAGATAGCTTGGATGGTCAGAATGGATGTGTATGCCTTACTGGCAAACACAGAGGACCACATGGGCATGTAGAACCACACCAGCAAACATAATTACAGTGTGTTATAAGTTGTGGGTAAATTAGATTAAAGGAGTTGGTCTTCAGTCACAACTTAAACACTGAGACTCTTACGTAGGCTGGAAGAAAGTTTCATAATCTAGAGGCCCTGTAATTAAGGCCTTCAGTGCCAACCATCAATTTATTTATATGTGAGATAAGAAGACATGAATTCTGCTATCTAAGTGAAAGGTTTGGGCTATTGAGGTTTTTCAGTTCCATGAAGTAGGTGGGTAAAAACCTTTAAGTGTTTTATATGTTAGAAGAAGAACAGTATCAAGATAAAAAGCTCTAGGTCAGTTTTCTAAATTGTTGTTTATTTTTAAATTAAACACTTATATTAAACACCTCTTTCAGTGATGATCATCTGTCAGCTGTGCTGTGCATAGCAACATCAGGAATTATCCCGATCTTTAATGCACTGGCTCAAATTTAATCAGAGACTTAATTCCTCCCACTGAATAAGTTGATAAAATATCAATTTTTTTGTATTTTGGGCTACAGATAGATGACTACTCTAGTGTTATACAATAAGGATAAGATAAGGAATAGTTAGGAATAGTTATGGCATGGTAGAATTTGTTTGGCCCTCATCAACAATCTGGGTTTTGTATGGCCCCCCGGGAAAAATAATTGCCCACCTCCACCTTAGATACTGCATCCACATGAGATTTGAATGAGAGGATTGTGTCTAAAATGGTGCCCAGATTACCGACTGAACTACTAAGGTGAAAACTCAGTGCCTCAGAGTTGAGCACAGAAATTATTGCAGTCTAATCTGTACTTTTTCCTCTGATCAAAAGAACCTCTTTTTTCTTGTTAAGTGACAGAATGTTTTCACTCATACATGTTTTCATGTCATTAAGGCAGTAGGCTAAAGCAGTTATATCAGAGTTGTCATTAGGTGTAGCTGATATATAGATTTGTATGTCATTGGTATAGGAATGAAGGATTACATTCCATTTTCATATTATATTTGCCAATATTAGCACGTACAGGGAGACCAGTACAGATCCAAGAACTGATCCATGGGGTACTCACAATGTGACTTGTGATATTGATGAAGAATTACTGTTCATAGAAATTTGAACATAGTGATAATGATTAGTTAAAAAGGTAAGCCACTTCAGCACCATTCTACACAAGTCAACTTCCAATTCCAATTCGGGACTATGCAGTAAAACAGAATGGTCATCTGTGTCAAAAGCAGCAGTAAGTTTGATGTGCAAAAGTATCTTCATGTTTTCATCTTGACTTGTTACTTTCACCTTTGAAGCTGAACCCCACTATTCCAGATTTCTTATTCATTTCTGGTATTTGATATTGTTAACTCCATTCTTAAGCATGTGATTTACATGCTTTGGTACTATAAATATAGATATGGATGGATGGATGGATGGATGGATGGATGGATGGATGGATGGAGATTTCAAAACTGGTAACGTACTGTAGAGAGTTGCAGAGAACCTGTACGCTATCTGTAGAAGCATATAGGAATACCTGACATTGAATGCAAGCCCATCACAGGGCACATGCAGAAATGACAATTTAGAAATGCAAATTAGCCTAAATGCATGTCTTTGGACTAAGCAAGGAAACAGATGCGACACAGGGAGAACCTGCATTTTCCACTAACACAGAGCCACAATGCGAACTCGCAGCCCTGAATGTATGAGGCCACAGTAATACGCAATGAGACATTGTGCCACCTGAGACCTATATAAATACAACCTGCAGCCTAAATGTAAAGACGACTAGAGTGAAACAGTGATTGTAAAGTATAGGGGGCGCAATACATCACGCAGCTTGTTTCTAAGTAAGCAATACAACTGTGAACACAAGGCTGCATTGTAAATAGTGTGCTGGGCTTTGATCAATATTCAAACACTTGTCAATCAAATTGTTAGCCCTCAAATCTCAAGATGCAATGCATAAGTAATATTTCTAATACTGCCATTGAAACAGTCACATTTTTGTCAGAAGTAATTGTCACCTGAGATTGATCTAATTGAAAATTTTTCAAATACTAATTACTGAAAATACGTATTTATAATCCCATACATACATCATGAAACTTTAGTTCTGGTTTCACTGGTTGCACATGTGCTCCCTACATACTCGTATGTGTGTCCTTTCTCTTAATGACAAAATTCTCTTCACATAAATTCATCACCCTTATATAAAGATGTATAAAAATCTCAGCTGAGTGCATGAAGCACTTGTTGCTTGTTGGGTACACCAACATGCAGGAATGGCTACAATATTCCCCATTTTTTGTCACTGACTGGGTTAGGGATACCACTAAAGAAATCATAACAGAAAAATGAGTGTGCCAATCTATAAATTGTGCCCGTCCTCATTTAGCCTACATTACACGATTCAAACACCATCAGAAATGAAGACCTGCTTCGATCAACCAATACAGATTGACTCTCAGATGATGTCAGGGAGAGGAGGCTGGGACATGTTCCTGGTAAGCAACTGGAAGCTCTATCAAAGGTCGCATTATGCTGGACGCTGCAAAGAGAGCGGAAACAAGGTTGCCCTCGAAAGACAATGCATCAGTCCTTGAGAAAAAAACTGGAAGAGCACCGCCTGACTTGGAGAGAAGGTTTCAAACTGATCACTGTGGAGAGCAATTATGGAAGCCTCACGTGGCAGTGCACATCAGGATGAAACCTGAAGACAGCACTATTCAGTGGTATACAAAATGTGTCGATTGAGAAAAATTTTAAGTGGGATTTTCTGCATTTCTTTTGCACGTTTTTGTTTATGATCTGTAATAAACATTTGAACAGCACTGGACACTTATTCTCTGCATACAGCTGATGCCTGTATATAATCTGCATTTTTACCATGTTTTTCTCCATATGAATGTCTTCTGCATTGAGTATAAGAGGGACGTGGTGAAGTTACACTGTTCAGGCTCAGAGAATGAAGAGAATGAAGGGCAACACAAAAGAACAATCATCAAACATAAAGTACATTGGAAGCTCGGGCCCTGTTTTCATACAAATTGCTAGTCACACAACTCAGAGGTAAGAACAGGAAGCCACCATTTGACAAATCATTTAAACAATTACTGCCGCTTCTAACACCCAGTCACATTTCAGTGGATCGAATGCCAGTTCATCATAGGGCATATACACAGTGTATATGCACTCACTGGCCACTTTTTTAAGATCACCTTTCAAAGACTGAGTAAGACATACTGTTGTTCTCAGAACAGCTTGACTTCCTTGTGTCATCGACTCAACAAGGTCCATTCATGCTGCCAATTCTACTCTCCCATTCTACTAAATTCCAAGGTGCTCTATTTGATTCACATCTGGTGACTGAGGAGGCCAATGCAGTCCACTAAACACATTGTCATGGTCATGTGACCAGTCTGAGACTCATGCAAATTGAGTATTATAATACTGGAAGTAACCATTAGAAGTTGGGTAAACTGTTGCCCAAAAGGGAAACTCATGGTCAGAATCAATACTCAGAAATGCTGTGGTATTTACACAATGTTTGTTTGGTTTTTAATAGGTTACAGTGTAGGCTAAGAAAACATTCCCCACATCATTACACTGCTACCAAAAGTTGATGAAAGGCACGTTGGGTATATGGATTCATACTGAGGCAGATTTTCCGATGTGTCAAGGGCAACAAGGCACAGGCTCTAAATGTAGGCACTTAAACACAGCCTATTTAACTCATAATTAAGAAAACTTAGTCAGAGTCTTCAAAAGGTATTAGATCGATTTCTGGAATCCACACTGTTAAAAGAGACATTCAACTTGGTGTATGTAAACTTTTGACCCACTGAAAATCTGATATAGTAAATAAAGGCTGAAATAAATCTCTCACCTATGATTTTGATACAGTATTACCTCGTATGGAAATAAAGTAGATGCTCTGACTGACTTCACACAGGAAATGTATGCTAATTTGACATGTGTGGAGTTTGAAAGTCTTTAGCCTAGGTGTATATAAACTTTTGGCCTTAACTGTACAGGTATATATATTTAGAAATACAGAACCACCCTGGACAACATATTTATGGCTTTATATAGCAAGTCAGGATTAATTAAATCTTTGAAATGAATTAAGTATTGCATTAAAATGCTTATGCAGGTGTATTAATAAATTTACACAAAAAGGCTTATTTTTTACTGAGTCCAACATGAAATGAATAGATTACATTTTCTGTAAACTCAACAAACTTTGACATTAGGTATATAAGGTGCATGAAATCCTGTATGATTTTATGCTGTTGGCAATGCTTTTTCGCAAAGTTTACTGTTTTAATATTTGCAGCAAGTAGAGTGTGTGGCTGAATTACGCTGTTAAAATGTATTATCACACTTTTTGCTAAACCTTGGGGTCATTTAGTGGAAGTGAGTATTCCGCCCCTAGCCAGCGACATAGTTGGAATTACCATAATCATATTCACTCACAGAAGCAGGGGAGACTTGCGTCATAAAATAGAAATTATTCTCAAAATTGAACTCCAAGGTGACATATTCTTCTTAAAAGACAGGTTTAGAACAGATGGTTCATTGGCATTTTATTACACAATGTAAAACACTCCACAGTGTGTAGTGTACTGATCTGGGTCCTTTTAAAAAATTCTTTTTACCAGCTATTGTTATACTTCCTATTTCCTCATACACACATGAATTAAGCTGAATAATAGCAAAAAACATTTAGGTGTTTTTTTATCGATAGATTCCTTTTTTTTTAACAATAGAAATTTTGTCGGTTCTTTAAATGGCCCATCAACAGAGGAAGCAAAAATAACATGCACTGAAAAACAGGACATGAAGTCCAAATGGATGTGAGACATATCCTTTTTCCTCTTAATAAGAAGCCTGAAAAAATATCTAGACAAAACTCTCTCATGCAGATTTTTTTTTTTTTTTTTTTAGTGTGTGATTGTTTATAAGAACATGTGCCCTGCAATGGTATGTTAATCTGTTTAGGGTAAACCACTGCCTTCTGCTTTATATTTCTGGGTATAGGCTCCAGGACCCCCAGTACGCTGTACTCAATAAGCGGCTAGAAAATGGATGGATTTATATTAATATTTATTGTTCTGGACACAGATTTAAAAATGCAGGTTAAGAAAACCATGCAATTCAGTTTTTCCAATCTGCTTCAGTATGGTGCAAAATCAGCAAATGCTGAGAAAGATATGATTCAGTATTAAATATACATCTGTTTTCTTTTATCTCTAATTCATTCTAAAGTGCTGTATGTCTTGAATATCCACTTTTTCTAGCACTGTTAGACGGTTGAGGTGGAGAAACAACACTACGGACAAAGATTCATGCTTGATGCTTTAACCTTATAATTTCTCAAGCACTAGTCTATTGCACTGGCACCATGAAATATATTTTGGATACTCAACACTGGGAGAAAATTAAATCACCATGCATTTTAGAACTCTCCCAGAGTCTTTAAGATTAAGGAAATCTATTTTGAAATAGAAGCACATTACCTAAATGGATTGTGTTTACTACTATTATTATTCAAATACCAATGTTGTCTGGGTCTATTAGAAAGAAAGAATAAAAACGAAAAAAAAAAAAAATACAGAAGCATTAGAGGTTTAAGAGTTTGGCCTCCGCTGCTGTCTTCATCTTTAAGAAACAGAATTAGAACAATAATGGCTGCTAAAATTAAGGCTTTTTGATGCATCGCTGTAAAGAATCTATGCAATTGTATGTTGAGGCAAAATCTGCAGAATGCTACAGTGTAATGAAATGTGAATTCATTTAAAAACTGATTGCGAGCACTCCAAACAGGACATCCAGCTGGGCAGGATTGCGACTTTAATAATGAACACCCCATATTTCAGAAAGGCTGTAAATGACTTCCTTCGTTCACTT
The DNA here is from genome assembly GCA_009936485.2 of Gymnarchus niloticus. Taxonomy (NCBI): domain Eukaryota; kingdom Metazoa; phylum Chordata; class Actinopteri; order Osteoglossiformes; family Gymnarchidae; genus Gymnarchus; species Gymnarchus niloticus. Next base: position 6,625,131 of record JAACJT020000002.1, on the reverse strand, counting down.
GATTTCAGCAAAAAAAAGGTACTATTAAAGCCATATTATAATGTCATTATTGCGGCTGCTCAATAAATTACTTTGTTGGTGTGTTTTAACAAATTTCATCACTTTTGTTTCTGCTGTTCTTAACCAGCTAACATCAACCACTGAAGAAGCGTAAAGAGAGCAGAAAAGGGAGGGGTCTAACTGTAATTATCTTTGACACCAGACCCTGCCCTCCATGAGAACCACAAGTAATATATCAGCTGATGATGTAATGGTCAAGCCACAAACAATAAAGGTCTCTTTGATACAGTCACAGATTATAATGGTTTGTCCCACACAATGAGTGGCTAAATATTCCCCAGCTAATGTTGCAATCACTCACTTTTAGTAACTTATGACCTGCTTATACATGTACATGTGAGCAATATTTTTAAATAGTAGTGTTTGGTGTCCATGAAATCTTTTTAATCTTTATCTTTCTGATACAGAAGCAGGAAAGTCAACACTAATATAATGCAGCTGCAATTGGGAATGTCTATTTTTACTGTTTTGATGTATAATATATAATGGTGTACTTACATATCAAAAACAGGAAATGGATAATATTTTTACTTTGCGTTGCCGAGGAATGATGAAGCAAACACTCAAAAATTTCCCCATATCATTATTGAATACTGCAACATTGGAAGCTGCCAGAAATTTTATATGATGTCCACTGTTGGGTTATTAAGATCAAACTGTCACCTAATGTCAGATTGTGATCACTAAGATCTCCTTGGAGAAAAATTATAGTTTCATTAGACATGAACAAGCACAGTATGGTCATAATGAATGTTCATATGTTCATGCGGTTATGCAGTTTGCTGCACAACAACACAATGTGGTCATAATGAATGTTAACGTGTTCATGCAGTCATGCAGTTTGTTGCACAGCAACACAATGTGGTCATAATGAATGTTCATATGTTCATGCGGTTATGCAGTTTGTTGCACAACAACACAATGTGGTCATAATGAATGTTCATGTGTTCATGCAGTCATGCAGTTTGTTGCACAACAACACAATGTGGTCATAATGAATGTTAA
>JAACJT020000002.1:6582245-6614014 GCA_009936485.2 Gymnarchus niloticus | reverse complement strand
ATTAGGCTAGGTTATGATTCATTTTCTCAGTGACCATGACCGGGTTGTGCATTTAGAAGATGGATGGATGGATGGATGGATGGATGGATAGATAGATAGATAGATAAAATATGTGAGAAAGTTAATTTGCTATAGGAACTAAAATTTTGGGATTTAAATTTTGTGGCAAACTATGCAGTTTACTATTTTAAGTTGCGCAAGATTCTATTGAACATTAAGCTCTTCTATTTTGAGTACAACTAGTGAGATAGCTGAATGTTTGTTTTATAATATAAACCAGTTGTACTGCATCTTGTATTCTCATTGTGTAGCTTAACTCAGCTTGCTTTTGTGGTCCATAAAATTATTATGCAGTCAGTCCATTCATCAATCTTCCAACCTATTTTCCTGATCAGGGTCTTGGAGGAAGCCTGGAGCTTATAACAGACAGAGTACATAGAGCACAAGGCATGGGTACACCCTGGATGGAATGTCAGTCCATCCCAGGGCACATTGGTACGCTCTCAGCAGTTTAGAGCCACCAGTTAGTCTAGCTGCATATCTTTGGACTACGGCGGGAAGTGAAGTACCTCGAAGGAAACCCACGAGACATGGGAAGAATGTGCAATCTCAAGACACTCCGTGTGGAAGTGGGATTCGAACGCTCATCCTGGAGGAGTCAGGCCATCCTGTTATCCTCTTATGTACTCTTTTTTTTTTTTTTTCCCCCTCTCTCTTAATAACATACCCTAAATATCATGAACAGATTAGTTTCAGTATTTATGTTTTGGTCCTGCTGTTTGCAGTTGTTAATGTTAACGGAGTTAGGTGGTATTTGGTCTGTCTTATTCCAGTGATCGTTTCTATGCCTTTTGTAGTGTTAGGCAACCAGGAGCTTTGAGAATACTGAGAATTAGAGGCTTTTTTTGAAACCATGTCTTCTAAGTTTCAAAATTCTCTATAATGGATTTGACATGGAAGACCGATTAGGGAAATGTCACGCAAAATACCAAGCAAAAATACTGATAATGTATTATAACAGAATGAATGAATACAAATAAACTCAATTTAACAACACACATTTTTGCTGTTTCCACTCATCCGTGTTGCACTACCTTGCTCGTTTTACGAAAGCCTAGGGCCTGACCTGCTCTCTCATGATCAATAAGCCTCTTTAACTGTCTAATTGGCCATCAGTCTCTGACAGGGAAATGCTTATAAACCCAGGGGTGTTCGATCTTGACTTATTTTCTCAGGATATGTTCTCGGGATCCCTGAGTAGCCTTTTGCTTAGCCTTCATGGATTCCAGAGTGAACACTGTGGGAGATGAATGGTGAAACGAAGTCCAAAACAGAATCATGCATAGTGCTATTTTTAGAGTAATATCTGCATCTCCTGCAGCAGCAGCTGCCACATATCTGGAAGTATATTCAATTGTTGCCACTAGGGGGAGATGTACTGTATCAAACTATTCGCTTTTGAGTGCGTGTGTATGATTTGATTTTTGTACCCACAAAAAAAAAGGGGGGGGGAGAAAATTCGCAGGCAGCGATTGACAGAATTTGTTTACATGTATAAAAATTTCTCGTTTTTATGGAACCACAAAATATTATGCTCCCACTTTCTACCACTTCACAAGATATTTTTTTTTCTAGGCCAGCCTTAAAACCAATGCTTGTTTTGTATAGGCCTGGATTTCAGTTTGTTCAGAACAGCCAGGCATAACAAACAACTGAAATTTCTAAGAATAGTTTGCATTTCATCTCTTGAGTTAAAAAAAAAAAAAAAAAAAAAAAACACTCCCAGTGTCGGGTCAAAAGGGATAAAATACACAAGCTAATGCAGTTTCTGATAAGGCTGAATGTGTAGTGTTGAAACAAGGTCTATAGTGATCCTCTTAAAAGGACGTTGACAGGACGAGGGTGAGGTCTGCTGACCTTCACTCATGTTTGCGCCTCCGATCTCGGAGGTTCAAGGTAAGCAATTCAATAAAGTCAACATGCTCTGGCATTTCAGTGTCCACCCACTCTGGACAATGGCAAACAGAGGGAAGGAATGCAAAATATATGCCTGGTCGCTTTAAAGGGGGGAAAAAAAATCCTCGTACTACTGTTTAAAGCTCCATCTGCTGGTACTCCGATATCAGGGGGCTTGAGTACTTCATTTCTTTTGTATTCATTTTTATTATAATGTGATTAACATGAAGCAAATTAAATGCGGTATGACCTTTACAGAATCTGTCACTGATTGGATTCTGCCTATCTCCCTGTATTTTCAGTCATGACTACTGTACAAAAATTGCTTTGAATGTCTCTTTGTTATTTTGTCAAAGACCATGATGAGGTCAGTGCTATATTAAGCAGCACATTTACACAGTATATTTAATGGTTTCTTTTAGATAGTATGCAAATTGATAAATTATAGACAATTTTAATGTAATGTGAAACAATTCCACTTTTTGGTAGCAAAGTTTAATCACCGTAGTAATTGTGTGGCCAATTTGTTGCCTAAGCAATAGTTATTTTGAAATCGAGGCCATTGTACATTTCTGACAATGGCTTGGAATAAGAATGAGAGGAAGTTGGTCGGGAGTAGCTGTTTCCTTTTTGGGCATGTACCCACACCACCCGGCAGCTTGTGCCTTTGCCGTGCTTGTGTGTCCATCTGAATGTCATTAATTGATACCAGTGTTAATGCTTTCGGTGCTCATCTAAGTCTCTCCAGTATTTCACCTTAATTGCCTTAATCGTCGCAGTCTAAGCGCCTTTGGAAGAAATGGCTACCAGTGGGTGGCTCTTAAAGGTAAATGTCATTGGCTGGTGAAATACTATTAAATCACAGTTGTATTAACTTGAACTTTTATTTTCTAAAATTGAAAACAAACGATGACTTATTTTAAATGCAAGTCCTTAGTTTGTGTTAAAATGTAATTTTCTGTGACAGTAACGTGCTTATTGGAAATTCAATTTAGTCCTAACTGATCAGAAAAACACAAAACGTCAATATTTTTTCTATTATGTTTTTCCTGTAAAGTATTGAGATTAAAATCTCTTGTGTCATAACTGAACAAAATTGTAAAGTGAAGTCCATCTTTCAGTTTTCCAGGTATATATTAACATCGTTAGGCACCTTGGGGCTATCAGAAATAGCATTGTGGACTGATGTAATAAATGCAAAGAACAGGACAAATTTGAATGGGGGAAGTAGTGCGAAGCTGGTGGAGCAGAGGACACAAAAATCTAGTGGTGCTTATTTAAGAACCAAAACCATTCTGGGGGTCCAACTCACTGCCTAACCCCCCCCCAACACCTTATTCAGAAGTATGTGTACATGTGCTTTTAGGCCCAAAGTTCAGAGTGGTCTCCTGTTCAGCTCTCTGTCAGGACAGCCGGTGATGGATAGCAGGTTGCCCCGTACGCTGGCTGTGTATCTGATGTGAGTCGAGGTTGCACGCCTTGCAGCTTGAACCCAGTTAAACTTTGCATGGAGGAGAGGAAGAAAACAACAGTGGTTTAGCAGCAATACTGCAGTGAAAGAAATACAGCAGCAAATAGGCCTATGTTGTTATTTAAGATACGGTCTCGGTTTAAACTCTGAGATGGAGGGGCATTCCCGTACATTAGCTGGCAGGCCGATAGTTTACTGTCGGTTCTGTTATTTATTTCAGGAATTACAAGGAAGCCTGCATCCCGAGACCTCCGAGTGCGAACTGGATTGTACTCATTAATCAGCTCAGTTGGATAAGTGGGAGCCATGACCTTTTAATGCCATATAAGGAGAATTTTGAAGTCTGTCCTGAACTTGACGGGAGGCTGAAGTGAAGGCACGAGAACAGGTGTAATGTAGTGATATTGCCTACTTCTGCAAAAAATTCCTATTTCAGCATTTTAAATTTGCTGTAAGGTGAAGTGGTCTGCAATTCTTGCTCCTTAAAAGTAAGATGTTGCAGTAGTCTAATCTCCTGTACACTAATGCACACTTTAATTTTCCATATCTCGAGTAGTCAGAAATCACCTTAGTCTTGTAATATTACCGAGCCGTAAGAAGCATTAGTTGAACAAAGAGCTAACATGGGCAGCCATGGGATCTTTAAGCGGTCTTTTTTTTCCAGTTTTGACGATGGAGGAGTTGTTTAAAACAACTTATGATCTAAGTTCCTTCAGTAAGCACATACTGCCAGTACTTTTTAATATTAGTATTGCTGTAGTTGATGAACTGACAGTCCTTTGTAGAGCAGTATAAAGAGATTTCTCTCTCTTATGATGGTAGGCGTTCACATAGACTGGATGTACTCCAGTTTGAGAGAGAGACAATGTGTATGTTTGTGAGTTGATATGTTTATCACATTATGGGAACACAATGTCCTCTGGAGGATTGAAAACCTGTTACTTTTTACCTCATGGCGATGTTTGTCATAAACTCAATAATAAAAAAAAAAATCTGTGAAATGCAGTCAAAAAACTTAAATAACCAGAAGTCTTGTATTTTGTTGGGTTACTTATGGTTAATGCTAGGGGCGGTAAGGGTTAGGTCCATAGAAATGAATGAAGCATCCCCATAATGTTAGAAAGATAAAACTGTTTCTGTATGGGTGTGTGTGACTGTTAAGATGCTCTGTGTCTACCATTCTGACGTCTTGAGTTTTTAAAGGAGCTATTTAATCCATATCTTGCTTTCTATAATCCCAGAGGTCTGAAACATTCATTGCTACCGTATCAAATAACCAGAACTGCTTCATTTACCAGTGAACGAACATTTGGTAGTTTGCATTGGACAATAACCTAATAAATTAGTATTTAATATGATTTTGAAGATATAATGTAAATCAGATTTACACAGGGGCATATGAATTTTAGTTTAGGTGCAATGTTGTTTTCTAGTGTGATTCAGGAGTGCTTAAATCTTGACAAGTATGGGTTTTATGGAGTGTCACAGAGATCCCAGGTTGGTGCCAGGAATTTTCAAACTGGGGTTGAGGAAGAGTGGGACAGGCAGTTTGGGAGTTTATGTGAGATGACTAATGATTCCATCTGGTTACCTTTGGGATGATTGTTGCAAAAACTCTTGCCCCAGACAGAGACTGGTCCAGGCCAGGGTGTTTGCAAAAATCGTTTCAAAGGTTAACAAGACTGTTCTTTTGAAGACCACCTACTAAATCTATATCCAGGTGCTCCAGGAACATAGCCTACTAAATCTGTGGTATCTCCGTAATCTGATATTGGTAAGAGGCCAAACAGATCCATCCACCCACCTTCACAGGGCGCAAGGCTGGGGTACACCCTGGGCGGGATGCCAATCCATCACAGGGTACATGTATGTATACGTGTACTTGCATAATCATCATCATACACTGTACCACAAATGGAGTAAATCTGTGTACCAGGAGTAAAACTGTGAAATACGGGGAGAACATGCAAATTCTCACACACACACACACACACACACACACACACACACACACACACACACAGGAGTTGGGGATTCGAACCACCAATTCTCTAAACAGAACTAGACACTTTCAATTTCTATGAGCGTTTAACGCATCGTTGAAACGGCCCACTTGTGTTTCTGACACTTTTTATCATTGGTGCCAGCATGGACCAAATAGCTGATGAGTTCATAGCAGGTAAAGGAATCCAAAGGAAGCTCAGTGTAAGAACTCTTACCATCCAGGAAACATTTTGCAGAAACAGGTGTGTTGTGACCATTAGGAATTGGAGCAGTCCTAAAGTTTTCCATGACAAGCATTGGTTTCAGATGTTCCACTCGAAAGAGGGGATCTATTTGTAGGTTTAATTGGAGACCGCTGTGCAGGGGATGTAATCTTTGAGCTCTTAGACCCCTGTCCGACTGCGACCCGGGACTCATGGCTGAGTGCTGCTGGTGCTGGCGCCGAAGTGGAGACAGTCGTGCTTAGAGGGTCCACAGCCAAGTCGAAAATAGCTGCTTAATCTGAATGGACTACTCTGCTTGTTTAATATCCAGCTAAGTCATAATGCATCTTTCTACTACACAAATACTGTGCTCCAACTCACTGTAAAGCATTTTTAGTGCTTAATGTCTTATGTGATGCTAAAACTGTCTAGTGTGCATACAGTACGGAACTTATGAAACAGACGCACCCTTGTTGTTGTGTGTGCCCAAGGCTTGACTTCTGAAGTTTTTACTTTTGCTTCGACTCATTCTGTGGAGTGTACAGGAGATGGGCATTACATTTCCATCAGCTTTGCGTGCTTGTACCTTCATTGCACCATTGGGGTGTCTGAATAGCCAGTCAGAAGAGAAGACATTCTAGAGAAATACTGTCAATATGGTCGCCAGTAGTCAGCACTGACTTGACGGCACTCCATGCCTCCAAATTTCCTTTCACCCTTCTAAGCGACAAAGGGTGGTTTGTGTGCCACTTCTGCTATTCTACCCATAATCGGTTGTTTTATAATTAAGCCTTGGGCAGGTGTAATATAAAATTAAGACTGAGAAATACATTTGTTCATGTATTTCTCAAATGAAATCTTACTGGTATTGTAATTTCTACAGCCATGTAAATAGATGGAAAATATATCTTTTGCTATAAATTTTTAAATGCATTACTACACTTGCGTCAAAATTTGTGCATGTTTTCATGTACAGAAGGTTTAATATCGTATGGTACAGCCGGTTGTATACAAGTAAACCGAGCTGTTCGGACTGCAGTCAGGTAGCTCTCTAGAAAGTCTTTCAAAGAGGAATCGACATGATATTTCAGGAATCAACAAGCATAGACCTGTGTGTCTGACTGTGTGCCTGATAATGGTAACTGTGGTGACTGAGGAGAAGTGTATTCTTGGTCAGATCAAACTGTAACAGGACTGCGAAAATCTCCAAAATAGGAAAGTCCCATACGGTGTCTTACTGTTTTTGGAATTACAGTTCTATATGTATTCTTTCAGATATCTCGCAAGCCAAGAAAAGATTGTGCTTCAGCACAAGATTTTTTTTTTTTTTTTTTTTATGCAAACATGTTACCATTGCCTCAGTGAATAAAATGTTACTGATCTTGTATCATCTTTCCATTTTCAAATTCCTGTTATACTGATCACACTTCAAAAGATGGTGTAATCTGCATAAAAATTCACTGTAAAACAAATGTTGGTTTAACTGTTTAGGACATGGAAAAATAAATGTGCTTCATCTTCAATACCCAAGAGCAGCGATTTTGCCTCTTAATATTTCTGCAGCATTATCAGTGTGCATAACAGTCGGTGTGACTTAATGCATGCTAAATGTGAGCTTCTGATGCTGTCATCAGTCTTGCGGTTCCTGTTAGTGAGACTTAATCGACTTGCATTGGTCAGTATCTCAGGTCAGATGTCTCATCTAGTCTGTAGTGTATTACAATATAGCTTCTGACTTGGGTGTTCTAAATTACATTTAGAATGGATTCAGAGATTATTTTTTCTTTTATACTAAGTTCTTATTTTTTCTTTTATGTAACGCATTTTGCCTTAATCTACTGCAATGTAAAGCCCTGAATTCCTGTAAGAAAGGTGCCATACAGATGAACTTGCTTCACAAACATACACTGATAATAAGTAATTAAGTAAGAATGTTTAATAAATGAGAATAATTTTAGCATAATGTTCAATGCAGCATTGCATATTTAACCCAACGTCCTCTGTGTTTATTAAATTGCAAGATGCATTGTTTTTTTGTGTCTGGCACATAAATGTGTCATAGGAGAAATTACAGTAATTTGCTAAGCACTACAATTGGATTAGATTGTCCTTAGGTAGAGATTAAACAAGTCTAACCGCTGTGCCTGTTTCGTGAAAGTATAATCCTGGGTTTTATCTCCAGTACATATCATATTCCAGTTTGTTTTTTCTTTCATAACTGCATCACTGTTTTGTTGATGGACTCCCATGTTAGCATGATGGTCTCAAAACAGATGGGGAGAAAATGATAACTGTGTTTCTAGAAACCTGAGATGAAATTGTTGTAAATAACTGTACCGGTGGACATTTATTTGTTGCACTCCATATCCAGACAGCAGTATTCATGGATGATTTTTGTGTAGTTGACTGCCTAATTCAAGGTGCTTGAAGTTGGTGATCCAGCAACAACCAACCCTTGCTCATCATAACAAATGCTGGTGAATGGTGACATACTTTATGGGTAATGGTTCCAAAAAGGAAATATGCTGGACTAATACAGATGTTGGAAGTAGTGAAACAGCAGGTCCTATGTTGGATTGTATCCACTGCTTGACAGACAAAATGCCATTTCTGCTTTTACCACGATAGAGTGCTTAGTATAGTACAGGAACATTAAAACTCACCAATGACATGGCTCACGAATGATGCCCTCATGAGAGACAGAACTTCTCATTAGCTGCTGTGAGCACAGAAATGATCCCAAATTCACTTTGGCGTCAGGACTTCTGTTTAGAGCTAGTCATTATTGACTTTCTAATATATATTTTAATCATAGGAACAGTGAAACTCATAGGGTTGGTGTGTTTAAACTCTTCCTTTTACGGGTGGGGGGTCGTATCTATAAAAATATTCACCTATTGTATATCTTTGTCAGCATTCATCCCTTTAATGTGTGAAAATATCATTTATCTTCCAAATGCTTATCCTGGTCAGAGTCGTGCAAGGCCTGTAGCCTATCCTGGGCAGACTCTGAAAAAAGGCAAGGGTGCACCCTGGATAGGAAGCTAGTGCATCACAGGGGATGTGTACAACGACAATGACACATTACTCAAACAGTTTAGAGATGCCAGTCAGCTTAATGGTATGACTTTGTACCATGGGAGGAAAACGTGCAAAGCAGGGAGAAAATGCAGATTTCTTACCTAGAGGCAGAATCTGAATCTGAAAACCTGGAGGTTTGAGGCACCAGTGCTATCCACTGAGCTACTGTGCTGCCCTATATGAAATGATATTGTGGCAATAAATTAAGGGTAAAATGCACCTCATTATGGCATTATGAATTTGTGTAATCGGGTGTGGAAAGGCTAATTTTCATTATCTCCTCAGGCTGCCTTTGGTTTAACATAAAATTAGTTACAGTGATGGTTATATGATCATCTGAGATCATATTTTATGATGTCCTCCCAAAAAACTCCCACTGGAGGTAATTCTCCGAGATATGAAACAATGCAGTATATGTGGCAAACATAAGACACAGCTCTGAGGATTGTGTTTTTAATTCTTAGGCTAACTGATGGAATCAGTGAACGGGGTCAGCGATTCACACTTTCGTTTGTTTTCTGAAATGTCCCTTGAGGAAAAACTGGGAGCGATGAGCCTGGGGTTACCTCAGCCATTGAATTAAGAAAAGAGAAGGAAGAAAAAAAAAAAAACAGATGTTAGGACAGCAAATGCTTTTCTTTTATGGTTTGACAATCCGGAAAATCTAATGTGGAACCTTGATAAATTTGAACATCCCCTTCGTAGATGACATGCCTTAGTCCAAACAAGGAGCCACAGATCTGAAAAAAGCCATCAAAAAAGACTGTAACTTAGCAGTGATCGGGAAAACTTTCATGAAATACTGCCGGAAGAGTAATTTATAATAGAATTTAATTTTGTTATCAGATATAAATCTGTGTGTTCTGTTATAGATTTGTTTTGTACACAGCCTGTCTGTGTTCTGGACCTGTTTGATGTGCAATCCAAAGGTAATTTTTTCAGAGCCCCGCCTGATAGCTTCAGTGCCAAGAAGTTATACCAAATTGAATATTATCTTGTGAAATGCCACTCTAAGGAGGCTTTACGTGTAGTATTATTGGGAGAGTATCAGGACCAATGCGGCCATAAAGTGTGGATTAAAGTTTATATACTTGTTTGTTATGCAGTGCAAAGAGTGGCATCTTACAGGTATTTCATGGCTGTATTGTATTTGGCATAATTGAACAGCAACTGTTTCAAGCATTGTAAAAATAGCCATCATACATTGTTGTGTGCAAGAAGAAATAGAATGACCGTGATGGGGCAAGTTTAGAAGATAAATGTGGGAGAAAGTGCTTTTTTTCAAATTATCTTCAAAGGTACAACGTCAGTCCCCAGATACTTCACCAAGGGATTTGTTGCAACCTTTCATTTTAAAAATCTCACAGAAAGATGGAGATTTAAGACCAGACGTACATGTAACAATCAAGGAATGGTTTCCTTCGTTGGGTGACTGTTTCCCTGATCCTACAAAGCCCCTCATCTTTCCAGTGCCAGCTTCAGCACGCTTCAAACAAGCATGGCTCAACTGACAAATCCAATTACTTTAATCAGCGGCCTACATTAAAAGGAACCAACAGGTGTTAGGTGAAACTGTCACTGGAAATAAAGGAAAAGTAAAATTTAGAAAAAACATGTATCCACATATGTCTGTGGTTCATATTTATTTTTCAGTGTATGTGGATTTGAATGAAGTGTCACAGGTACATTGCACCACGGTTGCAAATTATTGAAAACAAGACGAAGTAAGACTGCTTTAAAAAATCAATGTTTATCTACAAATGGAAGAAAGACCCATCAGTCTCGTACTGATTGATTGTCCATCTTGTTTTACATGGGAAAGGGGTTTTTGAAATCTGATTTTGTGAACTGAATGTTTGAGGACCATTAAGCCCACTGTGATGCCTGTCAATGATTGTGTTACTCTGCCAGGTCAATTTTCAGGAGAGGCATTTGGAAATCTGAGCGCAAACAGATATCAGATGGCATATTTTCCTCTTCATGCTGGATTTAAAGTGTTTTTTTTAAGTATGCAATCTGTGCAGTAATGTATGCAGTCAGCAGTAGACCTCTGCTTTTCAAGAGGAGTTTGAAAGACGTCAGGTCATTCTTTTATATAGTTTTTATTTATTGTTATTAAAAACGTGTATATTTTGATTAAATTCAGCTGAACCTCAAGGCTTTAGTTTAGAATTTCAGCATAGCAAAGACAAGTACTTTTTTTATGGGTGTACAAGGACTTCCATGACACATTTAGACTTTTATTCAAAAATAACTTTTGTCTATTAATTTTGTCCTGTGATTTCTTCTTTGGTGATTTAAAATTAAAAGGGAATCTAGTGCATCTCATTGCTTACTGTTGTTAGTCATATATGCTGTCTCTAAGATACCACATGTCTATCAGTCTAATCTTTGTAGGCTTTAAAAATACAGATGGAATTTAAATCACATAAATTTTATCTGGGAGAATTTTTATTAACTGCTTCAGTGGCTCTTAATATTTTAAACTACAATTATGTGATTAATGTGTCAAATTGCCATCTTGTTGAATACAGAGATTTCATATTTTTCATCAGGGAATCCGGCTCCCCCTGAAAGATTGTTGGCAGTTTCTTTAATTACTTTGTGATTCAATTCATTCAAAAGTACGATACACGACGTACTGGAAGAACAACAGATAGCAAAACCTTCTATCTGTTCTACACAGCCCTGCTGTCCTACCATCCTCCAATGATTAGTCACTGGCATTTCTGCATGTTTCCTGTCTAACATCAATTTATATGACAATAGGATAAAACCTGCTGCTTTCAGCAAAAGAGAATGGGGCTGGCAAATTTAGGTCATATTCTACAGTATCTTTGACAAGTGAAGCTGGCATTATGGGGGCAAGATTACTCAGGCGACTAAGACAGCTTTTAGTCTTCAGCAACCCACCCCCTTGAAAAAAAAAGAAAAAAATCTAAGTCCATTACCTGTTCCCTACTGTCAGATGAATAGAACCAAGGTGCTCTCTTACAGCACGAGTTGTTTCCAGCGAAATTACAAAAGGCGGCCAACATTCATACAGCTTCAGGCAGCTCCACGTTGACCAGTGCAGCCACAGCCTGTCACAACCCATCAGTGTCGACCACTTGACTAATGGAAAACCCAAATTGTGCAAAGTGGAAGAAAGGTTGATTAAAGAGCAGAAAACCTGCCCTACCCTTCCCAACTCCATTAGGCTTAGGGCCTTATTGCTGTTGTATTTTTGTTTTTGGATGTAGGTGTGAATTCAGGCGTACAATGCAACTACAGAGCTTTGGCTTTATGCCCCACTTCTGTCCCTGTGCTGTACCACTCAAGTGACTCTTCGCAACCAGAAACTCAAAATGTGAAACTGAGCTGTGTATACTAGGAACTTGATCAAAATCAAATGTGAATGAAGGCTGTGTGGCGTTACACTTGTATGGTTAACTAGTCCCTTTAGACAAAATTATCGAGGTTGACCTCCTTGATGTAAAGTACTTCTGCTTTGATTTATGTTATACTTGGTCCGATTTTGTGAGTTAAAAGACAAATCACTCAGAAAAGCACACGAGTATAAAAGCTACAGTATGTATGGGTGAGCTAAGCCGCTGCGTCTGAATGCGTCGCCATCTCGGATTCCTTCTGTTGTTTAGTAATCCGTGTGTCTGTTTATGTTGTCTGTTCTCTTTGGACATCCAGAATTCCTGCCTTGAACATTTTGAACTATGTTTGCATTATGTACAGTTGGTTGTCCAGTGGTTAAGTTACTCGTGTCTATTTGTATAGTGTGTTCTGCCTATTTTCTTTTGCGTAGCTGTTAGGTGAGAAACCAGATGGATTTTTGTTGTAGTTTGTACAAAACTGCAGTGAAAAAAGAGAAATCTTGTGTCTTTTTCAGGCTATATAACTGTTGATTGTTAATATTTTGAATTTCTTCACCATATGAAGCAAAGAACAGTAGTGCAGGTAAGGGTTTGTGTTGGAGCTCAACTTTGGGACTTTTGGCATGCACTCTTGGATTTATGAATGAATGAATTTCTATAAAATTTGCCTCTGTGTTGTACATTTTGGTGACACAAAGTTCAATTTTAATTGTACGTTGCACAGGTACCCACGATATCTGTTGTTGCAGTACAGCCTCCTACAGTCGCTAAGATCTCCAGCATATTCATCAAAATATTGTGCATTGAGATCATGTTTAACCACAGACAAAGTCATTGATTTTCATAGTTAATGAATATACTGGACTTTTGGGTGATAGGAAATTTTGCTCTGTCGGGTCATTTAGGGAGTTGATACTTGCTGAAATGATTTACTTTGTCACGGAATGCACACATTCTAAATATGTCTTAATATTAATATTTTGCATGTGTGTGCATGTCTATGGATGGATGGATGGATATACTGTATGTCTGTTCTTTAGGTTTAAGGCATTGACTGTGTACTTTAAAATACACACAGCCATTCGTATGTATAGTCAGTTTTTGTTTTACAGTGGGTACATACAGTTTCTGGCTGTTTTCACTGAAATTTCTGAAAAGGATGACTTTAGGAATTACTTGAATGAATCACCTGACTATGCCCTGCTTTTCGGTTTTACCAAAATCCACCTTTAAGAATTAAAATCTGTGCATTTCGTCTGTGCATTGCTTCAGAAGTGTCAACTCTGTTTCATTGATGAAAATGGGATCACTAATTATTCTGATCATTTTCTGTCTCTTATAGACAACATTATGGCTTCATGTAATTTTAGTTTTGAAATCCCCTGGCAAACGTGAGCATAAATTTGCACTTGTACTGTAAATGCATAACTATTAATGAGCTAAAATTAAACTCCACTGGTAACAGGGATATCATCAGTGGTGGGTCAGAATGTGGCTTAGGCTTTACTTTAATTAACTGGGGTCACCCTGGGGTTATTTCAGGTAGCACGGAGCACAACTCTGAGGAATAGCAGCACAGGATGCAAGTCCATCGCACGGCGCACACACCCTACAGGCAGTGTAAAGATGACGGTTCACCTTTTGGCATTTTCTTTAAGCTGTGAGATGAAGGCTTGGTTCACAGGGAGAACAGGGAAACCCCCACATACAGAACAGGAACAGGATTCAAATATTTTACTGGACAGGTGTGACCTAGAAGTGAGACCCATTGAAGAACTCACAAAGGATATAGACAAGGGTAGATTTCACTTACCTTTTACTGGTGAAATGGAGCTGACAATAAGTTCATATGGAAGGATCAGGAACATATTCATTATAACAGCCTAAATTAGGAAGACGGCAATGTCCCAAGACGACCTTTTCCACTTCTGAGTTACTATTTTACAATTCTGCTGTAGTACTTCATGTAGCTTAAATGACAGTCTTCTGTAGTGTAAAAAGGTAAAATGATGTACCGCATAAAAACTAAATACAATACACTACCACTCTGTGATTCGTTTTGTCATAAAGATAATGATTGCTTTGTGTTGCAATTTGCAGTGTATGTATACACGTGTAGGATTCCAAGCAAATAGGATTAAATGATTTTTGTATTTTATTGCCTGTTTCAGTATTTGTTTTTTTGTATCTTTCTGATTGTTGTGGAATAGTGCGAATGTCTAAATGACCATGATTTTTTTTTTTTTTTTTGATGTGTAAGAGAGGAAGGGCAAACATTGTGTGGATGGTTCTTTCTCCTTGAAGAGTAGTTAACATTGCGTTTGGATAATCTATTTAGAGGAAGCTTTCAGCGCCCAAGGGGTCGGCTCCTGGGACTGTTGGCTCCGGGGCAACATCCTAAGTGCAGTTGTGCAAAGATTTGTGTGTCTGCCATGTGCCAGGGGTGTCAGATTACATCTGTCTCACTATGATTGGATGCGTCATGACATTAGTGCTCAGAAGGGCATAAGAGCTACAGAGGCAAAGGCATGCAATGTCAGCCAGAGTGTGCTTGTCCTCCCTTTCGCAGACCCACTGGGATTTGTGTGGAAGTTTTGGCCCCCGTGTCTTGCTTCATAAGGCACAGAACTGAGAAGAAGAATGTATCGCACTATTCCCTAGAGGTCCTAAGACAAATTCAGCTGCTGAGGATACTGCTTTTTTCCTGCTGGTTTCAGTGTACTGCGATGTTTTTTTTTTTTTTGTTGTTTTTTTTTTTTTTGGAAAGGGAGATGGTATCTCCATTTTCTTCTCTCCCATCTGTCTCTGACTGTAGCTGGTCATTAGCATTGCATGTTTGTTTTTACTGCGGCTCAGAGAACATACTGTGTGGAACAAGTGTTGCTTGTCTGTTAAAAGATTTTCCCTGCATTAATACTTTGTGTGAACTCGATATGTAAAACAGAAAATTGCCCAGGCTCTTCCAAATCCCAAGCTTTTTATAAACAGTGTCTTGTTCTTGATTTTGGATTCGGACATATTGTACAACAGCTCTGCTTCACCCACTCAGTCTCGATAGTCCAGTTAACGTTGAATGGGCTGTTGGCAGATTGGATTTACCGCCGTATACTAAAGAACCTAAGAACTAGACTAGCCGTGCACTGCCATGTGAGGCAATGCGTGAAATGTGCTATTTAATGTGTTGCATTAAAACTTAAAATATCTCTGTAATTCTCAGCTACTTCCTATTTGTAGGCCTTTTTGGAGTACGTTTGCTTCATAATACAACATGCTTGTAAGCATTGTCAAAGGAGCATCGTATGTCAAGAATAGGACTTCTGTTTTATCCAAAAATCTGATTTAAATGTTTATAAAGGAAAAGCACAAGAAGTACAAACATATTGTGATAATCACGGAGACAGAGACATATTGCTTATAACCAGCACGCCGTCACGGGGTTTACTCAAGGTGATCAGCAACAAGGCAGCCACACGCTCACAATAAAGCCAGCTAAACGAGCCACGAGCGCTGTACAGCCTGGGGGTTAGCCACGCTAGCCCCACTCACACAAACACGGTGACAATTCAACACCGTCCACAATCTATCACACAGTACACTGCAACACTTTACAGTACCTGGAAACGCAATACAGCCCTACACATGCTATTTACAACACCCATATTTAACACTATTTACAAGTCCTAGTGCATGCTGGGACGCACCCTCGGGGCAGTGCCAGTCCGTGCCGCTACAGTATGGCATTTTCCTTTTTCATTATACTTCAGACACCCATATCCAACCTTCATATGTCACTAACAGAGTGGAGCAGCTTAAAATGCCATCTAACGTGAGGTCTGATACAAATTATGCTCTTGGTGATAAATAACAATATCCTGTTTCGGCTGAGATCCTAAGTGCTCCCAAAAGAACCTTCACATCCTCTGCAATCATGGGAACGGGTTTCTGCTCTTGTCTCAGGCTAAATTTGGAGTATTTAACCTCTTTAATATTGACCACAAAACGATAAATAGTGACTTTTTAAGTGCTTTCGCGGGACCTGTTTGTTTTGTGAAATTTATTTTTCCTTATGACTTTTGGTAAATCAAAATGAGTACAAATCCATGGAGGCTGGTGTGCATGGCTGTATTTCTGTAGAGTCGCGTCTTTTTTTAAAAGTCTGCATTTTGATGCAAGACATCGGCCGTGCTTTATTCCCCCACTCATCGTGTCAGCTGCTGTAGGATTTTGATTTCAGTTATATCCTCCATCAGGACCATCCTTTCACCCCTATTCTCCTGACTAAAAGACTACAAAGCAAACAAAAAAAAATATGCAACTGTAGCTAACAAAGCTAAATAAAACAGAAAATCAGATATTGCATTGGCGTACTTATTCACAGGCTTTTTGCTGTGGAGTACCATTCAATACAAACATTGTATCAAGTGCTGCATTCAAAATGAAAGCACTAAGGAGCTGCTGATAATTAAACTACAGTGGGAAAATAACCTCTGACCCCCTCAAGGCACAGCTGAGTGATTGGCTGATAAATTTCCCCTAATTCCCATTCCTCAGCTGGAGCTGCAGATTCAGCCCATCAGTAATTAAAAATGCACACAAAACACTCTGTGGTGATAGCTGTTATTCCGAAGATGTTGCCATTCTTTCAGGATTATGATCCTTTGATAAAGACATAAAGCATAGCCTCGAACCTTTCGCAATCACATTTACCAATCTCTTTTGCGTGACGTGTAATCATACACACGTTGATCTGTCTCTTCTCATGGTCTTTCAATGGATTGCATTATACCTCTTTAATCTCTTGAAAACATCATATTTTCTGTTTCAACGTAAATCCTTTTCAATACGACTATTTACCTTGCAGAAAATAACATCATAAGGTGATAAACATCATTACTGACAGCATTGATCAATAAAAATTGCTAAACCACAGACAAATATAAAATAATTCAATTGACTAAAAATGATTAAGTGGGTCAGTGTGAGCCCCTGTGGGTCAGGAGTCATGTCTGTGAGGTTGCTGGTTTAAGTCCCTGGGCTGGCAGAGTGAACGTATCACCATTGGGCCCTTGAGCAAGGACCTTAACCCCAAAAGTTTTCCAAGGGGTGCTAGATAAATGGCTGGTCCTGCGTTGTAACCTCAAGCTTCACTCTCACCAGGCTGTGTGTGTGTGTGTGTGTGTGTGTGTGTGTGTGTGTGTGTGTGTGTGTGCACGCGTGAGAGAGATGGAGAGCGAGATATGTGAAAACTAAATACCTATGTGCCTGTACTTGTACAAATGGCCAATAAAATTGTTTAATTAAATTTTCGTTACTGAGGATAATTACTAAGTGAGACAATATATTGTTGTGATGGAGTATTCTATGATTAGGGTGTGCTTTTTTATTAAGGACTTAGTGTGTCCAAATGTAAAACTCAACAGATGAGGGGAAAAAGTCGAGGTCATGCTTTTCTACAGTAGTTCTGGTGTTGATTTTGCCATTTCAGGGGCATTGACTGCCTCAGCCCAAACAATTGAAAGTCCTTTGACTCTAAATAATATTATGTAATGACCTTTTGAGGATTCTTGATAGTCCCAAATCATGGTAGGCAGTTGCTATTCCATCATCTTCACTGAATTGAAATCATGTATTTAAAAGAATATGATGGCAATCAGTAGAATTTTTGTTAGTTAACCTTGCAGACTTACGATGGGGCCATCATGAACAACTTATTGATGATACTTTTGCATGCCTGTCCTCTTTCCTGAAGAGTTCTGTCTGAAAGGTAGCGTTTTGCAGGGACTCAGTGAGCTAGCTGCCATTTAGCAAATAGTTTGTAGCCACCCACTCTTTCTAGGGTTGTCATCATTTATTATTATTGGTACCAGGTCTAACTTAATAAGGTAATCTAGGGGGTATTCCAGATAGCTGATTTGACAAAAGTTGTAGTTGAACCTGAATTCTGAGTGAAGGAAACAAAAATCCCAACTTCATGATTTGTCAAGATTCAAAACTTGAAGTCGGGCTTTCGGTTTCCTCCTATCAGAATTCGCTAGACTGATAACTGAGGTCAGGAGCTTCTTTCGCCACAGTTAAACCATTCATCCAGTTCATGCTTGTCACAGGGTTTACCTGAGCTTCTGCCAGTGAGTAATTTGAGCATCATCAGTGAGGATTTTTTCCCCTTTTAATTTGTTAGGCAGTATAGCAACCTCTTTACAAATGTCATGCTGTGATGCATTGGATAAATGAACAAAAAAACACATCATGGTACACTGCACAGCAACTTGATAAACCAGAAATGCCTGCCTCTCACGGTGCTTTTAAGGCGATGCAGACTGGGTTTGGTTTTGCTTGTCTGTTTATAAATATATTATTCAGTTACAGTATATGGGCAAAATTACCTGGAAACATGCCTGAGCTTCTATGCAGCATTATATATGTGACTATAAAATATCCTTTCGAGGCTGTTGTGATGAGAAACTATTGCAAAACTAATTTATGCCAGTATTTGTCTGATCTGGGATACTTCAAAAATACACTATATGGACAAAAGAATTAGGACACCTGCCTATGGAGTATTTCATTCTAAAACAAAGGTATAAATAAGAAGTTGGTCCTCTGCCTCCACTCTTTGGGAAAGGCTTTACACTAGATGTTTGAATATCATTGGTGGGATTTGCTATCATTCAGTGATTGAACATTTGCACATTTGAGTGAACTGATACAATACAAACTAAATTAGTTTGTAGGTCAAGAGCCACACATGTCTTTCTATTCCAAAGAGAAAAATGAGCTTTAGTGCTCATAATTTCACAGGAGAATTATATGTAGACCACAGTAATTAGTGAGAAGTGTATAAAAACAAACCAGCAAATTGCACCACCAGCAAAAAAAAGCCAGAAATTCATTTCAGAATCTTGTTTTAACGTAATATTTTCTCAGTACCTTCCAGTGCAGCAATTTGGAAATTATACTTGCAAGCTTTTATGACTATGCAGCTTTATGCAGTCTGTGTTAAAACTTATTTTCTTGTATATTTTGCTACAGTCAAAGCTTTTTGTCCTTATTGTATTACTCTGTCCAAGGACTTTTTCTAGATTGAATGCACATGGGTCAGAATAAGGTTGCATCACAGAAAGTCCCTTAAAAAAGCAACTGAGAGTATCTGCGTAATCCCCCCCCCCCCACTGTCTGTAGAACTGCCTGTTTTATGCCAAATTATCTTAAAATGAAATTTGCATCCTATCCACTAGTGAGAAACTGACTACATCTCAGCACTTGTAATGTAAGGTGATGATTGTATCTTCAAAAAGCGAATGTATCTAATGGGAGTAAATTAAGGAATGAATAATAGGAAATTAGATTTACCTGAGAGATTGTCTGCGTACAATAGGGTTAATGCTTTTCTTGGAATAATACAACAGCTCAAGTATTATGTAATAGAAAAGTTATGAAACTCTTGGAATATTTTCCTGTTTTTGCAGAGGCACCTAACCTGCTTTACAGTGCTAACTTTATAGTAGTAGCTGGTCCCAGTGGAGCACACTTACTTCTGAAGGCCCCAGCTTCTCTGGTACATGCAAAGATCGTATTATTAAAGCCCCAGCTGCAGGGACACAATAAAAGTTTGTTTTTTTTTTTTTTTTAAACATATATAATAATATGTGTTGTTTTTCTGTTCCCTAGGATCTCATTAAGCCAAATTAGCAAGATGATCTGGTGATCTTTTCTTGTGTTCCGAGCTCTAATCTAGCAGCCTTGTGTAAACATTGTAGGTGCCTACAATTGCATGGCATTGTTCAGAATGTCTAATTTGTAATTCATTTATATTTACACCAATAAATCCTGAATATTTCGCCTTTTCAGAAAATACAGTATATAAGGCAACTAGTTTTATGTATGTGCATGTTAGTTTCCATTCATTCATCCATCCATCCATCCATCTGCTTGTCCTATTCAGGGTCAATATATGTTAATATGTACATTTTTTATTGTTAAAAATCACTCATTGATACTGATATTATTTGTGACAGTTAAACCGTTCTGCACTAGATGCACACATGAAAATAACTGTGTAGTAGATTTAGGTGATTTTTGAGATGTCAGGACAAGACGGTTAAAATGCAGTTAAGATTCAGAAAGCAAAGTTCATGCAGAACTAAGCTGCAATTTAGGCAGATGACTTCTTGTCCATAACCAAAACAAAATAAAGTGTCTGTGACCAGATAATTTAAAACTTGTCTGTATATTTTAGATGCTAGTGTTGAAATTATGACAGACACGTTACCGCCTGGGGGTTGTTCCAGTCCACCATTTATTTCCCGAGTAATCCATTTGGTTTGCTAATACAATGCTTAGTGAAAATATGAGAATGCATTTGCTTTCAGGGATTAAAAATGGCCATTTTAGACTGTTTGCCCTTTGAGTTAAATTACCGCCTTCTGGATACACATAACAACACTCTGTAATGCAGCTTTTCCCTGCTTCCAAGGGAGTAATGTGTTGAAGGTACCACGGTAATAATTTTGGCTTTTTGGTAAAGAAGGTGTAGGCTTAGGCCTTGGTGATTTTGGGAGGAAATGGCAAAGAAAAGAGCAGCTCTCGTGCTTCCTTCCACAGGGATGTAATTTCCGCGACCGAGTGTGGTATTTGCCACAAAGAAGGTCCACACTTTAAAAAGTGGCCACAATCCCCGTTAAAGACATTATCATGGCACAGTGCAGGACTGACCTTTAGTCACAGCATGGATGGGATGGGCTGTAATGTGTAGGATTAACAGTGGCAGGACTTAGATATGTTTCCCAATTAAAGCCACACACTAGCTGAGTACAAAAGCAGTGTATTATCCAAAAGCAGCAGAAAATCAATGTCATCACTAGTTGTCCTTTGGTCTTTTCTTGTATATCTGTATAAGTTGTTGCTGCCGGCCCTCCGGGGTCCCTCGATAAACCCTCTCTGTATCCAGTTGCCCAGCAGGTCACTCACTTTACACTGAGAAATCACTATTCACCTCCCTGCTCCCCGGTGGCTCGTGGCCTCACAAACCATTGTCTCATCTCTTCTGTATGCCTCAATTATTATTGACGACATGCCTTATTTATTTAAATATGTGCTATCGATTTTGGAATTCGTAGGAAGTCTCGGCATTTGATCCACCTCCTCGAACAAGGTCTCTAAACATTTAATGAAATAGTTTGTGTTTGCAGCAATATCCTTATAACTTTTGATAAATGGAAATCAGCTACAAGCGTTAAATGTGTAAGAATGGAGAAACAAGAACATTTTGATGGCATCGGCAGTGATTCATGATTTTTGTTTGTTTTCCCTTGGGTCACCCTGCTTCCAATAGCATTCCTTATCATCAAACCTTGTGTAAAATCTTTCTCTATTGTGCCTGATAAGCTCAAGCCTGACATTTTCCCTTTTTATTGCTGTTTTAGTTATATACCATTTTGCTGTGATTTATTCCACCTATGCTGTGTCTTAACAGCACTGATATTATGGAGAAAGTCTTGAATCCAGACCAGAGATATTCTGATTTTTTTTTTTTTTTTTTTTTTGGGGGGGGGGGGGGGGGGGTTGGTAACTTTATTGTTTTTCTTGTTGGAGTCTTATCACTGACTGCAGGACCCCTTTCTCTTTTGACCTTATTTGAATTCAAAGATAAGCATCCCCAGGCAAAATGGTAGCAAATTAGTCCTTTATCTGTTTGAAAAGTCTGCTTTGTCATTTTGTGTCTGCGTGCAGAATTGAAACCGTATTAAATACACAAAGCTGCGAGGCCAAAAAGATGGGAGTCGTAACCTTGTGTTATATTTATTCTATGTTAAATAATTGGTTCAGATACACGACATTCTTGTGGTGTTCTTTTAATATGTCCCAAAAATGATTCCCAAAATGATTCCCAAAGTGTGCTTCAGTAGTACATCTTTTTAAAAAAGATGAAACATTTCTTTTGAATTTCACTATAGTCCTCATTCTTATTTTTTTTTTTTTTTCCCAGTTAATTTTATTGATTACCTTTAAGAAATTACTGACATTTCAGCAACCTATTAGGTCAAGTTTTAAAATCTGAATAATGCCAGATATTTTGTTAGCCTTCATACTATTGTATTTTTGAAGAAGGTTACTGTGACAAAGCTTTACTCTTATGAAGCTCTCGGCCTGCATCTTCAATAAGCCAAATTAGACTAAAATTCAGTTTTACCTTGAAAAAGTTTCAAGATAAAGCACTATTATCATATCACCAAATAAAAATATCAAGAAAATATTCAAATGAAAGCAGAAATACATAATGTATATCCATCCATCTATCCATCCACTACCCATTTATCATGCTCAGAATCAAGGAAACAGACATATATTATTATTAAGTCTGTGAATCAGTCTTTCTGCACATAGCTGGGGTTTGTGATTTTAAAGTTAGAGTAATCTAGAGTCGCATGTTCTGTTTATGCAAAATTGCATGAACACTTGCCTTACAAAATAAATGAATGATTGGATCCTTACTCTTTATGGGAAGTCTCAGAGTTTGAGCAAAGTGCACAAATAGAGTGGAGATCATGTCTTCTGTGCTTTCTTATTAACTGTCACTGTCTTTTTTCACCTGTGCTGTGAAGAGTCCATCAGCTTCTAATTTCACACATTACCTTCATGTATTGTTTTTATGTTTAGTGCTAAAGAGTTTTTTGTGCATTTCATTTTATGGCCAAACCTTCATAAACAGAGCAGTTGCTTCTAACCTGTTTACCTGCCACTGGTCACGATAAATTGTTGAAATTCACACTATTCAAATCCTGACACTTTTCTACCAGTACATCCTCTCCAGTCATGCCAAATACATTATAAAAGGAGATAACTTAGCTACACCTGCTCATTAACCCAAACAGCAAATCATGTGGCTGCAACCAAATGGATACAGACAGGGTCAAGAGGTGCAGTTATTGTGTGGCTAGGCATTATGAGAACTAATATATTTTAAACATTGAGCAATTTGTCGGTGTCATACGTGGTGGTTGCAGCAACTCAAATGCAGCCCATCCTCCTTTTCTTGTAGTACAGTGTCTAGAGTTTATAGGGAATGGTGAAATAAACAAAAACTGTCCAGCCTTCAGCATTTCTGTTGCTGAAAACACCTTGTTAATGAGAGGTCAGAGGACAACGGCCAGACTCGTTAAAACTAACGGGAAGGACACAACTGCAAAAATAACAGCTCAGTTCAACAGTGGTGTGCAAAAAGGTGTCTCTGAATATACAACTTGTCAACCCTTATAGTACTTTTGGAGACAAAAGGGGGTCCAATCTGATACCACCCCTCCGTGTCAGGGTTGCGAGGGGGTTGGTGTCTATCCCAGACTGGTATATATGCTGACCAGGATGCCCCGCTGTTTTGGCCTGACGGTATGTTGTTGGATCAAGGAAACCCACAAAGCACAGGGACCTGTAAATTGTACCCACAGAGGATGTCTGAATTCCTCTTGGCAAATGGCAGTGATGATTGTATGTCTATGTAGCCTTGCTTCCCTGATGGGGAAACGCGTGAATGTGATCCTGAGGCTTGGAGTGCATGTTCCCCACCCTTCGGTTTAGTCTGCACATCGGAAAGCCTCCAGTTCAACCACATATGTTTAGTATACCTGTAGAATGTAATGAATACCATTTTATACAAGCAACTGGGGGCAGGTGTGGTGGTTCTTGGAAAACAATGTATTTTGGACTGATGACTTGGAAAAGCACCATTGGAGAACTACATTTAATATATTTCCAATTAAAAAGTCAGAAAATTTGCCTTTACTTATTAACTTTGCTATCAAAAACCACACCCACTTATTGAAGAAATCAACAAAATTGCTAGCTCACACAGAATGCTCCAGCAGGAATAACAAATTTGTCTGTCTCCAAAATCAATGAAAAAAGGCTGTTAAGATTAGCACCAGTTCTGGATCAATGTCTGCAGAAACGCTCTCCAAATAACTAATAGTAATCTATAACAAAATCAATATAAGATCAATCTCATAACATGCATCGCAAAATAAATAGTACTTACTAACTCAGAAATATGCACACACTGAATTTACCCATTTTGGCAAGATGTCAGTGTCAACTATCACATAGGGATGCCAAGATACAGCATCCCTGTCTCAGGGCTTACTCAGTGCTCTGAAATGGAAAACTCGACTGACTCAACTACTACAGCTTTATACAGCTTAAATGTTTGCCAAGAAAAGCATTTTCATAAACTGTAAAACCGGAAAACATTTGCCCATCACACAACGATTGATTCTATTGACAAAACATACATGGGGGGGAGGGGGGACACACTCCCTAAATGGCCACAGTAAAATATTTCTCAAGCTTTTATCATTCCTTACATCTTTAAACTTACTGTTGTAATAACTCTCCATTTTCTGATGTGCACAGGCACACATCATTCCCCACACACAGACGGTGAAATGTAAATATAGATTTCTGTATTGTTAGACTAGTGTGGCTTTATTCTTTTTTTTTTATCCCACAATGGCTCCTGATTGTCCATTGTACCATTTTATAGTGATGTAAGCAATTGGCCAAGTGTAGAATAAGACATTTTATAGTTCAAAGAAAAACAAATGGTCTGCTGGCAACTGCTGCAAATTGTCAAAAAAGCCTCTGTTAGTTATGGTGTGGTTTAGAAGCAAGTCAATATGTGTTATGGTATCGCAATAGTTAGTTTTCTTTGTGTTTGGGAACGTGGGGGGTTATAATAATCCACCGTTGAATATAGAGAATAATAAAACTAAGGCATTCAAACGTTGATCTTTGCTCTGTTTTGTATGTTATAATGCAAAATGGCAGGCTTGTTCGCTTTTTAAACCTTTAAAAATCATTCCACAGTAGCTGCTATCCACATTTATTAGTACATTAAGGTTTTTGTGTATGTAATGTCAACCTGAGTAGCCATAGTCATATTTTTCTTTTTTCGAATGAGCCTGACTGATTTTAGAAGAGTTTGTTTAATATGGATGGTTTAAGGCAAGATCCATGTAAGCCACAAATCAGTTAGATCTGTTTTTTTTTGCATAACAGGAGCTATTGCATACCTGTGGGCTAATTTGCTCTGACCTGGCCTAGTGCATATGAAACTGTTCACTTGGGCAATGGAGCCTGAATTCCGATTTACTAACCGGAGTGGATTGGGATTTATGCACTGAGGAGAAAGCAAAGGAGTGTATGAGCACTTGGCTGTTGTGGGTTTGCCTTAATGAATATGCAAATTGTGGAATTCTGAGGAGAACCAACAACAAATTCAGAGACGGGAAGTAAATGAATGCAACATGCAATGGTAATTAATCAATGCAGCTACAGTGAGGGTACTGTATATACATGGTACGAGTGGAGGAAAACAGGTTCGAATTTAAGCCCAGACTCGTGCAGTGACTGCAGAACCTCCTAATGTATAAATGTTTTGTGGTCTTTCAATATATCAGGTTTGACAACATTACCTAACACTGAAAATGGGCCCATTTCATATTTACAGTAAATGTTCTTTGCGGTCCATTTTGTATATGAACATATTTGAGAAGTAACACAAAGGAAGGGAAACCAAATAAAAAAATCAAATTGCTATACATTCTGTGTCACAAATATACCATAATACTATAATGGAAAATAGACAACAATGGAACAAAATCATGATACTTTGTACAAAGATTTTACAAAAATGAAAAAGAAGTCTGAAAGCATTTGGGATATTTAACGTAGATTTTAATGAATATCCAGATTGCAGATGCTTATCCTGGTCAGGGTCATGCTGGGTGCCTGGAGTCTTTCCCAGGCACCTAACACATGGTGTGAATGTTTTTGTTGTCATATTTCCCCCCATTTATTAGTTTTGCAATTTATCCTTTTTCGACCACCCAACAGAGGAGCTCAAATATGATCAATGTCCTACTTGCTTTACAAACCTCCTGTTGATTATGGATTGCTGGATGACAAATACTGTGGTTGTGGGCAAAAAGCAGCATCCACAGAAGCCTCCACAGCCATGTCTGATGCTGAATATTGTTTGTGCTCATGCAGTTACACAAAGCGAAACTTTTCAATAGATCAACCAAAGTCATTAATGGCAATTCATTAGCAGATCAAGTTACTTGAATTATAACGTTCGGTAAATTACCTGCTTAACCTGCCGCATCTGTGTTCTTACTTCAAGCAAACCCCAATGTGGATAATCTGCCATGAGCTGTTTAATATTTGAAATTAGATGTGCGTGTTTTTGTTGGGCGCAATCCAACTATGGTATGTGTTGTTTGACACAAAATACAGCCAAACTTAATTATTTTGCAGTGGAAGATATAATTAATTTAAATGAAGTGAAGTTAGCTTTAATATTTTACAATTGATTTTGCTTTAATTGTTTAATATAATACTATGTGCAGGCTGACGCAAACATTGCTATATATTAGTAAATCTTGATGGCATTGCATGATATAATGAACTGCCCATATTGACATACTACGTATATCACCAAGTAAATGATTTTAACTAAGGCTAGAATTTTTGAGTGTCCTTTGAGTTAAATTTCATAAAGAAATGTAAGATAAAATGCACCTAATGACTTAATAGTTAAACTGACATATACATAATATTGTAGGGTGCATTACAATGTGGCTGATCTCTAGAAGGAGAGACTGAACACACATTTCAAAATAGACATAAATCTCTCTTTTTTTATAATAATTTGTTTGCCCTTCTTTAACCTTTTGTTACATTGCACTTCCTTGTCATCTTTCACTATCTTCTGTGTTTTATCAGTCCACAGAAGGGATACTAACAGCCCAAGGTGCCATTTGTGTAATCTTCTGTGTTGCCATGGCAAGTGATCAGTGACCCTGGGTCTGTAGGTAACTCCGGTAGTAAAACTCTGCTAACCCTCGTTAGCCTTGGTGTCTTGTTAGGGTTATATAGAGGGTCAGTTGTGAGGTGGGAGGAGGGATGGAAGTGTTAAAGGAGAGAAATGAGCAAGGCAAGGAAGAAGGACTCTCCAAGGACTTTATGTGTATGTCTGGCTGCTCTTACTTTGCCTCTTGTTCAAGTTGCTGTTCTTACAAGGGACTTTGTCCCCATTTTGCTTGAAAATTTTTACATTTAGGATCTGTTTATTACCTCTGTCATGTAATAGAAAATCAATACGCATATGCTATTCTGTAAGCCATCGTCCCAGAATCCTCTACTTTTATCTATCAAACTTCAGAATAATATGTAGATTCACAATTAAGCTATGACATTTGAAAATAAATTATTTAGTGCAGCTATTCCAGTTTTCTGGACATTTAGCTCTGTGGTCAATAATGTCAATGGGTCCTTTGAAAGGCATTGGTTTTCAGATCTGTTTAGAGTCATAGAATGATGTCAGATGCTCTGTCTGTGTAACTCAGAATACATTCTGTTCAGTAGCCAAATGGCATTATATTCTTCATCATAAATTCCATACATTGCAGTAATGGTTTATTTATTTATGGTCAATATTTGAAAATATATCAAATAGACTTTAATGAAGCATGTACAAATGGTGTGAGCAGGATAATAAGAAATAACATCTTCAAAAGAGAAAAACATTTTCTACTTCTGATCTAGTATCTCAATTGCAAGCAAATGAGAGAAACGGCTTGCTGCTTAATTTACGGATAACAAGCATACTCGTACTTTCAGTGTGAGGGTGGAGAAATCCAACACCCAATGTGTATGAGGCTTAATTACCAATTCAATCAGTAGAAATATGTCTGTATTCCCCTTTCCTTTAGTACTTCTTGTATAATTTTGATTTGTATATGAGAATGATATTGTCACTATTTTTGTCGATCAATATCGTTATTTTTGTCAAGGCACCTGCAGCAGCATTTGAGCTGGATCAGGTAGGGCCCAGGTAGAAAAATAAACATTTTAATATCCTAACATTTTAATGCTGAATGCAAAATAAGGCATTATTTTAGCGGCTTGAGATCTTACAATTTCACAATTTACTATTATTGTATGAAAACATCCCTATGACAATTAGTGTTAGATTTCCTGTATGAATTGGGTTTTTAAAAAGAAAATGAGGAGAAATTTAATTATTTCCCCAGCAGATTTTGTATATAAAGAAAACAGTTCCCAGCTAAATTAACTTTCAGTAATGTGTTTATTTTCATTTTATTAAATAATAATGCATAATGCTTTCAGGACTAGTAATTGGCTGTGGTAAGTATGTGGCCAGTGTCACATATGAAATGTATCCATATTTTTCGCAACAAAACTGAATACAGGTAAATGAACTGATTTCCCCCCAGGTTCACTCCACATCTCTTAGCACTTTAACCTGGTGCTCAGGTATGTCAGTTTCCACAGTTGTGTATATGGTTTTCTTAAAGGAGTACTGCAGCTCACTGCTGGTACCTAACTGCCTCCAAGATGGACTCAGTGCATTTGATGAGAAATGTATTCTTATTCTGGCTCAAAAGAAAGCATTAGCTGCATATGAAAAGAACCTCTAGCAAGATCTAAACAGAGCATTGAGAAAGTCAAAAAAAAAAAGACAGTGCAAACGGGCCATTTCAAAGATACTATGCAAGGGTGTTCTATCAAGTCTTACTTGGGCTGTGAAAATATGAATGCTAAATTCAGTAGTAAGGATGGGCCCCAAGTGTGCCATAGTCTGTTATGCTATAAAGCATGTGTGTATAATGCAACACTGCTTGCAAAAGGTAAGAAGGGAAAAAAATGCACTAAAGTGCTAAATTTTTATAAGGTGATAATTTTGTGTCACCGAGTCACAGCAGGTGATGGTGAGTTTCCAAATTGCAGACTTGCTCAGGCGTGGTTGGTAAGTAGGGGAAAGATGTCTGAATTATGTTGGACCTCTTGTTGATTTATACGGGATTCCACCCACATCAAGTTTGCATTTTGTGTTGAGGAGTAACGCAGTTGAGTGTGCTTGAGGGATACACTTCTTACTCCATTAGTCCCCATGTTCTAATTTGGAAGTGAACATTCACACAAAATCTACTCCATTGCTGTAAAAAGGGGTGAACAAGGTTATAAGAAAGTGTCAAAGAAACATGTTGGTGAAATAATTTAAGGTGCTGAATGCAAAAGAAAAGCTTTAACACTCAATGAAATGTTCAGTCATATAATGGACTTTCAATGTAATGAATGCAATGGTTAATAGTTCTGTTTTTAGAGCTCTGACCCAACCCTATTTTTTTCTATAATCCCTTTTTGTTTTATTGCAGTATTTTGCAAAACATGAGCTTTTAGGGGACACATCTGTCGTATTCTGGGAGAAATGACTGTACTTTAATCTGGTAAAATGCTTGGATCACTCCAGTAATGGTCATATATAGTTAAGCAGAAAACGTTAATTTGATGTTCTCGAGCAAACTGCTCAGTAATTAAACTTTATAGCATTCACACCCCGCTTTGTTTATTAGTTCTGGGTCTTATTTTCAGGATGAAATTAGATTTGAGGCACTGAAGGTAATGCATTTTCCTCCCATTTTCACCATTTGTACAGATTCCATCCTTCTCCGGAGTCAAAAACTGGATCCTTCAGAAGTCTTGCTTGCATGTCCTCCAGCACTGCATAATTATGCTCAATAGGTCGTTGATGCCACATCATAAATCACGGTCCAATGTAGTGCTGGGCTTGTAAAGATGCAGCCTCTGAAAACCATGGAAACAAACATTTGCCCAGGTTCCTGCTAACTGTGCACCTGTCACTGTGAGTAAAGCTCGGTGTCCAAACCGGTGCTGTGGCAGCCCCAAGCTTCTGGACCCCGTTCAGTAGCTAATACCAATTCAGAGTCATAGTCTTATAATCTTCTCCTGGACCTGAATTAACCATGTGATTAATTACTTTTAAGGGGTGATATTTGTGTAATGAGAAATCAGATTTTTTTTTTTTTTTTTCTTTCTTAATTAGCTGTCCTTTATCATGTAACTTTCTCCAGATGTATACCATAGACCAGAATGTAACTATTTCTCCAGGGATATTTGTTGTAGACGTGTGTGTACACACCATATTTGTATTGCCCCAGGAGGTAATAAAAAGCTGACATTTTTACCTTATTGGGACATTTGTCCTGTCCCCACAAGGGAAAATACAATTTAATAAAAATTTGTGAATGAAATAAAAAAAAAAAATCAAGAGCCAAAACTCTTGTATAGGTTACTTATGGTTAAGTTTACTGTTGTCAAAGTTAGGATTCAGGTTAGGCCCATAGAAATGAATGGATGGTCCCCAAAAAAATTAGAAATACAAGTGTGTGTGTGTGTGTGTGTGTGTGTGTGTGTGTGAGATACTTGTTCATTGGTTGCCTTACCTACTATTTATTTCAGCTATACACAGCGGCTATTGCTCGACTGTGTTATTTAGCAGTAATTTCCAGTTGCCTTAGGATGTAATGATTTCTTTTAGGATTAAACTTGTATTCACCAATGCTATTTTTTTCTCCTCAAAATTGAAAACTCTTGAATATAAAATTAATTTACATATGCACAAAGGCACACACAGACAAACTTGTTAAAAAAAAAAAAACAATATTTCAAATAAAAAAGATGCATGTGCCTGCTAGCTATTCATGTGAATATATTAAATTCAGATATGTTCATCTATATCCTTGCTATGACCCCTGTATGTTTAGGGGTACTAGGGCCTAACAGAATACATGAGTTCTCTTTAGCTAAGTAATGTGCCTCAGATAACATAGTTTTGTACAGTGGCTATTTACTTCCATGCCACCCTCTCTCACCAAAAACAATAGCAAAAAACGACAGTCACTCCACTGTGTAGAACAAAGCTAAAGGAAAAACACAAAAAACCAACAAGTATGAATGACTCAGAACAAAGGCCATATAAAGACTTTGGAGTATACAAGTCTAATAACCAAGTGTGTACAAAATACCGAGCCAATATACAAATACATAAATCCTGTTAAAGCCAAGTGCAAGCAGAAAGAAAAATTACAGTTCTCCAAATTCACCTGTGCTCGTGGGGAAGAAGCTGGAATTCAGCTTGAAAAGGATACCAGTCCATCGCAGGGTACGTACAGTACATGCACACATCCACAATCATACACTCTGGGTGGGATTTACAGATAGCAGTGAGGCTTTGGACTGTGGGAGGAAATGGAATATGTAGATAAAACCTGCATTTCATGTGGAGAAAATGTAACCTTCACTCACTCACTAAGGCCAGCACACCATGCCATCTCAAAACATTACCATAGTCTTTCACAAAGCATACTGTCCTCCACCTTGCTGGTCTTGTTTAAATTTAGAGAATTAGACCGTCCTTTCCTTGAGGGAGGGGGGCTTTCTTCAGGTCAGAAAATCAGTAGTTTTTTTCAAAGCCTGGAAGTTTGTCAGATGTGAAAATTTGATCATTCTAGGCTGTTATAAGCAGGGGTCAGAACAACCTTTATGAAAATTTAATCCAAGAAATATTAAACATAATGGAAATGGGTACCACACTGTTGTCTACTTCAAATGTTTTTGGACTTGTAAAATCTTTCCTTGCCATGTGCTCACTATTTTGAGGCCAATAGTTGATCATTTGCAAAAGCAAAACTGCAGTAGAACTGAAAATTGAATTGTGACATTCTAAAACATGATGTTGTTGT
Organism: Gymnarchus niloticus; assembly: GCA_009936485.2. Taxonomy (NCBI): domain Eukaryota; kingdom Metazoa; phylum Chordata; class Actinopteri; order Osteoglossiformes; family Gymnarchidae; genus Gymnarchus; species Gymnarchus niloticus. Next base: position 6,582,312 of record JAACJT020000002.1, on the reverse strand, counting down.
TGTTTAGTCACGCAGTCGTGTCCGACTCTTCGCGACTCCATGGACCACAGCACGCCAGGCCGCCCTG
>JAACJT020000002.1:6494943-6582145 GCA_009936485.2 Gymnarchus niloticus | reverse complement strand
CCTCCACCGCCTCTCGAAGCCTGCCCAAACTCATGTTCATTGCTTCCACTACACTGTGTATCCATCTCATCTTCTGCCGTCCCCTCTTCCTTTTGCCTTCAACCTAAAACATGATGTAGGACAATGTTAAGAATAAATAACACAGAAAGTCTCTTCTGACAGCAACATTTGTCTTTCCTGTAACTTTTTTTTTTTTGCTGTTCTGTAGGCAAATTAATGTGAACAAAAAGTGTTTTTGAATTCTGCTATGTTGGCATGCTGTTTATACTTTAAATCTCCCATGACTTCCTATATTACTCTGTTCATGCGGCAGTGTGTAGTTCAGTAGGATGTGGATCTGTACCTGTGTGTGGAAGTTTGTGACCCCGCCCTCTGTCCTTCTTGAGTATGATTGGCTACATGGGCAATATGGGGCAATCGAGTAGCTTTCATGGATGAATACAGTCTCACTCTACTATTTTATACATTGCATCACTGTACTAATCACCTCTATATTTTTGGCATCAGAATGCACGTATGAATGCGTGGCAAAATAATTGTAATGTGCAGGGTTTTTCTGTCATAGCTGCACAAATGCGTACTCATTTTACATTATGGAAGTTGAAAACACTTTTAATTTGTGTAACTAGTACTAAAAATGGTCAATTCCTGTCCGTATATTTTGTATCCCCGCACAGAATAATAATACTTGTCAGCAAATACGTTCATGTTATTCACGTAATCCATGCATGTGTATCTATACTTGACAAAGATTTAATATTCACTTCCCATAAACTGGAAACTGTGCAGTGCTCCTACACTCTGTGTCCTAATGAAACACTTTGTTAAGGAAGTGAATACTAAACTAGTGTAGCAGTATAACTTTCTCAAACCAAACTGAAAATAAAACTCCCACTGACCCCAACCGTAAAATTTTGCTCCATGGCACCAAATTTGGGGTCTATTTGACTATATCACGGTCAGTTGACAGTCATTTTTTCAAGTAATGTGTTGCCTTAGTTAGTCAGTAAATATCCATCCAATAAGTACAACAATAGGTCTTTTTGGCTCCTTTGATTTAGGAATTAGATTTATGATTTCAGTCATTTTAATCCACCATCTAGAATTAAACTTCTGAACCTATAGCCTGTAATTCATAACCGAGAACAAAAGTAAGCGATTTGAGAATTACTGTGTGACCCCTTAATTAAACTATAGCCAGCATGTGCTCTTTTCAGTGCTTGCTGATGTAAAGTTATTATGGCTGAATAATATTATATTAAGTGACGTTGGGCACTGATGGATATAATAGCTTCCTTAACAAACATTCCTGAGTCGAAAGCGAAGAAATTGGCTGTCTGATTGTATCAAAATCTCTCTGTTGCTGTAAAGCATTTCTTGCTTTTTTTCCTCAGTGGTGCAGAATAACTCCGCACAGCCACATTAGCCTGGATTTTCAAACGCTCTGAACCTTGGCTTTTCAAGATAAACCTTATTAAGAGACCAGCGTTATCTTGGATATACATTTATGCAGTCTAATTATTATTTAAATGAAGTCTGTGAATGTTAATAAACAATGTACATTGAAGCAAATTAACGTCGATTCATTTAGTCACAGAGGTTTGTTTGTAGCGAAAGCAATTAGTTAGTGCTAAAGGCTGCAGAAAGTCCCCTGAGTCCAGGTGAAATTGGGTTTCCTGGTGCCCTTATTCTTAGTAAGGGATAGTGTTAAAGAAATTCTATTAATTCCGGCAAAATGCAGTGAATAAAACGATGCATCTATTGTTTGTTTTCATAACGATTTGGAACCTGTGCTATCAAACTCCCTTTACAGTTAGGCAGCCCCTGAGAGCTCTGCCCCCAAGTTTATTTACAACCAGATCTAGTGTTCTCTTTTTCAGTGTGTTAGATCTTACACTGCTTTGCGAGACTCTTTAACTCTGTTTGGATGATTGCCCAGCATTTGTAGAGCTTCCACCAGCTATCTGTAAATCTTCCATCAGATATTTTTTATCACATGCCGGTATCCCGTTCTGGTAGCCATTTTAGTGGGAGCCATTCCAGCTTCCCAAACCCTCTGTTTTTCCAGGTGCCCATTTTGTCCTTCTGTTGGCAAATGGGAAGGTAGTTTCTTATGAAGGCATCAGGCTAACTTCTGATTGGTTCCCGTGCAACACTAAATTATACCCTCAAAATCAAAATATGTTCGTGTCACCTCAGTTCTTCAGCCACTAGCTGTGTAAGCTAATTATATTTGTCTTTTTGTATGAACTTTTAGGTATTATCGGATGGTAAAGGATTGTAATTTATTTCTTCTGGCTGCTTTAAATATATTTTTTGCTTCTGTTTTCTTTAGCAGTACAGCCAGGTACAGAGAAAGGATATTGGGGGGGGGTGGCAACAATTATTAGTGATAATCCTGTTACCGACCTTTGTTCCTGATACAGCTATACCATAGTGTGTTTGTCTGCGTCGTTTGATCTAGTAACTTTAGATGGAAATCTTCATGCCAGCTAAAGATTTGTAGGAATAAATTATGCATTCCTCACACATCTGTTTCTTTGTTCCCACCAAAACGGCATCTCTTTTGTGTTTTAATTGCCGTGTTGTTACTGTCATCGCTATCCTCTAAGAATGAAAAAACCTTGTCCAAATAAACTGGTCAGTGACCGCCTAATCTATGCATCATGAAATTTGCCGCCTCGTCCATGACGCTCTCGCAGATGCCATGGCCGTTCTTTCGTGGCACATTCTTTTCCAAAATGAAGTGCACTGACATGAGTGCTGCATGTTTCTTCCCCTCCATCTTAAAAGTATTCCAATGATGCAATATGTTTAATTTGTAACACTGCCATCAACTGTCTTTCTTCAATTTTATTTATAATTAAAAACAGTGGTAACCTATTAGGATTGACCTGAAGTCATGTCTAATATACTGCTCAAGAATACCCATCCACTGTGTTTTGCCAAACAATATTACATATAACCTTTGTTTTTACTCTGCATTGCACCCTTGAATACCATTACTTTCATTTAGGCCAAGAATAATCCTGCAGAAAAGCAGTGTAGTTTGAAATGACCATCTGTTTGCCTGAATTACATTATTGCAACAGCAAATAAGAGAAAGCGATGTTTTTGGGGGCTGTCTCCAATAGTGGCCCCCATGCACCACAGTCCGTTCTCTTTTAGTTCTCCATTGTATCTTCCTCAACCCGTGTATCGATCCCAGCCCATATCTTGTGGGGATAAAAGGTCACTGGTTGTTTGTTTTATCTTAAAGGAACAAATCTTGGCTTGTGTGGCCTTTTCTAGAAGTCGAGAAGATGGTGGATGACACCTGTGTAAATTGGACTGAGAGCCTAAAAGAAAGGGCCTGTTTTAGGTCAGTTACTTTCCGTGTGACAAATCACTCGATAAGGTCATAGATAGGAGCGTGCCGTTCTTCCCCCTCCTGAGGTTTTCTACTAATTATTTTTTATGTTATTTACACCTACTTTACCTTCCCATTCTCAAGTTTGATGATGCTGTGCGGCCAGATATAAAAGACAGGATTAAGCTGATCCTGTGGTATATTATTCTCTCCCAATGCTGAGAATGAACCGAATCGCTCAAGTGACAGGATTGATTTTTTTTAATTATTACGTTACGAAAGCAGCCAGCATCTGAGTTCCAAGTCCGCTAATCGTTCATCCTATTGGCCTTCCAATGGTTCAACATGAGAGATATAAGCATATATAAAGCTTGTTGGATTTTTTTTACCAGTATGACTCTTTGCATATCCAGACAGCAAGGAGTCCTACCCTCCACAAAGAAAGAACTCTATTTTTATTTAAATAAATAAATAAATAAATAGCAATATCCCCCCCCCCCCCCCCCCATCTGCCAAAGTGTAGTATTCAAAACTAAAATGTTTACGTGTAGAATTTTGGCCAAACTGAGTTTGATAAGGGCAGTTGTGACTCTTCCTGACTGTTGAAGAGTGCGCTACAGCTATGAAGGCAGGTGCGTTGGGAAGAAGTGCGTATACGTCGAGCTGTGCAATGGCAGCGAAAGAGCAACAGCGCAGGTGCGAAAATGCAAAGATCGAATGGTGTCCATCCCCTGTATGTCTTGTCGATTGATCCAATCAGTTTCCTCTCAGATGGTCTACTCTGTTATCGTATTCAAGAGTTTAAAATGCAGAACGAATCTATGCAGTGCTAGAGATGGGGCAAACATATATTAAAGAGTGTGCATTTGGCCACAGTCTAACTTTGTTAGTCTCTCGGCTGAAGTTGAGCATTTGCTCACAAAACCCCACCACCAAACGGGGAGAAAATGGAGGAGGAGAGAGAACATGGATGTATCCATTAGCCGTACAGACATCACTGTGCTTATTAAATCATGCCAACAACCTTTCCCTCATATTGCTTTCACAGCATTAAAGTTGTCCGAATCCATAATTTTGGCTTGTGGCGGAGCGTAATCGGAAAGAGTAGACTAATCCTACCCTACAAGCAATGGAAGCCCTTTTCTTAGAATTCATTTGACTGCAGTGGTTTTGGCTGTGGTGAAAACAGGACCCACATAATGGATTATAATTATAAACGATAGAAACAGTAGCCTGGCCAGACACAGACGACGCATGATTGATGAAGAGGATCTGGTGTTAATAGAAATAAAATGACATCTTCATCAGTCAGTGGATATTCAGGATGTCAGTAATTATTTGTAACTGAGTCGTACAATATTTGTGCTGTGGTTTCTCATCTGAGTAGTGAAATTTTAGGATGGAGTTACACTGAACATTTTTATTTTTCTGCACATATATACGTTTGTTTTGCTCACTTTCAGGTGGTCCGCTTTTTTGATTAGTAGATACTCCCTCTGTAATCGTACTAGTGCTGATGAAATTTAGTGAAAGAATCGATTCGTTGTTGACATCAGTTTTGATGTGCTGCTGCTGTTTCATGTATTTTATATGCCTTTTCATTGAATTCTCCACAAAATTTAAACCCCAGAATTTAACCTTACAATAATGAAGCACTACATAAAATGTATTAATATATTCCAGCTGCAGTAATTAAACACTATGATTTTAATAGTAAGTTCAAAAAGGAAATACTGTTAACATTCTGATCAAACTCTTAATTTTAAATTATTATTACAGTAAAGCATAGTTTCTTTGGGTCCCATGTTAGCTGGTTCTTATGGGTACAATTTATGTGGCATGAGGCAAAATGAAGGTAATGCAAGACAAAAAACAAATTGTATGCAGATTTTTTTTGCTAAATTTCCAAGCACTGCACCTCTGTATTTTGCTGCGCACGGAGACATTTGCGATTCTAAGAAAGGACATAGCTGTTGTGGGACATCTTCCTGTGATTAGGGAAACATAAATTGCCTACACGTCATGTCAGACTGTCTTCCAGGTAATGTTAACTTCAGCTGAGGCAGGAAATGCATCACCACTGAAGTGAAACAGAAAAAGAACATTTCCCAAGACTACTTGGACAGGCAGTCTAAACAGAGCAGCGAGCGATAAACGTACTCATAAATGGAAATGGCTGCCCACCAGGTTACCAGATGATAGTTTTTTTTTATTTTATTTTTTTTTTCTTTCCTCAGTACCAGTATGTATAACACAGATGAAAACAGAATCACATAAAAGATGGACCTCATGCAGAATTCGGGAGCAAAGCTGCTGTTCAAAGTATAAATGTAGGCTGCGAGAAATAAACATTGTTAGCGAGAAGAAGGCTGAATAGGAACAAGTGGCATGATGGCAGGCGATTTTTTTTTTTTTGTGGCATACTGCAATGGAAGAAACGGGAAAATAGGGAAAAGGGCTGTGGGTGAAAAATTGCTAGCAAGGAAACTGTCACAAACAAGACAAGCACTCAGTACACCAAAGTAGTTTAGCCACACATACTGTTTTAGCTGTGACAGCCATGTCAGAAGGATGCTGGGACATATCTCCACTGTTGCCAATGTGGCATTTAGAAGAGATTTGTAAAATGATTTGTGCTGCTTTATCACCCCATAGCAGTGAAGACACTGTGTTTATTGCACCCCGCTTTCGGTGAATTGAAGGTGACATTTCTTTATGCTAAAGAACAGTATCCTTTTCTTAACTCTGGTGGTATTCAGTTAATTGCTATTTGATTAAAAAGTAGAAATTTTTATGTTAGCTTGTGAATATTTATTATACAAATCAAGGTTGCATGCACTTATCCTTCTGTACATGATGTCCATGAATTTACACAGTAGGTTACTGGGAGAATGTGCCTTGTCTCTAAAGTGATTCTATTACATATTATTTACAATTAACAGAGAAGACAGCTTCCCATACAGATGAATCAACTGCTGTATTTGTTACCAGTATTTCTCATAATAATAACTGGAGAATTGCTTGACTTTTCTCATAAAAGAAAAGGTAGTAGCTATATGATATACTTTAACTAGGCATGATAATATTAAAATCTTGCAAATTTATCTTTCGCTGAGGGTTTTCTACACTGTGAAGCTTTAAAGTTGTAAAAGCAGAATAAAACTTTTTTTTGGTTTGGGTCACATATTAAGTGAAAGAGCTGTCTGTTAAAACAGACTAACAGAAAATCACTTTATATTTTCAGTTTTTGGGTACCTATAATGCCAGTGTACGCTTGCCAGGTTCAATGTATCCTAGTCTCTGTTCTCGTTGCCAGTTCTGCAACCAATCTGTTCACAGATCTGTTAGATTTCAGAAATTATTCAAGTATTACAGTCTTTTAGTGCTATGCAAAAAATAGGAAAAAATTCACTTTACAACATTCTGTTCATTTTAAAGATCTTATTAGTCTATAAGTATTGTGAGTTAGTGCTGAGAATGTTGTGCCAGGCATTGGGTTGGCAAGGCAGCGCCAAGCTATTTGAAATTCTGTCATTGAAGATACCCAATTTGCAACGTGCTTACCCAACCGTGATGCATTTGGGAACAGAAACGGATGGAGATATACTGCAATGGGCTCACACAGGATGACACCTCTTGCTGTGGAGGGGAGTATATTTGCGGTGTCTGACTGTTCCAAGCAAAGTCTGAAGTCACAAAAATTCGGATTAACTTCTTTGACTAAAAATGTCCATCTTTAAACACATTAAAAACACTATGGTTCTTCAATAAATCTTTATACGCGTGCACATTGTTCCGAAAAATGTTTTAAGGACTATATAAAGAGTAATAGTTTACCAGAGATACCAGTATCTGAGACAAAACAAAGTCTGATATATCTGGTAATGTATGTGATGTTGGTGCGGGTTTTTATTGGGACCACATCTCCTGCTGTGTCTCCAGAGAGCATAGAATGACAGATTTTAAATGGAAGCTCCCTCAAATTCTGCTCTCAATGAACTGGGGAGTCTATTTAATAATTTATTTTTCCCTTAAAGGGGAAGCTTATTCCTTTGGCTCATGTTTGCCTGTCGTTTTGCCACATTCCCACAGCCTCACCATCACCCTATCTTTCGAAGGGTGTCAAGCTTTCTGCGTATCTGGGATTAGTTTAGAAAGATAATTACGCGGTTCGTGTTCCCTGCAGTGCGGCCAAGGCGTGGCACGCAATTCGTTCTTTTCACTTGTCTCTGGCATGAGCGGCCTGCACCGCTAAAAGGTCAGAAGCGGCAGACTGTGTAATGAGTGGAATGGGAAGTGGCACTGGAGAAGTTACACGGTGCCCATTCTGAGAGTGAACAAAGGGAGCTGTGAGAGGAAAGGCTGAAATGGTTCTTGCAGCTGCAGTTTTGAAGTTTTTTTTTTTTTTGCGTTTTGCGGGTGTGAGGTTTTCTAGGTGGAAAAGCACTCAGACACGGACACAAATTCACATCACCACATGAAAGTAAAAAGACACTTTGAATTTGTTTTTATCTTTGAATTCTGAGCCGTCTTTGTAATTAAATAATGCAATTTATTGTAATCCTGGGTTGTTCGGTCAGTGCTAATTGTTACTTAATCCACCCAAAAGCATAATCACGTTGACTACGAAGTTACAGATGGAAAGAAATTTCACAACGAACTACAAAGTATTCCTCTTAAGTATTTGAAAACGCTGCAGCTTTTTGTGCTGTATTGATAAGGGGCAATTAATAAGTTTATGTATCAGTGTTACTCCTTCAAAAGTCACCATATGGTTAGGAATGTTCACCACCTGCTTTAGGGTGTTAGATATGTGGATGAGGAGCTGAGGAAGAATGGTGGGGTGGAGGTGAGATGTCAAGGGAACGCTGCGTGCTGCCAGATATGCGTTGGTGGCACCTGTCACTGAAGTCTGGCTTTGGCATCTGGTCAGATAGAGGTCTGTGTAATGTATTGTTAACGTTATGTATTTATGCGCACCGTGCAGGAAGACGGTGTTGAAGGAAAGGTGTTGTAAGGCGGTTGTGAAGGAGAGCAGAGTTAGATGAAGGGTCTGGTGCTCTTACATTTTGGTCTTTCTGTTGGCGAGGGTTACGAAATAAAGTTCGGGTATAATCAACAAGAAGAAGGAGCATTCTTTAGAGTTAAGAAACTCTTACAGTTTGTTTCTTAAGATTTATTGAAATTTATATATTGTTCACTTAATTTGAATTTATAGCAATGCCAATTTGTCATGGATACTGGTTGCAAGAGTATGAATTTGAAAAGAAATTCACCTCTCTATAATTCAGTCCTGTCCATTTCCTGACAAGATCCACAATTTATGTCCCTATTCTGATCTTCAGTTAACCTTCGGCTAGCTTAGCTAGCTTAACCATTTTGCATAGTCCGGCTATGCAGATAGCCACACATTTGAAATCGGTAACTGATGAAACAGAACATTTAACTTGCTAGCTACGCATTTAATTTTTCTGTGCTTTTTTTTTTTTTCTTCAGTGTTTTCCTAGGTGTCTACAGTGTGCCCTGTAACAGCTAGGATGGATAAGATGTCAGTCACACAGCACTGATGAAATGTTCGGCAAACGGCTTAAATTATTTCCCTTCAACTATTTGGAGTTGATTCAGATCCCGACAACACCAAAGCATGATGGAGGTTAGACTTCACTTGAAGCGGCACCATTTTCTTCAGGGAAAAAAAAAAAAAAAATCTGTAATTCGTCTTTTTGTCCAAGGTTGGGGAGCTAGGTGATGAAATTACCCATGACAAACTGCAACCACTCACCTTACTGATTGTCTGGTACATTTACCACCAATTTTTGAGGGATTGCTGTTTAACACTGCCTCATTTCTTCTGCTTGCTATGCTGCCCCACACAATAGTAGTCGTTGTAAAATTTAATTTTGCCTTGCTTCTAATTAATATCTTGCTCATTTCTGCGTGCCTAATTCTAACTTCTCCTGTCTACCTACAGTTCCCGTCCGGTTTCACTCTTGTCCTGTCCATGGGAGCAGGTTGATTTTTCTTTCCTTCTCTTGCGGGAACCCATGGGTCTTGAGTCACATAGACTCACCATCTATATGTCATCTCCACCCCAATACTCTCGCCGTGAAGTGACCCATACTATAATCTTTGAAAGGTTCAGTCTTCTACTAAACATTTTGCATTCCTACTTAATATTTTTTGTCAGATTTGAAACATTAATATTATTTATTATGAAATTGGTGTGCACGGAAGGTAAATGGAATGTAATACCAGAGAGGTACAATGACGGAGGTATCTGGATGCTGCGTAATTAAACTGCTTTCTTACTTGATAAGCTCTGATTAATAAATGCTACTCCTATTTCTTTTTTAAACAATGTTTTCTGTGTGTTAATTCAAGAGGGTAAGTTAAACTGATATTCATAAACGCGTACAAAGATATTGTAAGTCTATTTTAGTTTGGAATTTTTTTCTTATGATTTGGTTTTGTGCTGAAAAAAATATTCTCTTCATGAATATTATCGTTATATGATGCATTCTGGAAGAATTGCCTTTCGAAACCCATTAAGCAGAAGATATTTTTATGCATCATCCATCAGCTAGTAATGTGTGTTTGAAGGCATTTAGAATATAATACTGCATAAACAACAAAGTACTTGAGCACAGAGACCTGAACGAGCCCTTGAACACTGAGCGAAAGCTGCTGTTCTTTACGAGGTAATGAGGAAGTGATTTTGTGTGGTGGGTGGGCTTTGCCGTTTAAATGTAAAAGAAAGCAGAGCTACTCCTGTTTCAGGTGTAGTGTGCCAGTTCCTAATGAGCTATATGGAGGGGGGAAAAAAAATAAAAAATTTAACAGCTGTGTGAAAGCCCTAGGAGGCCAGAAAAGCTTTGGTGGGCCTCTGAATGTAATAAGGTGCCATTTCCGGCCTTCTAATTGCCACCTAGCTCCCTGTATAGGTTGTCAGGGAGGCCTAATTGGCAAGCACTGCCCATGCTCTAAGAGTACACTATCCCTGCAACCCACTCCAAAAGAAAAATAGATATAAAAAAGAGTTGCTTGTCTTATCAGTATGTTTGTTGTATCTACTAATAAACACAGACACATGAAAATTGTTATGGATCCTAGTGTTATGAAACATTTGCTTGATGTATAGTCTACTGTCACATCTCCGGATTTCCTGGTTATGTCCCTACAGTATATCTTCTGTTCTCATTGCCAAATGACTTTCTCTTGACTTACTTGTGTACCGACGTGCTTCTTGTATGATGCTCATTATTTGTTTTACTTGACATGAAACCCCCAGAACTATCTTTTTGCTTTTTTTTTTTAAGACGGGTAACTAAAGTAGAAACGTGTCATTCTCAGCATTGCAAAGTAAACTGCTCCATTTTGGAACCCTCGCTATGCTCCAAGGCGATTCACGTTTCGCTTCGGGATGCATGCGGGGGTGAATAAGGCTAAAGGGTTTAGCATTTGTGTAGCTACCCAGTTTATCGCTAAGCAGCAGATTGCCAACTTCAAACTGTCTGTTTGTCTTTAATGTTTAATTTCCGCAGGTGCCTCAGTGGCTCACACTGTCATTTAATTTTCCTCCCTGTGATGATTGTTTTGGACACGGTGTCCTGGATTTGAACATCTTGCTCAGGTCTGCCACTACAAATTACTTCACCTGTGCATGCTCTCACCTCGTCATCATTCTACTTCAGAGGGAACGAAAGAGCTGATGTCAGAGAACACGCTCGCTTAATGTGTCATCGCAATCCGCCACAAACCCACGAATACAATTTAGACTGATATTTGCACTGGTCCGATAGCAGGTTTGTCGAATAAACCCTTTTAGCAATCCAATTAGAGGTATTAGTTTGATCGATGGCAAAAAGTTTCAAGGGTACACGAGGGCAGCCTCAAAGCGGCAAGTCCATATAAACAAGTACCTTCCATTACGTATATACAACAACACATTGTGATATATATGCAATACACAAATAACTAGCTTCCAAAACAGTTTCTTTTATTCACAGTGTACTAAATATAAAAAGTTGCCATGACAGGTAGCTCACGTGAATGATTCAATGGCAAACTCAATATTATGTTGCTATATTGTTATTTATTTTTGTAACTTGCTTTTACTTTCCAGGTCTTCATGTTTGTGCTTGTACAGAACTCCTGATTGTATTATTCCATAATCAAATGTTTCCCCTCTTTTCTGATAGTCAAAGAGCAGAATTTATATTGAAATTATAGTAAAAGCATTGAAGGTTTAATATACATGACACAGATGCCTTATACTTCTTCATAAATGTAGGGGAAGAACTACTGAAAATTGCAAGTAGTCGCAACGGCTGTAAATTTTGGCCTGTAGCAAAAATAAATTGCAGCAGGTTAAAAAATAGCACCATCAGCTCCCACCTAAGGAGCAGTAATATGTAAAACTTGGTGATAAGAGAAAAGGGACAGGATGAAATTAGCTTTTGCCTGTCACACATGTAACCATGAGGTGGCGATGAGGGTGGAATACATTGTGCTCCAAAGGCCCATATGTTATGAAAAGCCTTTATTTCTGTACTGTCCCCTAGTGCTATCCAGCTGCTACAGGCCACATCTGGTCTCTGTGGTCTACATCACCCTGCCTCACAATCCGTTCAGGCAGTATACCATTCACTGTCAACAGAGAAGAGCTCTTAGTAAAAAGGATTTTCACTATGTGCATTATTTTATGACTGGTCCAGTATTTTTCCATTTTCTAGCTCTGGGTAGAATGAGCCTAGGGGTTAATTATTGAGTTTTACAAAAGGTTATTCTCATTCTGTTACTATGGCACCTGGCACAACAAATCATGACTCACAAAGAATGAAGGAGAAGGTTGTTGAAATGGGGTTTTGGATTCTGCCCTGACACTGAAGATGCAAGTGAGGCAAAGAGAGATAAGCCTAGCCTTTCTTTGAGGCTCAGAGAATATATCAGTGACCCACACCTAAAAGAACTGCTCACAGATTATCTCCAATGGCCCTTTTTAAGAGCATTGCCATTCCTGTTGGCCCTTTTTCCCAAAAGGGGTCCTCTTCTCCTTCCTGGATGTCACGTTCCATGTTATTACAGTAGCTGCAAGCTCTCAGCTCGTCCACCCTCTCTCATCTGGGAAGCACTCACATAATGCTCTGCTTCCTCAGAGTTGGTGACCTTTTTTGAAATGCAGGGTCTTTTCCATGTTGATGATAATTTGCTTTATCAAGCCGCCTGCAGTTGAGACTAACTGTAATTACTTTTACGTGTGATATTTTAATACTACTTTAGTTATTTGGATAAACGATATTTACGTTTCAATTCCTTTGCGTTCAAACAAGGGATTGGATATGGGAATAAATTAGTTATTGTTATGAAACAGTACAGTTGTCTTTGAGAGAATGTTTAAATGTTATATTATTAATAATGTATACATCCAGCAGGTCAATTGTTTGCTTCTGCCAAGCACAAAGGCAAAAAAAAAAGATATCAGTTAGTCCCTCTAGATCATTCATGAATATCTATTAATGGATAATGTAGGAACCATGAAGGAAGGGACATTGACTTACACTGTAAATACGGTTGAGTAAAGGTAATATGTGTTGTACATTCTATAAATGTAATCTCTGCATTAAGTTACCCATGGCTGGGCTAACTTCAGGCTATTTAATCACGTCGGGATTAGTCCATATTTATGTTTAGAATAAGTCTCTCTACATGGCTGTCAGATGAATTAGAAGAAAACCACTTCAAACCATGGCTAAGATTATTATGAGATCAGAGGCTTCATCAGCTGCTCCATCCTTCACATGCTCACTTTATTTGTTGGTATTTTTTGGTATCATTTGGAGCTATACTTGGAAATGAATGTTTCTTGAAGCAAAGTTTTATGGGTTCTTTCACTGTTGTGGCTTATTTTTTTTTCTTATATACCTTGAAAGCAGCCCTTTAGCCTCCAGTTTAGTCTGTCTGTATTATCTTGAGATGCATGAACTCAAAATGGCTGAATGTTATTGAAATTATTTGTCTTCCTTTTGCATAATGAGACACTTTGGCTAATATAACATTCCACTGCTGCACTGATACTGACATATTTTTAAAGTTACTTTATGTGTCATTTTTCTCCTCTAAAGATAAATGATAAAATTCCAGCTTCTCTATTTAAGGAATGATGATCTCAACATTTTTTTTTTTTCCCAAGCATGTCAAGATAAAAGCATCTGAGGGATTGTAAGGCAGTATTTAAGGAGAATTTAATTCAGCTTTTTGCGGCATTGTGGGATGGAACGGAACCATAATAATACAGCCACCGTCAAATGGGCCTAATTACACAAATACAGAAAAAAAAAATATAACTATTGGCGGAATTACTATAATTACATTCATTGTGACTAACTCTGCCAGAGCGTTTAATGTGGTCTCTCTTATGAGCGTAAACAAATGAAATCCCCTCTAGTTTGTGGAAGCTATACGAGACAACGACACATGCCAGCACAGATTTCAAGGGAGATCTTTCTGCGCAGCCATGACTGATAGGAGAGTGGGACGCTGCTGACAGCCACGCGGAGGCAGAGTCTCTAGCAGAGGGTGACATTTTAGGGCTATCTGTGGGTGATGCAATTATTACTGATTTTACAGCGGTGCCCAGACATGCCCAGTGTCAGAAATAGCATGCAGCAGAGTGAAACATATCACAGTCTTACCTTGTCACTGTATGTTTAACTTTCACATTAACAGAAATGCATGTGAGAGAGGCAGATGTGATGGTGGTAATATGTGTAGTTTTTTATTTCTCTATGGAAAGTATGGGAAGTCTCAAAAATGGTAAGCAAAGTCACTTTGTTAGGCATTGATAGTACACACCAGAAATTCATCCATCCATCTTCTAACTCCTTATCCTGGACAGGTTTGGGGTGGGGCTGCCTGCAGCCTATCACGGGTAGCATTAGGCACTAGGCTGAGGTGTAGCCTAAATGGAATATCAGCCCATTACAGGGCACACACAAACAATTATACAGCATGGGCAATTTTGGGAAGCCTGTTAGCATGCCTAACTGCATGTTTCAGTTACAGGAGAAAACTTGCACGGCATGAGCAGAACACAAAAGGTTCACTCACACAGAGCTGAGCCTTGGAGGTGTGAGTTAGCAGTGCTATGCACCATACCACCATGCCACCTGGCATGAAAATGGGTACTGAAAAAAGCTTCTCTGAGGAGCATTATAGGACCAGACTTGCTCAAAAAGTATCCTGGGTGAATGAACACACAATGACGATGTGTTAATTTTAGGACAGCCTGTAGTTTGTCGCACTACTTTTCTAAGTTTCATAGCTATAGCTCTATCTACATGCATATGACAAACACTGAATGCAAAAAAATGTTTCCCTAACCATGCTGATGAGCTAAAGCTCACCTTTTTTGAATAAATATGTAGTCTTAGCATACAGACACTAATCCTTATTACATACATAAATATGTGAGGCCTTTTGGATGAAAACTTCAAAAACTTGTAAACCAACTTATTTGTTGAAATTAGTTTTGATATTGCTTCATATAGTTATATTGCTGTACTGTAAATTTCAAAGGCCTGAAATCTGTCAGCTCTGCTACTAAAATAATGTATAATATATGGTACTGTATGTAACCCTATTCAATATTTACATCATCTGTAATGACATGTTCAACACAGTCATGATCCAGACCATATCCCATGAACCAATGGGCATAAGGTAGGCATTACAAACTGGATGGGATTCTAATATGGTTCTGTGTTCACTCAGTCACACTGAAAGCAAGCTAGATGTACCAGTTCACCTGAATAGCATGTTTTTGGATTTTCTAAAGATGCTATAGTATTGGGGAAGGGACCCATGTGAAATGGGGAGAGGTCATCTCTCAACAAAGATGATACTGAGGCCACTGAGGTGACCATTTATTTCAAGGACTCTGAGACGTTTAAAAGTAAGATGTGCTTCACAAAAACTGAAACATATAAACCACAGCAGACAAGTAATTAGATCAGAGGAATTAACACCAATTAAAAGAGAAACCCAGCCCCTTAAAATCATGCTGTGAAGGAAATGGTGTGGCATCACATATGATTGAGAGAAGGTTACTTCAAGTTGCTCACCTCTGGGGAGCAAGGCCTGGATATGACGAGTGTCTTTCAGTGTGATTACAACTGGGGTTGGGGGTGTGGAGTGAATTGCCTGGTGAGCAAAAATGATTACCCCAAATGGACCCATAAGGGATCCAACAGGGAGAAAGGGTGCCATACTTGCCCTGGGAGGATAACAGTTTTATTACATGAAAGAGGATAAAAAATACGATGGGTGAGGATCTCATATGCTTCACATTCTAACTCAGCTTCAGTTCAATTTATGTCTGCCCCAGAGGGCTTTTTTTTTTTTCCCCTCAATGCTTGGACCCCGCTTAATTTTAAATAAGTACATAGCCAGTGGACAACACTTGCTGAGTGTTGATCCAATTTATTTTCAGTAAAATAACAACATACCCTTCCGTTCTGATTCGCTGCTGTGAGAAGCATCAGCCACATCCTTGCCTGTTGCTCTGTTATTTTGTGAAGTCGGGGCTTCCTCAGATGGATGTGAAGAAACACTGAGACTTTCTTATTGAATGTCGTTCCCAGTGTAGCGCACTCGTCTTAGATGGTGGTACGATGGCTTCTGGTTTGTTTGTTCAGTCTGCTTAAGTGAGAAGTCTCACTATCCTAAAGCAAATCCTCTTGGTGCTCCAGCTTGAAGCAAACGTTCTGAAATTCTTTTAATCGGACTGGCGTTTTTTGCAGGTTGTACACAAAGGCAAAAAATGAACTGTGGGTAAAACTGAAATGTGTTTGATCTGTGAAACATTATGCCGGTCTTCTGCAAAATGAGCTATAATTTCATAATAAATGATTTCATAATTTAGGATGGAAGGGGATAATTGAATAAGACACCGTAATTGATAAATAACTGCATTTGGATTTGGATGAGGATGGTTTACACACTGCATAATGTCTGTATTCTGCATTCCCCAAAATTTGCACACAAGACCTCCCCACATTATAGTGAAAAAACTTCGCTTAGCCTAGACTTTAAAGAAAGCATTCCAAAAAAAAGTCTTTCAAGTCTCCATACCAAAATACTTAGATTATTGATAACTTTGATTAATATGAACTATTACCAGTTGTATCTGCCTCTGACTGGGTGACTCCCCTTTCCTCACTCTCATGGCGATCTTCACATCGCTTAACAGGTAAAACAATGAGAGAACTATTATGAAGTTGTTGACTTCAGGCAGAGGCCTTTTCTTGATTTCCTTTTCTTGCCGGCCTAAATCTGACTACTGACAGCTTCATTCTTATTCAAAGCAGTGTGTCTACAAATGATTGCCTTTATTAAACCATTCCTCTCATGTCAATGCTTTCTTCTCTTTCTATAATACTTTTTATCAGACGCCACAAAAAAGACTATTTTTCTGTCAGTTTTTTGCACATTAATCACATATTGACCATGAATGCTTGACTGGGGAAGTGGAAGAGAAAACAGATGGGTGGGTAGTTCCAGTTTTACAAACATACTCCTGAAACCACCACTGCTGTGGGGAGTTGCCATTGGACAGTTGGAAATATGAGCGATGAACACCAGACACACAGAGATGATTACCTCACAGCCAGTAGTCTGATAGCAAGGAGTAAAAGCGTGACATGTTGGAGTATTTAAACTACGGTGCCATTTTTAATGAAGGTGGAAATCATGCAGTGTTTGACGTAGATGTACAAAGTCAGTTTGAATGACAGTCTTCCACGCACACAGTCCTCCAGTCCTCTAACATCATTAAAAGCTGCACTATTGACATTAGTCTTAATGGTGTGAAAACACTTGTTTAATTGATTCCCTGGATGTTAATTGGTGGTGAAAATTCCTAACTGAGGTTTCAGAGAGGACATTAAGGTCTTTTTGAATGGTATCACTTATTACTTTGACATAAGACTCATCCAACAGTTAGCTGTTCCTGGAGTTGCAGGAGTATGCAGAAACCTTTATTTTTACTATTGCTTTCTTTCTTTTTTTTTTTTTTTGCTCTGTGCATGACTTACCTAAGCCTTCGTCCTTTTTTTGCCATCTGGACCCTGCCATATGGACACTTCTGATTCTGCATGCAGGCAAATAGATGTTGGTGTAACGCTGGGTAATAATGAAGCAGTTAGTGACACATTCACTGAATTCTTTATAAGTACGATTTATGCTTTTCTTGAGCAGTCTGTTCTATGAACTGTCTATGGTGGGTCATGCCTGCAAAGTGCTTTGGTTCTACTAGACAAGACATCCTGTCAAAATGCGTATTGAACAATAGGTAATTGTTCTGCTATGAGTACTTCAACGTGAATTACTGATAATTATTTGCTTATTTGATTTGTAACTTCACGCTGTTCCCATAGCACCGGGGCTTTCTCATAATTATGTGTATCTTCAGTCTACCGCTAAAGGACATCACAGCAGAAGAATGTGCTGATAAGATTCATTTAATCTGGCCTCCCAAGTCTCGACCATATGGCCCAGATGTCGTCGGCTGAGTCTGGGCTTCGTTAGTAGCCAAGTATGACCTAGAGTATGGTATGTGTGGGCCATCACTTCCATCGTGCACCAGGGTGTTAGCACCTCCTAGAGGGCATTTAGGTGCTTGTGTGTTTCCAAAAATAGTTTTGTGGGAGGTGTGCAATTCTTGTAATTTGTATTATTTCCACATTAGAACACCATTTTGATCAACTTGGGGTAAAAAAATCTGTTGCTTTGGTAGTGTATCACTTTTATTGTGAACTATTGTGCTTTAATCAACCCCCACTGTCAGCTGAAATATAGCTGGCTATTTAAATTGCAGTACGGACTCACTGTGATTTTAAATTCCTATCAGCTAAAATCTGTCACCAATACTGTTTATGCATTCATCTATCTGCCATAACTGCTTCTTCAGTTCTTGGTTGTAATGCAATAATGTTTAGCCTGTGATGAGAACTCTGCTTTTTATTTATTATGTGAAGTTCTTTCGGTTGATCATATGATAGATATGAAAAAATTGAAGATTGTGGTTTACATGAGTTGTATATCAAGTTTGTGGACTAAATTTAATAAAAAGAACAGACCATGCTGTTTTTTATCAAGTCAGAATCAACTGCACCATTTTATATAATATATAATGTGTGTAATGCATGCATGGTAGCTGAATGCCTAGCACTTCTTGCCTCATATTTCTATGTTTTGGAGTATGAATTCCACTCCTGCTCTGTGTGGCAAGTTTGTACATTCTGTCCACGTCCTGTGGCTTTCCTCAGGTATTTCCAGTTTCCTCCTGCAGCCCAGTGTGTGCAGTGCGATCGGCAGGTAACTTGTCCAATGTGTTTCCAGCTGTGTGGCTGGTGCTGCATGGGATAGGCTCAAGGCGTCCCAATGATGGATGGATAGATGGTGGCATCTCTTTTTTTTTTTTGTCCCAGGCACAAAATGCAATTCTAATCTGGTGAGGTGCTATCTAACGTAACATAATGGCAAACAATTCTTAGCTAACTATGAATATTTGAGGACTGGATTTCTGTTGACTGATAATCATGGAGGCCCATATATTTTATAATTTGCCTACCACTCTTCTGAATTGAACAGTGTTCCGCAGAGTCAGAGGAGTTGTTCGTTTTTATTATTATTATTTCTTTTTTACCATTTTAATTTGATCAGCCTAACAAATAATTCCGTATTGGTACTCAGTTAATTGAAATACTTAGCCTCACTAGTTAATGTACCTCATCTGATCAAAAGATGCTTCTATTCACAGCTACATAAACAAGAAGGCAAAAATCGGAACTTCTAATTCTTAAGTGGCAAGCACATACATCACAAATATTATTGAAGCAGGCTGTAATTAGCCTTGCTGATTCTCATTCCTATCCTGATTAAGTTTTGAGGCCCTGATTACTCACTGCTCATTTACTCTTAATCCCTTTCCTTGAAATGGCATGCCATGTGACCCAGCGTTATTAATTTGGAATTTAACAAGTCAGGAAATCACTCATTGCTGAAATGTTATACAAAATCAAGGCTGGAGGTTTTAGTAATCCACCAAAACAAAAGAAATTTTGTTTATCCTGTCTATAAGTAATACTTACGAGCAGGACACTCTCTTGTTCTTGTCTCTATTGTCATCTAATGGATTTGTCTGTTTAGGGCCACACTGACAGCCTGCGTGACATCAGATCTAAATTGCTTCACTTGACACTTCTTCTGCTCCACATCTTTGAAAATATAGCTGTTCTGTAGCTGGCTATCTGAACATTTGGTCACACTGCCCTCAGCTAAAAAGTCTACCTTTATCTTTAATCATTACAACATTTTCCCTCAATGCACCTGGATTACTTTCCAATCTAGTCAGACTTCCAGCACTGCTTGGGGACTGAATTCTGATGTGGTTTATTTCAATCTAAATAGAAAATCTCTACCTTGACATAAACCACAGAAGTGCTCCTGTATTGGTTTGATATGCTGTACCTGCTAATACAGCTCTGAGGTACAACCCCGTCCGAGCTGAGCTGATTTTTAGGTCACTCATTTACTTTCCAACTAATAGGGGAATGAAGATGGTGGAATATTCTGTTTGATTATGTCATAGAATGGTTATGCTTAAATTTCAAATATTTTTTAAGTAAAAAGATGACAATTTACTGTTCCTGAACTGTAATATTTTAAACTTGTGCGGGATCCGGTGTGTTGTGTACGGTGCTGGGACTGTAGTAAAGGTCCTGAATATAGCCATGAGTGACCATTCATAGATAAGAGTACAATTGCTGTTACTGTTCGGCCTGGAATGCATCACCCCGTGTGTTTCAGCAAGGCATTAACACGCTCGAAGAGTGATTCAGTAGTCCCATAGCAGCACTTTCTTTTTCCAATCAAATTCTCCTAGTTGCTCCATTTAGAGTCAAAATTAAACGGTGATGTTGACCTCCAGAATCAAGCAAGTAAGTTTTAATGGGAGAAACATTATGTTGTCATAAAATGATGAAAGACAATAATGGATATAAACAAGTACTTTTGGCAGGACCTCTAGCAGCTGTTCCCAAAGGAAATGTAATGCTTGGGTCTGATGTTTTCTACACATTTCTCTTGATATTATCACTGTGGAATGCATTAATGGAAATTTTAAGAAACCTTATCTCTGTACGGTGCTTGTTGGTAAATCCATTTGTTAATTAGGTACTAATTGCACATGTTCGGTCTCAGAAATAGAGCAATTAGTAACAGAGATTCTTAACTTTTAAGTGTTTATTTAAAAAAAAAAAAAAAAACACTTTTGGCAAAAGCTGTTTGGACTTTGCCATTGTTCCATGTGTTTCCACATTCTTTCTATGAATATCTGAGAGAAATTTTAAACAAGGCTCTGCAATGCACTTAAATGACAAATTAAATATTCCGTTTTCATGGAGAGAATCACTAGCATGTATTTCTTGTACTTAAAATGAATTGGACTATCATCTTCAGCTACTACGCTTTCAAGTAGTTGAGATGATTTATGACTTGAAGAGACTGTTAAATTTGAAGCAGTATAGTCTTTGTTCATCTTCACGTCGTATGTTGTCTGTGAAGAACTGCGTTGTGGAACTATTACATGTTACTTATTTAGTTACTGTGTCCACATCAGATGAAGAACAAAGAATTAAGGAATCATCAAACTCATCCTGCCTGGTGCTGGCCAGAGGACAGTGGGCTCCCCCCTTGAGTCTGGTTCCTCCCAAGGTTTCTTCCGTCTGAGGGAGTTTTTCCTTGCCACTGTCGTCTTTGGCTTACTCTCTGGGGACTCTGGGCCCGGGACTATGTAAAGTGCTTTGTGACAGTGCTCCTTGTTAAAGGTGCTATATAAATGAAATTGAATTGAACTGAATTTTCAATTTTCCACATATTGGTATTCATGGGTTTTGTGTTTTGATGTTCTCTGGAAAATTACCATAAATCACCATGAAGTGCTTGGGGTCAAACTCGCTTGTAGAATTGTGCTATTATAAATAAAATGACTGATTACAAACACCTCTAATGGAAACTTGGGTGATTCTGCATGTTATTTAGAGCATTAGTCTTCAGTAATTCCTGTATAACCCAAGAAATCTTTCAGACTATGAGGCTCACGGCATTCTTGTGGTGAATCTCGATTCCATGGAATTTTAGAAGGTGACAATAATGCACTTCAGTATTTATTTACTTATTTAGATACTTGTTTGTTCACTTGTAACTTTCATGCTGATTAAATAATTTGCACTTTTGTCTTAAAGCAGACTACCCAGTACATACCAGCCAGTGTTCAGAAGAGAACGTGCTCCCAAGCATGTGGGCCTATCAGTTCATGGCTGCTTGTCGCACTACGTTGCAGCACACAGAACCGCTAGTGCCAAGCTGGCACATTTTTGGCAACTTGTAGGCTTCCAGCATCTAGGAGCTGTTTTTGTGGCCATCATTAACGCGATCCTGGCCATCGCACCTGTCCCATGTGGAAAGCTGATGGTTATGTTCCACCGCCGTGAGACACAGCCAGATCGGCGATCCCGCCCAGACTGGATCTTTGGTTTAACGGCTTACCAGATGCTTCTAGTACCAGCCTAGCAACTCAGAGGCCACTTTTTTTTTTTCCCTCCCCAAGAGGTTGACATTTAATCAAGAAACCGACATGGCAGATACTCTTTGCTGTCGATACCATTGTGTTCAGGAAATATATGAAAGCGCCCCTCATACGGAAGGGCAGGCTGAATTTCTGCTTCCCATTCCCCTGTACCTGGCACAGTCTGGGACACGGTGAGTAATGTACTGTGCTCTTCCTCATTGCTTCAGATTACTTATCTATTGATTTAGGCCAACACTACACAGATGGATGCCTTTGTGGTGTGACAACACCTATAACAACCCCGAAACTTAGAGCTCCTTAATGTCATTCTGGACCTGTGTTAAATAATGTCCTATCTCCACGTCAGCTGGCTTTCCCAGTGGTCAATCCCCGGGGAGTAAAAAAGATCCATCTTGATTTGTTGTCTGCACACCGAGATCAATGGTTGCAATTACACACGTCCACCCCAGTCTCTGCTTGGTAAATGTAATAAATAGCATTAAGGCTTCTGGAATCTTTTAAATACACTTTCGTTCTCTCTTCCGCTCTGACAGGTAACAGAGCTTTATATTCCCTCCTGGCTAGAGAAGGCACTCTCCTCATCACTTTCATTTAAGCTGTTTTTAAGAAACAGCAATTCAGACCCTATAGACACAATTCAGAAATTCCTCCCCTGGGGTTGTGGTTTATCTCTGCCATTTCAAGTAATGTAGGGAAGGTGAGCTTTAGCTTAAACAGATAAAATGTAACTAATAACCTTTGTCATTTTTTTGTTCATTTGCTTATGTTTTAAAACGACCAGCATAAAATGGTTACCCTTGCTCCAGATATCTAGGTAGTTCTCATTTTAATTAACAGCTTAATAGACATGCTACATCATTCACATACACTTATGTTACTTTTAGCAAGGCAAAACAGCATGTGATAATAGGCATGGTTTTTGGAATGCCATCACAACTGTCATGTCCAGCCTTGTGGTGGTGGAGTGGAGTGTTTAGGAGGATTCAAAACTCATAACATTCAAATTTTTATTTAAAAACATGCAAGTTGGCTTTTAAGTTCTCTGTGGCTGTCATTTTGGGAAAAAAACACTTTGGAGAAAAGCTGACAAGTTTTATATGCTAGTTCTTAGCAATAAAAATCTAAAATAGCTTCGTGTTTCTGGCTGAAACATGTCAAACTGCATGTTTTATGCTCTATGTTTAATCTCTTACCCTTTATTTAACTTGCCACTCATTTGACTTGGATTCAGTTAAAATTATTTCTCAGTGAAACTCAATCTCTTATTTCACCACAGTTGATTAGTCATGCCAATACGGAATTGAATTTGGTTAGATTTAGTCCTTAACCAGTAGGGAGCGGACGCAAGGGCTTTTAACAAAAGTCTGTCCGTTATGAAAAGTCGGCATATAGTCCTTCTTGTTAGTTCTTGTTCCGTGAAAAATCAGTTCAAACAGTAATTTTACTGTTGCCAAATGAATGTCTGAGAGTCTGGCCAAGTTTAGACAGCAATAACAGCTCTATCATGGAGAAAATTAAAAAAACCTTCAGAAAGTAATATGGCCCCATTCTGAAATGTTACGTTAATATGTACAGTATTTCCTCAAGTCATTATTCCAAGTAACACAATAGATCAATGCAGGTTTTGATATGTAAGGAAGGCATTCCTGCTGCACCTTGAAATAAATATTCATATAATCTTTAAGTACTGGTCATTTCATTTGGATGTAGAGCGGGTGGTTGTAATTTATAGAAGTCTAATATGTTTATAACAGTAGTCACCTTTTGCAAACCATAATATGCATTTTCATTCAAAACTACTTGGTGTGGGAAAAACCAAAAATAAGCATAATTGTATTAGAATGTGTTGAATCACTCTTTTACTGACTCCAGAAGTAATGCTGACTTGGAAGTCTCTGCATCTTTTTTTTTTTTTTTTACAACAGGTAGCATGTTGACCTTAGATAAGTCAAAAAGTGGTACGTCATCAATCTGTTTTATGTGCCCGCATATGGACTATTGTGCCTGAGTGAGCCTGGGGACTATCCCAGGAGGCACAGGGTACCTCTTATAGGGCCCACAAAGGTGAAGAGACTCCAATTCACATCAAACCACGTCTTTTAGCCGCGGGTGCTAATCACATAAAAGGATGGGAAGCCATGCAAACTCTGTTTTCTTTGTTGCCCAGTGAGCCACCGCACTGCCACTTGTGTGTTAGTTATATGTGTCAGAATTAAATCTCCTGAAGCATTTCAAAAGTTGTTTTATTTTAAATATCATTTGTCATGTGCAGAATGTGTCTCCATCAGATGTGTTAACGTTTTAAAACTGTTATTAAACAAGCGTGATAGCTAGTGATTAAAAACTAATTCTGTTCATTAAAACTATGACATTCCACTCAGTGATCAATGCCACTGAAAGTTAACTTTGGTTTATGTGGAATTGCTTGACGTCAAGTAATGGCATTCTAATCTACCCTATAAGAAGCACAATATCTCAGCCTGTCTTTTATTAAATGCAATCAGTGTTTTTACTTTGTGCATATGAATTAATTAGCTCATTTACAGGAGTGAAACACGTGATATTTCACATTTTCAGCAAACAAAGTTCCATTTCAGACCTTGCTTGATTTGCATAAATTTTCCATGCAAACTCAGAAGCTTCCCTCAGTTTTTAAGATCTTTCTTTTGAATTTACAAAATGTGGGTATAAACATTTTGAGACATAGTATTGTATACTACACATTTGCTTTTAGGCGTGTGTTCATTTCATAATACGTCCTTTTTTCAAATTATATATATAAACTCCTGAATTTGATACATCCAAATATTCATTTGCAATGTATAGATTTCATGTGCATTTTCTTTCAGTGGTGATTATGAATTAAAGTCGAGTCAAAGTTTTTCTTTCTGTAATTTGTATCTAATCTGTTTCTGATAGTTTCAAAGAAGAGTGTCATTGCTGAAGATAAACCTTTAACAAGGTGGAATACGGAGTAGCTTTGCCTGTAATTTTGACAGAACAAACAACTGCCTTCACTGCGAGTTTGTATTCTTGTTTTCATTCATAATAATGTCAGCACATTTTTGGAGCTCTGTCGGTGACTTGATGGCAACCTGTCCTTTTTATTGCCACAAATTCACATTTCACTGAGTTTCCACTCTGTATATTGCATTGATTTCTGATTTATATTAGTGAGCTCAGAGTGTAGGGGTTTTTGTTTCTCCCATACTTGTCCACAAAGCAGTCATTGCTTTCTGTTTGTGCTGAGAAATTTAATTTTGTTGTTTGTCACTGCTGAGCAGTGGGTTTGCATTAGTCACTTTACCATGTTCGTTGTTTTGTTTTTTTTTTTTGGCTGGTGTATTGCCTTCTTCACGTGTTGCCTCAACCTATGGCTTTGAATATTTTAGTGTACTTATGTGATTTATATATAGTATATTAGTCATTGAAGACGCTACAACAATGCTCTCCAACCTGTGTATCGAAAACTTCATCATTGGCTTATTCAGTACGGTTAGATGTACAGTAACCCAAATATCACCATACTAAAATATGGACTCGTGATTATTTTAAGTGTTTGTTTAGTCTTTTTCTACTAATGTTTAGTGACTAAACAGAAGATTTACAGAAAATGACTTAAACATCTAGGTTAATATTTATTAACAATTACATTTCAAATAATGAAGTGAATTTCTGCAAAACATTTTTTATGATGGTATCATATTGGGCATGTTCTTATAAATCCATGTCAGCCATGCTTGTAATGTCCCTTCACAATTCCTTGTCTCTCACTGAGTTTTACCTAGAATGACATACTTCAGTCGGTTATAACCTGGCCTTCTCACTGACTGCCTGTTTGCTGAGGCTCTTGGTGGTCCTGAGCTTATTGTGGGAGGCATAAGTCCTTGCGCATTTAGTAAATAACTATCAGTTTTCCTCACCTTGCTTATTGACCTGCTGATGTTTTGATGTGGCTGTGTGAGATTACCATTATTTCAAAGTTTATATAGGTACACAATGTATAACCCAGGTATACACTTGCATTTTCTTACTTTCAGTTTAAGAAGCTTCAGGTTAACAACACTGCACAGCATTACCACAGGGCTGCTCTGGGGCAATCAGCCATTGAAGTCCAACCTTCATGTGTAAACTCTCAATTACTCAACTTCTTGCTTGTGCCTTTTCGTTTTCTTTAATTGTAATGATACCTATGACCTGGTCTGCTGGCTTGGGGCATGTCTGTACTCTTATATTTCCATTTCAATTGCCTCACTTTTCCCTTATTTCTTCCGATTTATATTATATTACATTATTCTGTCCTCTGCCATATGTCTGTTTCTTGCTGACTTTTACTGGGAGAGAGCAAAACAACGTTTCAGTCTATTTACCGGCGTGCAATGATGATAAAGCATTCTGTTTCATTCTTAAATGACAGAGCAATCATTAAAGATCAATACAATGACAGGTTATGTGAACTAGGTATGTGAAACTACATGAAAAGTTGTGCAATGGCACTCTTGAGCTAATTTTTTAAACTTTTTTTTTTTTACTTTTAGCTAATAATATTGTTGGAAGTTAATATTAAGGGGTATGTAACTGTGCTTTCTTGGATAAAAGTCAATTTTATACAAGAAGACTTGAGTAACAAGCCCAGGGCAGCTTAGTTCACGGTACAATGAACAAAGACAACACAATGCTCGATACAAGAGTGAGAGAATAACAGCACTGTGGTGACATGAGGACAGTAGATCACAAACAAAAAAATCACAGAGAAAGCCTGCAGAAATCAGGGTTTTAAAAGAAAAGATTCCAGTGCCCAAGTTATAGTCATTCCTTACAAAGTAAAACCAGAATAAATCACACCAGACTTTGTGTTAGCTTAACAATGACTGACTCATTTGTTTTGCTCTTGACGTCAGATTTGATGCTCATAAATACAAAAAACTCTTAGGGCATGTGCCCATCTCCACCTTTGTAAGTATAATGCATTTCCCGCGCTCAGAGGGATCGATAGGCCTTGAGAAATGAACCCTGTTTAAAGGCTCACTCATCATTTTAATCCAATAGTTTGCCTTGAGTCGTTTCTCCATTGTTTGGAATGCGGCAGAGTGATGCCCCACATTGATCCATTGTCATTTTCATTGTGTGAGATTATTATGCTCTCTCAAGATTGTATTGGCACTGTTTTGCCTCATTTCCCCCATTTTCACTTTTTTCTTGGCATTACAAACAGCAAAGTGCATCATTCCTATATATAGCTTTTGCTCTCTTACAACAAAAAAGTATACATTGTGGTTTACTGAAGGCAAAGTACTACAAGTATTCATTAATGAAAAGAATTCTGAAGGTTTATTAAAAATTGAACTTTTCTTTGCAGCTCTTTATTAAACCAGCTGTATCTCAATAAGGATGTGTTCTTTTTACATAAAAAATCTACAGTTTATATTATATAGAGCAGTTATTGATGTAAAAAAATGAGGGTGCTTGAAGTAGGTAGAATTCTAATCAGTTGCCAATTGCCAGACGCTTCAATACACGTCTGGCTGGTTTCTCTCTTGGTTGTTTTTGCATTAGCTGAGGTAGGGACTGGATGATACTCAGTAGTCACACCCACCTTGGGGTTTGAAGCCAGATTTTCTTATATTACTATCAGTAGTTTTCGAAGAAATTATAATTATTTACCATGAAATAATTCAGGCTTTCTTTTATTGCTTCCATTTTGTCTCGTTAATTAAGATAGCAATTCTTTAAATAACTTTAAGGAAATTTGCTGCGGAAATGAACACAGTATGTTCGTCCATTGAAACGACATGAACCTTGTTTACTTACACAAGCTTACATCCAGACTAATGCGACTCTGGATTGACACAGACGAGGCCATTTGGATGTGCCAGGGGGTGAATTTGGTTAGGTCGAATTTTGTCATAGCTTCAGCCACTGCGTACCCAGTTGGCTCTGTCAGCAGATGGGAAAAGCAAGCCAAACAAGGTAGTGGGTGTCAAGTCCAAGTACGCTCAAAAACAAACGAGCAATTAGTTTGATCGCAGCGGGTAGAGAGGTTGAAAGGTTCAGTGGCCAATGTCTTCCATCTGTGAAAGAGCAATCACCAACTTGGCAACATAAAAGAAGGAGCCAAACTTAGCTACATATTTTTTTCTTTTTTTGATATTTTTATTAAAACAAGCTACTGCTCTGGTTTGCAAGAAACAGTTAAAAGGTCAAGATTTGTACGGCACAATTTTGTGTCTGTGTATTATTTTATAATAATAATAATCATATTGGTATATGACAGAGCATCTCCCTCTGTCTGTAAGCTTTATCCTGAACCATGAAATAACTGCATGGATGAAAGGATGAAACACTGAATGTATGTAATGTTCATGCAGCTGTATGAAAGTGCAATGCTGAAATGTCCAGCAATAAATGTGTCTTCCTTAAAAAGGGCCACTAAACTACATACATATCAACACCGGTAACTACTTCCTTTTTTCACTTTGTGTAGCATTTTCAAATGCAGGCTACCTTAAAAAACAAATATCCAGTGGCACTGAGCAACATCAGTAAGCCGATATGTCTTGTGATTTTAATTTAAAATAAAGGTATGCATCTTCGCCTCACAGTGGTTTCAGCCATTACATGTTATTCTTTTCTGTCTTCTTGCATCTTCCCGGGAAGAGGAGGTTAAAAACCTGTTTTCATTTTAACTTTAATAAATTGCCAAGCAAGAACATCCGTCCATCTCCTAATCGCTTATCTTGGTTAGGGTCATGGGGGCCTGGAACCTCTCCCAGGTAGCAAAGGGCACAAGGCTGGGGTACACCCTGGATGGGTTGCTGGTTTAACTGAACAACCTATTTATTTATTTATTTATTTATTTATTTTAACTGCAGGTTTTAAAAAAACACTTACTGACTTTTCATCTTAGAATATTTCTGTAGAAATGTTTAGTCACTTATTGTTCTTGTTTGTTTGTTTTATCTTCTGTCTGTTTATTCAATGTCTGTTTTTTTATTTGGTTCTATGTGCGACTGCAGCTGTTGTTATGAATATAAATGTCGAATGTTTGAGTGCATTTGTCACTGACTGGGGATGTTCTGTGGAGCATGTTGCAACTTGACGGATCGATTTATCGAGATGTGCCATGCTAGATTGTACAGCACAAGACGTCTTTTGGTGGTCCTCTTTTGTCAGTGAATAGAAATGAATTGTATGAAAGTCAGTAATACAGTTTTAATAACAAGTTTGCTTTCTGCATAGCAGCACCAAAATCTGTCCTGCAGGCAAAGTGTTCCTTAAACCTGAAGTTGGCTTTCAGTGCTTGCAGTAGCTGTCATATTGTTATCATACTGGAACATCACAAGGCACAGAAAGGAGAGGAGATGAAGTGTAGCGGTCGCTAGCCCTGAGTGCTCTGTCAGCACCAGATTCTCTCCTTGATGCATTTGCTGGCAGCCTCAATCACAACTGAATCAGCCACGGTGTCACATTTTAACAAACCCATGATTTTGGCTTCAAGGTGTTTGGAGATCATTTTCTTGTTCGTTAATGGAGGCAAATCTGCATAAACTGAAGCACTGCGGTACAGTCTTCTTTATGCTTATTATTATGGAAAGCCTTACTCTGGAATTTATGTGCTGGTGGTTAAGTACTGCATATCACTCACGTGAGACGGCAGGCTGCTAACCTCTGTGCTGAAAAACAAGCATATAAATCCTAAGTGTGCCATTTTGGCCATAAAGACATCTAACTTCATAAATGAAAACCTTTTAAATTCAGTGCTCTAAAGGCACTCTCAGTCATAATTATTGTGCAGCAATCTTGTAAGATCAATCTGAAAAATCAATCAAAAAAATTGTGCATTAAAATTACTGAGGTGTTTTTTTTTCTTTTTTTCATTGCAGCAATAGTGCTTGATCATGCTATACTTCATATGTGATAAAAATGTACACTTAACCCACACAATGATTTTACATTGCTATGCTTAGTAATACATAAATGTTTCTCTGGATTGTGGGAAATGCTGAAAGTTTGTTTCATTAATTTAAATGTCATGACCGTATTTGTACCAGTTGTTGGACAGACAAGGTCCCAGGGAATACCACATTTTGTTGCCTTCTTTACTGGAAAGATGGTTGACATATTAATAGCTTTTTCCACAGACAGGCCTGATTAAGCTTCCAGCCTTTTCTTCTAATGCATGATGCATGTAACTAATGCCTACATATCTCTTGACCTTGTCACATCCTGAGCAATGTCAAGTAAAATATGAATATAGATTTATGTCATAAAACAATCTCACTGGATTGAAAATTAATTTTCCAGTGGATTACACAACTAGTGTATATACTCAGGCTTAACTGACTTACAAGACATTTTGAAAATCACATTCATCTGGGCAGGGTTACGAGACTTCTTTTTTCTTATATTTATGTGCTAAAGGAATTAATACTATAACTTTTTTAATTACATCACTGTTCACGAATGCGTGGCCACAAAGCCTCAACACTACTATGAAATTTGTGGACAATG
The DNA here is from genome assembly GCA_009936485.2 of Gymnarchus niloticus. NCBI lineage: Eukaryota > Metazoa > Chordata > Actinopteri > Osteoglossiformes > Gymnarchidae > Gymnarchus > Gymnarchus niloticus. The sequence goes on along the minus strand of JAACJT020000002.1, from coordinate 6,551,636 downwards.
CAACAGTAGTGGGCTTCATCTCCAATGGTAATGAGATGACATATAAGGAGAACATCAGAAGCCTGACACACTGTTGCCAGGAAACCACCTCTCCCTCAACATCTCCAAGACCAAGGAGCTTATCGTGGAATTCAGGAAGCTGGATGGAGTCCACCTACCCATCACCATCAATGGGACCACCATGGAGAGGGTCAACAGCTTTAAGTTCGTTGGTATGCACATGGCTGAAGACCTCAGTTGGACCGAACCCACCGCTAAAATAGTGAAGAAGTGAAGAAGGCATGACAGCACCTCTACCACATCAGGAGGTTTGGCATGAATCCCACATTCCCAGGAAATGTTTTCAGAGTGCAATCGAAAGTGTCTTGTCCAGATTCCTGGTATGAGAACTGCACTGCCTTCCACCGCAAAGCATTGCAGAGAGTAATGCGGCCTGCCCAACAGACAACTGGAGATCAGCCTCCAAACCAACAGGCCACATACACCAGGCGGTATCTGAGGAAGGCCAAGAGGATCATCGGGGACCCCAGCCACCTGAGCCATGCACTGCTTTCCCGGCGAGCGTCTGGCAGACAGTACGGCAGCTCAGATCCTGGACCAGCAGGCTCAGGGACAGCATCTTCCACCACTCCATTAGGATGCGGAACTTCAGCCAGTGGAGTGGTACTCACACAACTCCCATAACCTCTTCTTTCTCACTATATTGCATTACACAACACTTCAAACACACTTCACTTGTCATTAAGCAAACTTGGGTGCATAGTAAGTATAGTTTGAGTAGAATTCATGCATATTGTAAGTACATTGCACAGTCTGTATACTGGGTAGACTGTGTCTAGTGTATATTTTGCATAGTAGGTTCTGTATGGTAAGTTTACCTTGTGTAAACACATGAAGGTATCCATGTCGTACATGTCATATTGCACCAACACTCCATTGTTGCCGTGGAACTTTTCACGCAAGACTTTCACTGACTTGTACATCCGTATCAGATGATGTGGCAGTAAAGTGATTTGGTTTGATTTGATTGCCTGGGATATTCACCAGGTCCCTCCAGACCCTGACCAGGATAAGCGGTCAGAAGATGGATGGATGGAAGATCTTAAAAAAGACACTGGGCTATATCTCTGGCGTGAAGGAAGATGAATGGTCTAAGCAATTTATTTCAGGGTTTGTCTACTCTGTTACATTTTTACACCATCCCTGCTATTCCTGGATCACTCTTTGCAAAATAATTGCTGTATTCATTAAAGCATAGTGGAGAACATGGGAAAATGTGAAGTTCTCAGGTACACTGGGAAATCAGTAGCAAAAGAATGAATTAAATGGAAATTTTAATTGCTGAAATATGACTAGATGAATCTCAGTCACACTAGAGAATAGTGCTATGAGTGTCTTGCTCACGGGTACTACAGAACGAAATCTCCCAGGAATTGAACCAACATGTTTCCGGATACAAGTCTGTCTCATTAGCCACCAGTTTTCAAGGAATATTTGTGCAATATCAGTTTTATATATAACATACGAATGTATAGTCTTTCTTTCACGAGTTCAACACTAACATATCTTATAATTATTGTATAAGACCAGTTTAATGATACACTTTGTGGCCACTTCATTAGGTACACCGAGGTAGTGCTGGGTCAGACACACGTTTGCCTCCAGAGCCACTTTAACGCTAGACAGGTTATGAGTTCAGAGAAGCCTTTCTACACACTGCTTTTGTTATTATACTTTACTGTTCTATCTGTTATTTTTTCTTGCATAGTTTTCCTCTTACCTTTTGCAAGTCATTCTTTTCATTAAAAAGGTGTTTTCGATCACAGAACTCTCACTGCCTGGAAGTTTTTGTTTACTGCCTCATGATTCGTTTTGTGGATTTAACCTGGGCTGTTTGCATTTTAAAACGTGTGCATCTACTAAACTGGTCACTGAGTGTAGAGTTTTTAGGGTTAAAAAGAATATTACAACTCAACCGCTCACTGAAATAGAAACTATTACACAGCAAAACTAATATAAATTATTGAACATCTGTACACCAATTTTTGGCCTGATTTATAGTTTGCATTTTGGGCTTAATACTCAATCTGTACTCTCCATAATCAAAAAAAAAAAGAATACTGCAGGAGAGTTTTTAAAGCTGTGTTGATGAATACTTCATTTCTCTGAACTACTTTTGGGCAAATCTATTTCCCAGTAGCTGTTCTTCAAGCTCAGAAAAACTAAAATATATATATGGTGAGTTAGCTAGTGTGGTTGCCATAAATTACCTGTCATTGATGTGACAGCTAAGTGGAAAAAAATAAATTGAGTTTTGGTACCAAAAACATCTGTCTGTAAAGAGTGCTAAGATAAACACGTTACTGGGGATCTGAGGGGTACAGAAAGGTAAAGAGAGAGAAACAGATTTGCAGGGAAATAAAGTTCCAATCGTTGTCCACAAAGAAGCTTTAGCTTTTGTATTGTCAGGTGGGCATGTGTTGAGTCCCACATTATTGTGAGGTAATAAAAGGGGCAAGACTGAGCTGCCCCACATTGTCTTGTCTTCTGTCAGTGTATCATTGGCCCCAGTAAAGATAACCCAGTATACCAGTCTATGAGCATCAAGCTAAAGCACAGTTTATCTTTGGCAGACTCAGTCTTTGTACTCTTCTTTCATCCTATAAATGTGGTATTTGGCAGTGCACTCAGTGATCAAAATTCATGCCATCTTAGGCTGCAAATGTACCGTCATGCAATTATTATTATTATTATTATTATTTTTTTTTTTTTCCTGGAACTCTTTCTCAAAAGCCTTTATCCTTTGTAATTATTGGAAAATCTCTGTTTATAATTTTTAGAAAAAATATGACTGTAACATCCATGCTCTGTGTCTGGTGAAATGCTTTTTCAAAGGCAGTCATTAGGTGGTATAAGCCCTGTATCTATATAAGAACTGTGCTTTAAATGACTTGCCTTCAATATTTAGGTGGGAGACAAGTTGAAGCTTGCCGCAATGGCTGGAGTTTACTTTCTTGGCGGGTGGAAGCAGTATGCAGCCCCACAATGGTGACTCCTAACGTAAATCGATGCCCATTGAAAATGAAATGTCTACATTGCTGTTGTTTCCAGAAATGGCTTTAGCTTGGCAATGCTAACTCTGTCAGTAGCTTGTTACGTAAAAGCAGAAACAGAAGCCTTAGAATCTAAGTAGCCAGGGGTGCATTTCCAACCACTAAGGTAGTTTATACTAACCAGCATTGCACTACATACATTTTTACAAAAAGTTGTTTGGCTGCCTTCTTTCTTGTTTCTTTACCATTTTCTATATTCTGATATTGAAAGTGATGTCAGTTTCAAAGTATCAACAGCAGTTCAGTAGATGCAAGACAAAATTTCATCTTGTACAGTAATCGCATGTTCAGGTGAAGCACTATATGAAACATGTAATTCTAAGTCTATCCATCCATCCATCCATCTATCCATTCATCCATCCATCCTCTACTGCATTTCTGGGATCAGGTCGCAGGGGCAACAGTCTTAGCAGGGATTCCCAGACCTCCCTCTCCTCAGCCACCTCTTCCAGCTCCTCCACGGGGATGCCCAGGTGCTCCAAGGCCAGCCTAGAGATATAGTTTCTCCATCTGATCCTGGGTCTGCCTCAAGGTCTTCTCCCTGTTGGACATGACACCTCTATAGGGAGGTGTCCAGGAGGCATCCTAACCAGATGTCCGAGCCACCTCAAACTGGCTCCTTTCGATGCTGAGGAACAGTGGCTCTACTTTGAGATCCTCCCAAATGTCCAAGCTTCTAACCCTATCTTTAAGGCTGAACCCAGCTACCCTGTGAAGGAAACTCATTTCCGGCGCTTGTATCCGCAACCTTATCCTTTTGATTACTACCCAAACTTCATGACCATAGGTGAGGATTGGTATGTAGACTGACCAGTAAATTGCTAGCTTTGCCCATCGGCTTAGCTCTCTTTTTACCACAACCGCCCAGCACAGCGTCCGCATCACTGCAGACGCTGCCCCGATCCGTCGCTCAATCTCCTGATCCACTCTACCTTCACTCGTGAACTAGATTCCAAGATACTTGAACTCCCCCGCTTGAGGCAGTATCTCATTGCCAATCCGAAGGGGACAACCCATCCTTTCCCAGCTGAGGACCATGGCCTCAGACTTAGAGGTACTGACCCTCATCCCAGCCGTTCCACACTCCGTCACAAACTGCTCCAGTTCCCACAGTAGGTCACTGCTCAATGAAGCCAACAGGACCACATCATCTGCAAATAACAAAGAAGCGATCCTGAGGTCCCCAAACCAGACCCCCTCCATCTCTTAGTTGCGCCTAGAAATCCTCTCCATAAAAATTATGAACAGAATCGGTGACAAAGGGCAGCCCTGTAGGAGTCCAATGTGCACCGGAAACAGGTCCGACCTAATGTTGGTGATACGAACCAACGTGTAGCTCGGAGCTATGAGCACGCCCACACCTGCTTTGGCCTCACACCTGGGTCAACTCCAGAGTGGAAAAGAGTCCAGCCCCTCTCCAGGAATTTGGTTCCAGAGCCCATGCTGTGCACTTAGCTGAGCCCAACTATATCTAGATGGTATCTCTGCACCTCCCGCACTAGCTCAGGCTCCTTTCCTACCAGAGAGGTAACGTTCCATGTTCCTAGACCCAGTTTCAGTAGCCGGAGAACGATGCTCCAAGTCCTCTTATGCCTTCGACTGCCGGGCAATCCACAATGCACCCGACCCTCATTATTCCTCCTGTAGGTGGTGGGCCCACAGGATGGTCCCATGTAGCTCGTTCGAGCTATGCCTGACCGGGCCCCATGGGTAAGAGCTCCCAGCCCCTCCCAAACAGGCCTGGCTCCAAGGCGGGGCCAGGCGAGGTACCAGGTACCTTGTTTTCCTCTTTCATAAGTGTCTCGATATAATATAAGTCTAAGAATTCTTAAAAGTATACTCTAGAACATTTCTGTCTCTTATGACGAGATTCATTGTGTTGAACCAAGTCCACAATGTATAGCTCTATCATTGCTGCATTCTATTGTCCTTGACATGTCTTCTCTATTTCAATGATATCCTGTTGGAAACCTTCACTGTCAGCACCTAAGTTAGTTAGGTCTAAAGAAATCCAAATGAGAGTGCAAGTAGTGCCGTTTGAGTGACATTCCCTATCCCATAGACTTCTGTAATTGTTGATCAGTTTGTTCAGTAAGTCAGTGAAGTTTTTTGCTGTGTTGTTACCCAGAAAGCCTCACTCAGCAGTTTTGAAAGTATTCCATGGCTTCTTTTCTACAGCAATTGTTGTATCTTCCACATTCCTTTGATGTTGGACCTGCGGGCCAACAAATATGCCTGAAGTCATTTTTGTGTCTTACAGTATAGGAAACATTGCATGAATTTTCTGAAATGTCTCGCTGATTTGATTCAAGGCTATCACAAACTGTTTGATTAATCCCCATATGATGTGTAATGGTGGAAGCAAGATTTTGCCCCCTGACACTAAGGCATTATGCTTTACATTATGAGTACTAGGCTGCAATTTTTGTCTAATTGGCCACTCTTTCAATTGTCCCACAAACACAGAAAACTATGATACTTGCTACGTGCATAACCTCCCTGCAACCCAAGCAAAAGTCCAATCATTTAGAAACCTTCACACACATCTCATTTGTAGTCATCATACTTGATCTTCTGCGACGATGTCTTTACATTCTAATAGTTTTCTTTAAGATGTACTGAGTGACAAGTAGGTGTAAGGGTAAGCCACCCCCTGGTCCAACATCAAAATTCTAGTTGACAGCCGAAGGTATAAATGCACATAGGTCCTTCCATGTGCATCTGGAAAGTGGTTAAAACCTTAGTTAAACTGAATATAACATAAACATATTTTAATCTGACTCTATATAATTTGATGATTGATTTATAATGCTCTGGCCTTGATCGCTAATAAGTTTAGGTTGGTTCTGATAATATCAAGACATGCCTTACTCTCAGTTACTCTTGTCTCCAGGCATTGGTATCATTCAGGGCTTTGCTCCCAGCCAGTTGAGCAAAGCCCAGCGCAATATGGAACCAGGCAGACAGTTCAGGGACTGGGCGATAACTACGAACTTGACGCATGCTCAGCATGTTTGAGTCTATCCAGCTCAGGGACCACTAGGTTCAGTTTAACTGGTTGGTCACATAGTCTGTGTATGAGCCTATTAGATTGCCCAATTCAGGGACTGATTGTAGCGTGTCCAAATAGTTTACGCAGGCTTCAGCGTGCATAACTATAGCGGCTCAGGGGCTACTGCAGTTTGTCTTAGCGGTTTAACTCAGAGGCTGGTTCCCGTTGGCAGCTTATTTGACTACGTTAAAGAGATGTATGATGAATTTTGCCAACTCAGAGGCTGGTGGGAATTGTCAGCGTGTTTCACTGATACAGCTTAGGGACCATTTAGATGGGCTTTGTCTGGTAGATCTTCAACTCAGAGGCTGTGTGCCAGTTACGTCTGTGCAATACAGTGTAGCTACTCAGAGCCAGTTTAACCGCCTAATCCTGGTCAGGGATTGCAAGAACACCACCACGAAGAACTCAGCAGTGCTAACGATTTCAGACAGACAAGAATTAAACAGAACATGATTTATATTCTGGATAGGTATAACGTAAATTAATTCCAAGTAGACAAGACAGAGATCAAACTACGTGGCCACACAAGTATCTAATATAACAAAGAAGACATATGAATTATCACAAATAATGTAACATTGCAAAAGACAAAATGGTACATAACCAGCAGAAGATACATACAGTTAAAGTGAAAAGGGATCTGGCTGCAGATATTAACGCACAGAGCTGTATGGAAGTCCTGATTACAGGAAAACTCCATTATGTCTACAGTTGGCTACTGTTTTTGAACTGAGACCATTCAAATGAGACCAAACATGAGTATACATATTGCTGTCTTTTACCATTACTGTACAAGCATTCTATATGAGTTCCGTTCGTCCTGAGTTAGGGCAGGGGAGAGCAGGATGGGTTACTCTGTGGGGGTCCGTCCTGTGGGTCATCTCCCCCTTCCTGAGTGTGGGAAGAAGGGGAAGTGAAGGTCGGGAGGTGTCTCCAGCAGGGTGTCGATGTATTGGTTGTTTCCCACCTCCATGATATAGAGGTCTGGCGGATGTTTTTGTGTGAATTCAGCCACCCTGGAGCCGACTTCACTGTCTCCCCCCGGGGAGCAACAGGGCCAGTGTGTCCACAGCCTTACACAGGTATGGACAGATTCTTGTTGTCATTATGAATTAGCACTGGTGTGAGACTTCTGGATTGAAGAATCAATAAATAGATGATATCATTCTTCTAGGAGGTGGTTTCATTCTATTACAGACCCTTGAACTGCTTTAATGTGTGCTGTGCACACATCATTTGAGTAGTACAAGGATCTGCTATTGTAAGAAATTGTGCAAACGCTGCATGTTTCTTTTGGTACCAAATCCTACTCTTGCAGGTGTGATGTTAAGAATTCACCCTTGGACTTCGTAAAATTTAAATCTCTAGATTCAGCAGCTCCAGCATACTGGGAAAATGCAGAGTTCCATAGGAACCCACATCACCTCCTTCCCATTCTCGATAAGAATCTTTAATTTCCCTGTTGATGTCCTCATCTTGTTCCACGGTAGGAGGAAGTGGAATTGTAAAGTCATTGTGATGAGGAACAGGACCAATGGAGGATGATAAACTGGGATGTTGAAGAGTCATCAGTAGGTCTCATGTATTTTGTGATATCTACCATACAGAAGTAGCAGTCACTGAGATGACTGACGGTTTCTCTCCAGATTCTGAGGATGGAAAATGGTATGCACTTCCTACATATGCATGGCCAGCCTTCCAGGGTCGATCTGCCGTAGCCCCAGATGACATGTGGTGCTCAGTATTTATCCTGATTGTCTATTGGCATAACAAAATGAGCTTGTTATGCTATCTAGAACATCCTTCAGTTGTTTTGGTCCGTTATAGTAACTGCAAACACAAGTGCTTTCTTGTGATAATTTGCAGCCTCTATCAGCCATGCTGATCGCGATAATATTGAGAACAACATGCCTACAATGTGATTACAAATACACTCGAAACTGTGTACATGTCAGTTATTAATGACCTTGACGTTGATAGTATGATTATAATTAATGTCAGGGTTCCTAAATTCTTGCCAAAAACATCAAAGACATTATAGCGTCATATCTCTGAACACAATAACAATTTTTCATGGGTGGCCTATTCTTATACATGGTGTTATGCCGAAAAGATTGTATTTTTGTCTTACCCTGCATTTTCTCAAATTTGAAGGGGTGGGAACCCACAAAGCGGTAACTGTTCTCGATATTTCAAACTTAAAAGTGTTTCTCATGTAATAAGATTATTACATGATGTTGCTTACTTTTTTGTGCTGCTAAAAAAAAATAAAATTGAAAATAGGTACGTGGTCATCAGTTTTTACTGGGCTGTAATGTAAAGAATGTAGTTGATTTCAGAGCATATGTCATTTGAAGAAGAATCCTCACTTTATGCCGTGAAAACCTTTCTTGACTCATTCAGATATCTTTGTTGATTCAGGAGATGTTTGATATCTCACCAAAAATCATGATGGTCACCATCTTTGAAGCAGACTAGCGAGGAGCAGGGGAGAGTTTATTTATTTAGGCCGTCTATCAGCTCTACAAATGAATGTGCAAAGTTTCAAATTTTTTAAAAAATTGTGTAGCACACCACCTGGGTGAACCTCCATGGAGTGACCCACATTTTGCCCTGAGCCGAGGTGAAAGAGTTGAAGTACATTCTTCAATTTCCTGATAGAACTGTTGACACAAAACAAAACCACTGAAATCAGCACATTTAACATGAAAATGTTTCCTTGAAAGGTGGAGAATTCAAATGTTTTTTATACTTGTGTAATATATCTCATCAGTAAGTTTTATAGCTCATTCATCCATGCTCAATGAGTCGGCTGTTGTTTGTACTTCATTTAATAACAAATAAATAAATCATAGTTTACTGTTTTGTTTGGCGAAGCATCACACATACACAACCTTTGCAGTAATTGCTGTCTTTACAAGATTAATGATAGTAATAAGCTTGAAATCAAGTAGTGTATAATAGTTACTCACATAATTCACTTATTGTTGTGTGATTCAGTCATTTGTCTAATGGATATGAACTAAATTGCTGTCTCGTATTCTTCTGGCTGGGAAAGTTAAACAAACATGTCTTCCACTGAGGCTTAGCTGGCATGACGTTACTCCTGAAACCAGCTAAGTATGTAAAGGTTTGCAATATTGATTTTATTTAAATAATTTCTTTTTCAGTTAATTTTAAACTGAATAACTTGGCCACAGCATTATACTTTATAATCCATGCAGTGTGCATGAGAATTGTATACGAGTTTTTGTTAATACTGATATACAGACAAATCCTTTTCATGACAATGACAGCAGTTATTTAAAAGCCATGTTTTCCACGACTGCTCGGATAATCACCATAAAACAAGTGCTGAATTGTTCTTAGGTTATATGACTTGAACATAATAAAAAGTACCTTTAATTTTTTTCCTTAAAAATTTGCTTAAAGAAAACAAAACTGGGTGAACATGAATGTTATTGAATGCTAAGTGGACATGCTTACGTCAATATGTACAAGCATTCCCTGAAGTTGTACTGGAAAAAGTCATTCAGACAGAAGTGTGCTGAAAATAGGCAGTGTTACTGGACATAAACTGGCTCAAAAAACAATACTAAAATTACATTTTGCTCCTTGTATTCATTTTATGTTTAACCCATTGGGTTTGTCACAAATCAGTAGAGGTTCATCTGGACCACTGCACTTCTCATTGGCTTTTCAAACGAGTTGGCTTGTCTTAATTGGCCATGGTTTATAAGGGCATGGGCGGGGTCTTGGATATCCTGTTTTACTGAATGAAGCGAGATAGTGATTCATGAAGCCAACCAAGCGAAGTGTTTTCCTTATCTTACAAATACAATAGATATGGGTGCCACTGGAGTTAATTTAGACTTTTCTTTCACAGCCACCAATACAGTTAGCACACAGTGTATTCCTGTGTTGGTTTTATATACAACATTGTCACTTTCTTGACTTATAGGTGTAAAATGCATAAAAATGAAGTTGTCAAATGAGAAATTGTGATGTATAATGAGTTTAATTGAATATTGTATCTCTGGAAGTACTTTACAGGTTTGTATTAAAATTATTATTTAAATATTATTTAAAAATTCCACTCATCCATCTTCTAATCAGAGTGCCTAGGGAACATGATAGAGGTTCACCCTGCATGAGATGCTAGTCCATCACTGGGCATGTACTTGTAAACACAATGGGCAATTTAGACGTTTTAATTTTTGGAGCTGTGTGAGAAAAGCAGAATGCCTTGAGGAAACCTTTCAAGCTTCTCACAGAGTGGGGACAGGTTTGAAAGCCCAAACAGTGGATTCCACTAAACCAGTGCTCCAGTCCCAATCACATACAGCAAACCCTAAATTGTTTTTTCATGTGAAGCTTAGAAATTGCAAACAATCAGTTGTTCAATTAAATGGATAAATTAATGTAAAATGCATTTTCTTAACTGTGGCTTTCCCCAGAATAAGTGCAGTAAAGATAGATAAAAGATTGGATGGATTGATAAATAGATGGACGACAATTTTTAAAACAACGTTGTTTCTGATAGCGTGAGGTAATGGATGCCTTTGTTGAAAAGACCCTACAGATGTGATGGGGGTCTTACAGACTACATTCAATGACGTTTCCTCCAGCTGTTCGTAATACAGGGTCAAATGCATGCTCATGAGTATAGAGATTACACCAGAGTGGCTATTGAAAAGACCACCTTATGCCCTGCATTACACATGAACAAGAACGTGCAACATGATTTTATTACACAACCTATAAGTAAATACATGGTAAGGGCTAATGCCTATACTACCAGTCAAAAGATTTTCTACATTATCAATGTTACTCACATAATTTTCACAAAAAATTCTAGACACTCACTATTCATTGCTAAAAAATAAAACATTCACATTCAGCGTCCTTCGAATACCTTTATTAGCAAGAAAATTGGTCATATCTTTGGTTCATCAAAGTAGCCTTTTCTAGCAGCTACAACAGCAGAGCAAATTCGAGGCATTCTTTCAAGTGACATTAAATATTGCTCTGTAAGTTCACTTCAACACTCCTGGGGTATGGTTCATGGCTATTACGGTTTATCATGGTTTATTACGTTTATTACGTTACAGTATTCATAAATCTCCTTTGGGCTGGAGTTGAATTTTGTGGTTTACAAAGTCAAATTACAACATTTACACCATTGGGTGTCTAGAATTTTTTGTGAAAATTATGTGAGTAACATTGAAAATGTAGAAAATCTTAGTGTGTGCAAAAACTTTTGACTGGTAGTGTACATGCAGGGAATTCACTAGCCCCCATCCTTCTGCCCCAACCAACAACCCTGAGCAGGATAAGCAGTTAGATGGATGCAAAAATGGATGGGTAATATGTAATGTTCCCACCTTCTATTACTGTACAAGGATTGAATGTCCCTCTCCTCACACACAACAACATTGCCTTTTAATCAGCTTGTTCGTTTGGTACAAGAAACTTTCCCACTTCATTTGACAGTTGTGGCATTTTATATTAGTATCGGGTTTTATATAATTACATTCTTGCATTGCTAAAACATTTCTGGCACAGGTCAGTACTAAAGTCATTCCTGCAGGTTGGAGGACTGTTAGAAAAATATGTCTATGTATGTAATGTATTTATTTTTGAAAATACTTATCCTTATGGTACATCAGCGATGAAGCTGGTGGTCCCATTGAAATACCATACTTGTCCCGGGGTACCCAGGCTTTCAACTCATCCATTCTGGATTTGAAATTGGTTTGGGGGCCTCTTCGGAAAGCATTTTATATTCTGGTACCAGAACTTGAAGCTTGTGTAAAGTTTGCGTTTAAAGTGGGAGATTTCTTCCATATGATTAAAAGTATTTGTGTTGCATTTTTTTTTTTTTATATTTTCAATAGAAAAAATGAATTGGTCATTGATTCAAACAAAAATGTGCCTCCTGTTAATCACCTCTATCTCTACTTTGGTATATTGCCTTGATCCACTAAATGGAAGCTTCTGGTATTTTCTTTTTCCACTGATGCAGTGAACATTATACCCAGTAAGTGTGTTTGAACCTCTAGCTTGCATCATTCAGCTTCCTAGGTAAGCTTTTGAAAACTTTTAGTACATTCTTCCATAATGCAGGTTAGAAATGTTATTTCCAACTTGGAATAGGCAGCGTAGGGACTACTAATGGAGTAGCAGTGTACTTTTTTGTATGATGAATAATATGAAATAATAAATACTCCTATTTTCTACATGTATCAAACCACAGCACCTGGAAGCATGGATCACTGCTAGAGATTGACAGCCTATAATTGCTGTCATTCAGATGCTTGGTAATAAATATGAAGTCTAGCAGCAACTTCTCTCTGCAAGAAGAGTGGTCAGTGGCTACAAGTGGTGATTGCAAGAAAAATAACTAATTTCTATTCATTTCTGGGGCATAGGGACTGATGAAGACAGGGAGAAAGAGAGGTAGAAAAGGCAAAAGACACAGAGATGGGAGTAACCTCTATCAAGGAAGAAAGACCTCTTTTTTTTATGCCTGTTACTCTGCGATGCACTCTACAGACACCTCAGGCAGCAGGGGCACACATTTCTGTTGGCTAATTACATTTTCAATTTACTGCTCTAGCCAAGTGTAAGGGAAGAACATGACAATAGAGTCAGATTGGGGTCAGGAGGTTACACAGCAGCATCTGTGGCATCAGTTATATTTATTTATTTTTTAGCGTTTTCTTTCTCAGATTTCGTATTTGTGAATAGGGCATTTTCGATTTCTGGAATAGCTCGTTTTGGGGGTGCCTTATAATTAGACAGAGGACTAGTGTGTTAACCTAAATCACTTCTGTTTTCTCTGCTCGTTTTTCCCTCGTTACCATGTTAGTTACGTGAATTATAAGGACTTTGTTTTTGATCTATTGTTTTTTTTTTTTTTCCAGTCATCCCTTTAATCAGCACATTTTTCCTTTAACTTAAATGTGCTGCACTTTTGAATGATTATACATGTATATACAAATCGATGAAGGAAACTGGAGATCTGAGTTTTCATATCTATATTTCAGTAGTAGTTTTCATTTCTTACACAACTTGTAACAGTAGCTGCTATAACTGTTTTAGGATGTAACCTGGGTAGAATGATTATTGTGCATATTTGAACTGTGTTGAGTACAAACAATCATTGTCACGTGTAACTAATTATTTCAAAGTTTATTCTAATGTTTCTTAGAAGTTTTATGTGTATGTAACCAGTTTTAACCTTTATTGAACTGGGAAGTGTAATAAAAATTTATTTTTAAAGACCTTATTAAAAACTTATTCATGTCAGAAATAACTGAGGTCATTATGAATGTAGCTAAGCTGTTAGAAAAACGTATCATCTAAAATAGACATGCACTTTAAATCCCACAGGTTCCATGTTATACAAAATTAAATCGGAAAGGACTGCATGACTGAAAATGAGACTTGAGATTTCTTTAAACTAATTTGAAGGATCCGTGCCTCTAATTAAATTTTTACTTTACTCCTCTCATGGGGTAGGGGCTTTTTTTGACATGCACCGTGGTCTTGTAACATGTGATACTTTATTTTATTATACATTTCATTTTTAAAACCAGAATCGTACTAAATTATTCCTATTTTTATTTGCTGTTTTCTGACACACGCTCTACATTCTTCAGGCCTCTTCTTATAGACTGAACAAAACAACTGAATGCCATTTCATATTACATATTGCACATTTTTTTCTATGAAAGAAGTTTTTGAACAAGTGACAAAACTGAACAGTTTTGTCTAATTTCCTCAGTTAAACACGCATTTGTTCAGACAGGTACAGGATTTTTTACAGGTTCCTTACCCTCCCTACTTATATGTGCAAAACAGTAAACATTCTGTGAAATGATCTTCTGTTTTAATGGTCACTGCTGCTCATTGCTGCAATTCTGGCTTCAGTGGTGTAAAAATGCAAAATTATATATACTATTTAAAATCCTGGTTCCTTGGACAGCACTAACATCTGTATGGTTTTTCATCAGCAAACGAGTAAAGCAGTCCAAAGCAGTGAGAGGTCTGGTGTATAAGGATCTTAGAGTTTTCTCAGGCACGTTACCATAAGGCAAGATTATAGAGAGATATAATAGCACAGGAAATTAATTGCTAATAAAATATGTAGACATCTGTTGAACAGCAGTGAGATCTTGTTTATCTTTCATACCTTTTAAACTATTTGCTCAGCCCACTAGCAGTGGCAAAATGGTTTAATATCAATTGGATTTTAGTCCATTTCCCCTTGTCTTTATTGAATACGGTCCAGCTTATTACCAAGCCCTATTCAGATACTCAGATACTGTGAATTTGGCTATATAAGATTTAATTAACACTACATTGGAAAGAAGTGCTAATTTAATATAATATTACTTTCAAAAAACAAGTTTGCGGAAGTTCCAACAAGTATTGTATTTTAATCTTTTTTTTTTTTTCTTTTCCTCCCCTCTAGCGTTTCCTCTGAAAAGGAAGTGAGGCTTCACAAATAAGCTTGTCAACATCCACTCAGCTTATCTTGGTCAGGGTCATGGAGGGGTTTGGAGCCTATCCCAGGCAGCATAGGCACAAGGCTTGGGTACACCCTAGATGGCATTACAAGCAATTAAGAAATGCTGGTTAAAAATTCTGAATACAGCTTGGTTAGTTTAGAACATTAAATGGACTGGAGTAATTAATTCATGGTAAAACTATGCATGGAATACCTAATACACACATCACCAACAATATTCCATTCAGGATAAGATAATGTAAATAAGTAAAAATATACAAAATCCAGTTTAATTTGTTTCTTTTTACATTATACTACCAAACTGGCCATTTGTCTCTGCATCTACAAATCTTAAAACTTAATTAAGACAACCAAATTTGCTGTACCTGAGTAACCCTATAATAATTTCTTTGTATTTTCTTCCTGTGAATCTTTCTTTTTCTTGGTTAGAATTTAAGCTGCATCTGTTTTGCCCTGAAAGGTCTTCTCAAGACTCTAATTTGGAGTTGTTTGGGCCTGTTGGTTGTTTTCACCTTCGAAAACTGCAATTATCTTCTGAGTGCCTGCAGTACCATGACAATTTAGAGAGAGCATTTGTTTGTCTCTTTGTTATTAATTATTAAGATGTGCCCATCTTTAATACCTGAAGATATATGCTGTAGTGAAAGATAAAAGTGTCAGAAAGCTCTGTGTTCTGTGCAGATTTACTGACAGGTGTTTCACCGGCAGGTTCACTAAAGGAGGTAAAAAAAAAATTAAAGTGCCTTGAGTTATTATTTTGAGACTAAAATGTTTCTGGTCAAGTCTGACTAATTATGTTTACAATTGCAAAAGCTTAAGATGTATATTTATGAAATAGATTGTGAGCTTAATCGAACAAGAGATTCACATTTTCATTGTGACAAATTAAGAGCTAAATTCAGCTTGACGACGGATTGTTTAAAGTACTGAAACATCACCACCCAATAATTGTTTTAAAATTCAATAAAGAAAACACTTATTGAAAATGCACTTCACATTAACCAGTAATTAAGATTAATGGTGGGAAATATGGGTGGATGTCTTGGATATTAATCATGAATTCAATTACAACATAGTTTTTTTGGATTTTTTTTGTTTTTTTTATCCACACGTGTTGGAGCACAATTTCTTTTTTTAAACTTGTCTTTAGAGCAAGTAAGGAATGAATGAAAATGACTACCATAATACTTTCTCTTTATGAAATTAAAAGCAAATATGCTTACTGATACATAGTGAATACCTGTTATTTCAGACAGGGGGAAAAATCACTTGACTTTAACTATGAAGCCAAATTGACAGCCCTCACCTGGAGGCGTGGCAGGAAATGAAAATTCGATTGAAGGGAATGGGTGCCCAATAGCAGTCTTTCGGAGAAAGGGAGGTCACCTAATGTACTAGTCTCCCTCGTCATGTGGGTGTTTACATGCGAGACTCTGCTTTTTGTCATGTTTATCAAATGCCGGCTAAAATTGTGTATACGGAGATATTGGTGCATGAAATCTTTATAGACACCTGTCTTTTTTTCATAGGTGATGTTGGAATTTGCTAGTGCTCTAACCTGGCGAGGTCACACTCCTCTATGTTCAAATATTGAAAATAGTCTGGTGGGGTTAAAAGATTCTACAAACTGTTTCAAATTAAACAGTATTGTGTTTGTGTAAATCTGGCCTTCTCATTAGGAATTAAATAGAATTCAAATGCTACTGATATGCTTTATCTGACTACCGAAAAAATGGGCATGTCATCATTTTCCATGTTAAATATTTAGGAAACATCACAATCCCATATTCAGTGGATGGATTTGGAAGTAGCTCATATAAAAAAAAAAGCTGCAGAGGAAATATAGTAATCCTGTATTTTTTAATCTGCAACAAGTAAGAAAGAAGTATTATTTTATGTTGGGAAACTTGGTCAAACTAGATTAGCTTCCAGCATGCAGGTTTGTACTGTATTCTAGTCTTTATGAAGCTTTTATATATGATGTCTGATAAGCAGGGTTTATTTCTGACGTACACCTCTGAATAATGCTGGGTCCACCTCGCTCGTAATTGGTCGCAGGTGCTGGAAACTGTGGAACTGTTTTACAAGCAGTAGGATCATTCCAAATTCACTTAAAGACACAGAGATGGGAGGCATAGATTTTTATAGTTTACTGGTTATGTTTTTAGCTCACTAGAACATGGAAAAATTTAATATTCTAGAAGGGTTTTTAATTTAATTAATTGCTGAAGACATTGTAAAATGCTGATGGTATAATAAAATATGTTATAGCCTTAATTCATGATTGTGATGCAAATTCTGCTCGATGATTGCTAATTGACGTCTTCCTTTAGGGACTGAACAAAGATAAAAATAAAAAATAATGATTGGCTCAAAATGGCAGGATATGTACGTGTAGTAAGGCCATTTAGGAGTTATGTTGTCCATTGCCTTATTTTCCCTCCTTTTTGCATGCGTGTTCGGACTGAATAATTCTTTCTGAATGCTTTTGTATCTCACTGGTCTGTTGGGCATTATTGGCTCCGTTGGCTGGGTAGTACTATGTACAAAACCTGCTGGTTTTTCAGAATGTTGGAATTTTCTTGCATCCTGTAAACACACAGCAGAGTGGAGCAAGGTGATGGTTGGGGATTAGCAACAGTCAGTACAACACCCCAAATGCACTGCAGAAAACGTGTATGAATCTGAAATATGGCCTTCAATGCAAACATGATCTGGATACCAATAATTGTGGAGGGAATTTTCAGCTCAGCGTGGCTCATGGCTTTTCAGAGGAGGGGATGTCAAGGAATGTGAAGGAGGAAAACAGTGAATCCACCCACAGGAAACTCACCACTAACATTCTCCTCTTTCAGTTAGGAATGTGAATATAGGTTATAAGCAGCTACAGACAATGATGAGCAACCTTAAGGTGAGAAGGCTACCAAGGGTCACACATACAGCCTGTAAATCAAATGTTCATTCCATACAAATTTGCGTGATATGAAGACTGAGTAGGTAGCCCTTTTGGCTGATGCTTCTAGGACTGGGAGGTCTAATTCCCATCTCTGCCTTGTATGGGGAATTAGCACGTTCTCCCCAAGCAGGTTTGCTGGTCTCCTCTGGGTTCTCTGCAGTTCACAGCCATGTTCTTAGACTAACTGGAATCCCTACATTTACCCATTGTGTGTGCTGTATACGCCTTGCAGTGGGCTGGCATTCCATCCAGGGTACACCCCAGCATTGGGCCTTAGGCAGCCTGAGAAAGACTCCAAGCCCTCCCACATCCCTGTCCAGGACAAATTGGTGGAGGATGGATGGATTGTGTGGACATTTTACGTATAGCACTATGTTGTTGATTTCCTTATTTTTCTTGCTCTGATTACATGATACATGCTTCTTGTATAGAAGTATTGCAAAAATAATAGCATTACGTCAGTTAAAATTTTCCTGTCGAAAGATCACATTATGGAGACTTTTTTTTAAATTAATGACTCATAATTGTAGACTCATGGAATAAGCACACATTTGATGAAACTTGTTAACTTTTCTAGTGGAACCATTTTGGTTGGGTTTTCAAGCCAGAGATGCATTCAGTATAAGGCATAAATTTATAAATGATAAAAGAACACCATATATGTTATTAGGCTTAATCCAGCGGACATCTCCAATGTGTTCTTACTTGTCAGTCATCCCAAACAGTTTGAACTTTGATAATCGAGTTACTCTGCGTTAGGGAAATAGCCTGGGACATGTTCAGTGGAGTTTCTGGTGCCTTATCTTGGAGGCTATGGAAATTATGCAACTTGTTTGCTGGACAACCTATCCATATGGACCTAATATGCTACAAACATAAGACAAACAAGGTCATTTCTCTAGATTGAAATTCCCCGCACCTATACTATGTGAAAAATTTATTTTAGTATCTTATATACTGAACTTAAGTCACGTTCTTGTAGAGGATCTATTAAGATATTGTTTCTTTTGCATATGAAAAGTTTTGTGCCCAGATTTTATACTAAATATATGAATATATAATTGTATAATTTATATTGAGGCATGGCATGGGTATGATTTTGCTCTGAATATCGCAGAATACAATGAGAGTTGTTCATAAAATTCTTTAGCACCACGTCAGGAATCATTTTAAATTTCTGGGTGTACTGCCCCTCCCCTGCCCTGTCTCTCTGATAGTTATGCCTTTGGGAAGAATGTATTAAATGTAAATTGAACATTAGAAATAATGTTTAAATAGGGAGAAAAAATCTGTGTGTTTTAATCATGAAAAAAAATTAAGCATAAAGGAAGGTTAGAGTGTACCAGAATCTAGACAATAGTTTAATTTTAACTCCATATTTTATGAAGGAAAAAAAAATCACATTTAATTTTGATTCAAGCATGGAAAAAATTGTGGTGTTCATCCTGGTTCAGTGAGCGAGTCTCCATTCAGGATTTTA
Organism: Gymnarchus niloticus; assembly: GCA_009936485.2. Taxonomy (NCBI): domain Eukaryota; kingdom Metazoa; phylum Chordata; class Actinopteri; order Osteoglossiformes; family Gymnarchidae; genus Gymnarchus; species Gymnarchus niloticus. The sequence goes on along the minus strand of JAACJT020000002.1, from coordinate 6,532,496 downwards.
TTCATCTGTAGTCATGGTGTTGCATCTCAGTCATACTTTTGCATTGCTTGCAAGGTTCATATGTATGGGACAATTTCCACATGTCCATTTAATTTTTTAAAGAAAACTAATCATCAAAACAGAGATTGATCAAATATTAAATAAAGGGGCTCGCTCGACTCCTGATGAGCGGCAAAAGGCAGAAACAGATGTAAAGATTCATACAAATTAAAAATGTTATTAAATAATGAGGAAATGTACATAAAGAACGGAAGGGAGAGCAAGCTGTCTGAAAAAATACGGACAATTGTTTTGTTAATATTATTCCAGTTTTTACAAGCAAATCTGTGCAGTGTTACTTTCCATGCTGTGAGAAGTGAACCTTATGGGGGTGTATGGGTTATTTAAATCCTTCGTTTTTAGAGAGCCGCGTTTTTAAGCAAGGCCAAAGGTCACCTTGCAACGCTGAATCCTGTCATAATGATGCTGTTCAGATAAATGGATAATTTCCCACTTGCACAAATGCCAGGGCTCAGAAACGGGATGATCATTTTAATAGGTGTTCGACAGTTCCTTTCACACTTCAGTTTTTGGTGGCCTTTGGTTTCTGTACGTATTAAGCCATTTCACAAGCTGTCAGTTAAGTTGAACAAACCTGTCTTTTCTTTTCAATGTGTTGTTTTCTCATTTTGTTTCTGCATTGAATAAGTAGTAATTGGCCTGATAATATGGTGAGGAAGTAGAAAGTGATAGATTTCCTTTCATTTCATTTTCATTAAGAGTTAAACATGTACATGATACATTAGCAAGGTTCAATGCCCGATACATGAAGCCTTGCCGTATTTCACCTTGATGGATTAGTGACTCTGCATGCGGGTGACGACATGACAGAGTGACGTGAATATGACATGCAACTTGCCAGATGGGTAATGTCTTTGTACTATTGCAGTGTTTTAGAAGCGATTAATATTGTCCCTGACCTGGGTTCTGCTCTCACAATAAGCAGCAGGGAACAGGAAAGGTCGGCTCAAACACCGGCAATTCATTATGAGGGATATGGCCTCGGTTCCCGCAGCATCATGGCACTGGGAGTGATGTAGAGGCCCATAAATGTAAAGTCTGTCACCAGTATTGGATTCCTAGGCAGTAAATTAATATTTTTGCTATAGAAAAAGGCCTATATTTTCAATTTTGGCCCTTTCATGTCTGACTAATGGAGATTTTTGCTTTGCCATTTCTCACAAACACACCTTTGTTATTGATCAATATGGTTTTTGACATCATTATTTTTTACTAATTTTCACTCATTTTTCCTCATTTATACTTGCATTACCTCCATTATCAAAGTCATTTTGGTAACATTTTCAAGAAACGTGCTGCAAATCTAAAATCCGTTACTAATGTGCAAGTCAGTTAGTAATGTCAAGCTGCATTTAATACATAAATTTTACTCGGCGTTCAAAAGAAGGTCACAGTTTTGGAGTGTTACACTTATATTAGGTCACCTGAGGTTGGGAATTTGATCTGATTTGAATATGTGAACCTTTTTTTTGAGAATTAAAGGTGCGAGGACTCCCCCTGAATAGGGTTAATTACTGCTGGTTCTCCTGTACAATCTAAAGCAGTCTACATCCTGAAATACAGAAAACCTCGTAGCAGAGGGAGTGTTAGGATACACTACTAGCTGTCTGACTTTGAATGAGGTGAATACCAAACTGAGAATCCCATTTTGAGCTCTACTTTTATCGTGCAACTTTTGTATTATATCCTTGAAGTTTTATCATTGTATACAGTATATTGTACCAGTTATATTTTTGCATCGGGGTGCAATGGTATTTGTTAAATTTATCTATTTAAAGCTAGTTTGTATTCAACACATGCACATGTGGATGTGAATATTTAATTAAATATTTCGAAGCCTCATATATTTTTTAGCAAAGTCTGGGACCGACATAGTTCACTCTGTTTAAAATATTTCCTTTATTTTCTTTAGTCATTTCCTTTTAGAAAGGTGACTTCTTCCACCTGTGTTGCATTATCATATTGGCATAAAAGCATATAAAAAACAATCTTTCCTTATCAAATTGCTGAATGATATTGTTCTTTCAGGTGTTTCCTTTGAAAATTGTCTAAACTCACATGCCAGTAATTCTGTAGAACAGATGATAGCACACACTAAGGCCTACTAACTAAAAACTGATAGCTGTGGCCCTCTGGGATAAGGGAAACCTGAATTATCCAGAATATAGATCCCACGAAATATATGCCCCAGTGGTCATATAACACCTGCACCGGAGAAAAACCCACAACAACCTGAGATCCACTGCAACTGAATGTGATCACAGGACAAACTGGGGTTTCTAACAGGCAAGACATTCGCTTGAGTTCGGTCCTCAGAGTATTACGTGATTCCGCTTTGCCGTTCCTGAGTGCGGGGCAGCGAGGACAGAGCATGGTTCCCATGCTGAGGACATCCAGAAAGCTTAGATTGCTGCCCAGTGCAGAGGTCCTTGGGGATTGTGACAGCTTGCTAAGCTCAGGTCACTCTCCACTGAAGCTGTCTGGTGGAGTTCTCAGCACTTTGCTACTTAAAACTTCGTGGTCTTCACTGGGTGAAGTCTTCTGCCTCTAATTCATATGGTTCATCCCATCTACTTCCTTTGAATTGTTCTGGGGGGGGCGATTAGTCCAGACACAGTATTTCCAGCTCATTGGAAAGCAATGACGCCATCCTCTATCTCTGGGGACATCTCCTTGAGGTGCGAGTTTAGCCGTCTGTATCACCCTCAACTGCTGTTCCTGACGTTGCACTGAGGGAAGATGATAAGTGGAAATTGTGGAGCAAATTGCTAGCTAAAGAATGATTTGCTGACAACACGTTTGTTTGAGCTTTAGGGTTTGGCTCCTCTCCAGCTTTCAAATATATGGAAAACCTTTGCAAGCCTGGACATAGCTAAACACAACTGACTTTCATATAGTGATGATGAATACCAGAAGATATTTTTACCACTAAGGCATTTTGAGGTCTTTAAACGCAATGCAGTCATAGTTTCATGTTGGTAGTATTGCCAATGATTAGAATTCAACTTGATGTCAGTGGAATTGTGTAATACCCTTTCATCTTTACCAAATGAGGTGTCGTTGTCCTTATTGAAAAGATGTGCCTAGATATCTTCACACCTGCTGCAGCTTTGGCTGTCATCTTCTTGGTTTCATTTTCATTAGGACAGTGAATCCTCATGGCTAACATTAACTGAAAGGATGCACTTCAAACTTAACTTAAAATTTTTGGCTTCTTTATTTTTCTGTTACAAATTTAAATGTCTTCTATTCTCTTTTTTTTTTTCTTGCAAGCTATTAAGTGTTGACTGTGTCCACAAAGTTTTGTTGGTTTTTCTGAAAAGAGCGGTGATTAGGGTCTCAGAATGAACCTTGATTAATTCATCTGTTATTGCCAAATCTTGCAATAGTCCTCCTTTTGGCCTTGAATCTGCACATATATTTAGAAATACAAACCAGCTTGTTGAGTTTATTATTCCATGTTATTGCATGAGAGAATTTTGACTGGTTGTCGTTCACATAGACGAGGTCGGCCACAGACTAGGGCGACAAATTTCCCATTGCATCATTAAGCTAATAAATATAATTACAAAAAAAGGAATCCATGTCATTTGATTCAGTGGGGCCATTTCTCAACACTTCCCACCTGGCGATAACAAGCGGTCTGCCACATGCCTCATTCTCTCTTCTCATTTAATGAGCGCAGAGTTAAAGTCCTGAAAATGAGACCCATATAACATTCTGTGAAGTACTGCAGCCATTCAGGTCTTAGAATTTATGGCCTGTAGCAGCACAGCTCTGATCTTTAAAGAGCATGATTAGCAATGTAGAGGAGGCTAGGCTATCATGGACCACGGGCTTAAGTCCATTAAGGCTCAAAACACTTTCTCTGTGGCTAACCGAGCTCGCTTCTGAGAGGAAGGAGACTGGAGAATTTCACATCCAGAAAATTCCAGAAACAATGACACAGCATATTTTTGCTAGGCTTCTGTATGCCTGTATTTGTATGTGTGAATTTAAAGTAGAGCGAAAAAGAGCCCGAAAGCTGAGTTTTCGAGAACGCCTCTCCGTCATAAAACTGACAGTACCTAGGTGGCAGTGGCACAGTGGTGGACTTATCACACGTTATCTTTCATAGTTGTCAACGGCCTGTCAGGGTGGTGCAGATGTTTGCTTCACTATGCATGGTTCAATGCGCAAAATTAAATTCCACCAATTTGCATTTACTTTCTGTCTAGAGAAAAGTAAACACTACTCAGCCAACTATGATATTTCCGTCTTTTGGAAAGGACGGATAGTGATGATTCAACCTTTCAAAAAATGAAAAATAGAAAGGAAATAAACAAAAACCTCAAACTCATTCTGCTGAACTGTACTTATTTATTTTGATTCTGTGCAGTAAATAATTGAAAGTACTCTTTTTCTGCTTGCCTGTGTGGAGATTGTAATAACACCACTTGTGTTATGTTCCATGGGTGGTTCAGCTCACAAAAGGATGACATGGAGAGTTATGAAGAACCTTTTCTTTTACTTGCACCGATTCAGGTCCTTGACTCCTCCTGTCTGTGCCTCTTTCTGAGACGCCTCTCCGTTTCTTGACTTGCCAGGCTCCCAGCATGTAGCCACGGTGACAAACCCCCTTCCTGCCGCATTCTCAGACCTCCTGCCTCGCTTCCTTGTCGAGCCGGATGATGTGTACATCGTGAAGAATAAGCCCGTCACACTCACCTGTCGCTCCACGCCGGCCACACAGATATACTTCAAGTGCAACGGGGAGTGGGTGCATCAGGATGACCATTTGATTGAGCGTACGGTGGACCCTGCCACAGGTATGTGCATTCCTGCAGTGTCTGGTGTGGCATATTTTGGTCTATGTCAATATGCCTCGCAGTATACAGGATATTTCACATTGGGTGTTTCACCTCCACTCAGACTTTCTATTGTTTTGCTGCCCTCAGGACATTGAGATTGCATAATAGTAAATTATATAATAGCTCCTAATGTTTCTGGATAAACATGGGCATTGCCTGAAACTAGACTCCAATTGGTATTAATTAATAACTATAATTAAGTTCTGCACAGCAATACAAATAGAGCAGGAACCCCAAAAGGAAAACCAGGTACCCCCTACCACCAAGCTGGTCACGTAAACAACTAAGAAATAGGGTGTAAGTTGGCCTTCATATATCTTCATCCGGGTGGTCCACTTTCCCTGCTTGTAGCTGCCCCCGGGTTGAAAATTCTTGATTTAACACAAGGGTTGGCCACTCAAGTTGTTCTGTGCCTTGAAAATAGGCACAGAATTAATTTAACTTGAATGGGCTGTTAATTTTCACAAGTTGTCTAGTATAAACCACAATTGATTGCTTTAAACTGAAAAGATGAGAAAACTTGTAATAGCCTTTGTTGTAATACATTACGACCTCTTAAGCAGATTATTTTTTAATTGATGTTAAGTATTGTTAATGAGGTTACAACATCTGTTTCATTAGTGATTGTTAAATACTGATGAAATTATTAAAGAAGAAACAAGGAAAAGCTTTATAACTTTGCATTTCAAGTATTCTGTGACATTTAGCAAAAATGTAGCAGATTATCAAAATTACAGGTATAGCATGGTCAACACTTTGCAATTCAGCATCTTTGTTAAGTGTAATTAACTGCTCAGCTGAAACCCTCAGCTTTGCCTGACATTGACAGTTACTCTGACAGGTTTGTTTGTACAACCAACCAGCTTTTACTGCCCTGTACTGTATATCAGAGCCTGACTTGTATATCTGTATGAATTTACACTGCCTTGTCGGTCGGAAGTGCAGAGATATGTTCCAGCTGTCCCGGACAGCAATGTCATGCTTAAGGAGTATTAACCCCAAAGATTATTTGGCTTGTCAACTACCATCTTGTACTGGAAGTGGCTGTCAGAGGTCTAAGAGGGTTGCCAGATGCATGTAACATGGGTGTGTGGGGTCAGACGCTTCAACCAGCAAGACATGAAAGATATGACATGACATGATAAATGCAAAACATACTCCAGACCATGTTTGCTGTTGCCATGGTTACATCTTGGCTGCTCTTAAACATCATGTGTTCAAATAACATGAATGGGCTGCAAAGATCATAAAAAATCACGCACATAGTCATGCAATAAATAAAAATTCTGCTCAGTCAAGAGTATCTATAAGAAATTCAATGCAGGAGGATGGAAAAATAGGCCTTTGCGATATGCTGCATATTTACAGATAATGAATGTATTGGAATCACTTAAAGGTGCAGAATTTCTTAGCCAATGTGGCAACAGTAAAAATATGGGGGCATCACGTCTCAAACAGCAATAATTGATTCACTCAAGCAAGCAAGGTGGAATGCCAGTGGGAAACAGCCATGACTGAGACCACAGTGCTACTCAGAACTGTGGAAAAACTGCAATCTGCGCACAGCAAGAGGCTTAGGTAGGCTGGTTCAGCTTAGCAAATTGTGCTCCATGGAGGACAGCGATGATTAAGTGCATGCAATTGTGGCTTAGAGAAATAGCTTCATATATATGTGGTCCCAGAATCAACTTTATTTATGTGGGCCGTCAATAACATTGGGTATCGCTTAGCAACAAGAAGTAAACAGCGTCAGACCTTTAAGTGGAATGAAACTGAATTCCTCAAAATTTAAGAAGAAAAAGGACATAAAGGCTGGACCGTATCTCATCAACTTTGGAATTATGCCTCATTGCCAGGGATGTAGGAACTGGAGGGGATATATCCCACCCAATATTTTATTATACTTTAATTAGACTGCATTTGCATTTTCATCAACATATGTTGCAAAATACATTTGACATTCAGCAATTTTGAAATAAAGCATGTTCTATGGAGGTGGAGAATCTGGGAGTGGGGGTGACATACGTACCCTCCAATACTTCAGTAGGCTGTTTAAGTCCCCCCAGTAAAATAGGCATATAATATTAAAATTAATCTCTGACATAGTTGCCCCCCCCAATGTTGAACCCCCTAATACGGCCATGTTCATTGCAATATAATGGGAAACGTACACTGTTAGCTACACTGTGAGGTCATGCTAAGACTTGGTCTTAGAGAGCATGTTGGACTGAGCAACTACCCACAGTGAGAATGTTATGTTCACATCTGTAATAGTAGCACACCTCTCATTCAGCATGGATATTAAAGGATCTAGCTATTATCAGTGCTAGGAGAACAGAGGGTGGGCAGGTTCTACAGAATCGCTAATTAAAAAACCAGGAGGCATTCACGTCACTTAAGTGAGGTGGGAAAAGCACACTTAGCAGAGTAAAGATAAGGCAACTTTCTGCACAGGAGAAATTGCTCAGTTGGCTTCTAAAAATAGGTTTTTAAGGAAGCAGCTGTCAGACCTATAAGTTTGCTTAATGTTCATTTGCGTAAGTAATCCGTTCAGAATACAAAACAATGCACCATGTCTTTAACACTGATAGATTCATAATATTCTTTTAAATTGAATTAGCAAATTAAGTATTTTTTTCAGTAGCCCCTAGCATAAATATTTTATCGTTTGTAATAATGCATTATGGCTGTGTTTACATAGAAGGAGCATAGTTGAAGGATTACTTGCTGTTATTTCCTTGATTGGACTCAGGTGTGTTGAGATTGCATCAAAATCGGAATTGTGGCCTAGTGCTTTGAGAGTGAACAGAATAAAACTTGAAACCTTGCAGTTCTTTATGTATTTCAAACAATTTATCATTGGCAATAATGGTTTTATCATGACGCAAAGAGGAATGGTTTGAAGAATGTGGTTTTGTTCCCATATCTGCTCCTTTATGGCTGTGTTAGTCGTTTGCTTCTGGCAGGATATCATGCTTTGAAAGGCTCCATATAATGTAATTGAAGCCATTGTCTTGAGATGAGAATCTTTAGGGTCGTCTTTGCTGGAGGATGATGATTGATTACTGTCACCTGACAAGCCCTCGTCTTGTCAGTTTACTGGAGACACTTGCATATTTTATTTTATTTTTCTTTCTGGCAACTTCCTCTGCATGTGCATCTGTGGAATTGTTTGTTTGTGTCGCAGTTTGGCATGGGAGTGTTCTGTTGCACTCTTCTTTAAGCACATGTCATCAGTGATCTGCATCTAAGAGCGGGTGTGCAACTTGCAACCCTCTATTCAAGATGGCAGCTGATTGCGAAAATAAGTAGCTGACTGATTACAGAGATGGAAGCGTTTAAAGGAAATGAGCAGTTACACACCTCAACAGGAGGGACAGATTAAAACAGACAATGTATAAAGTTCAAAACAAATAGCTTTTGTTCTGACAAACACTTACTGTACTTGGATTAGCTCTTTTTAATTGTTAAAGTTGCCTTTTTGTAATCTTTAATGGCTTAACAATGTACTATACTTTAATTCTTGACTTTGTTCTGAAAAAAAACTAGTCTTCACTTAAATGGAACTGCATGCTGTTATATAATATAAAATTGTATTAACTTGGTTTTCAATCAGTCTCTGTGAAGAGAAGTGAAGTGGTTACCTCAAAACACATTCTTAAACTCAAATGCAATTCCTGGGTTCTTTCTACTGTAATCTGCCAGATAATGGGATGATTTATTTTAAACGGTGAAGAATTGATTTTTATATCATGCCACTACCTTGTCAGTATTTTTGGTGACTGTCTAATGCACATACACACATATATTTGTATAAGTTTCATCATAAAAACCAGTTTCAAAATGGATGGGTATATATTTGAGTTGAAGTTATTACAAATGTTTTAAAATCTTTAAGTGTGCCACTGAAAGTCTTTAGTACCACATCCTGAGTTTTTCTGGCCACAGTGCATTAATGGTGGATATGTGACATGAAGGAAGGCCTTGGAGAGACGGAACTCTAACAAATGCCCAGCAGTGCCACTCTGGTGCATTTCTGAGGTACTCGCATCGATCTCCCACGGCTCTTAAACCGAATTCTATCATCACTGCCTAGAGATGTTCACTCCCAGTAATCCACTTTCTTCCTTTTTTGTCAGAAACCAGAGGTGTCCACCTAAAATATATCTCCTTTGTCCAAGCAGCAGACACTCCAATGTCACCTTGTGACCATGCTAGTGGTGGGACATCATAATTGATAAATGTTTTTAAAATATTCTGAATAAATTAATGATTGTATCTTTTCACTTAGCATATTTTTAACACCCATAAGCCTGACCTCAGATAAGCAGTTAGAAGGTGGATGTATGGATATTTTAAGATTTCTCACGACACACGGAATTGCATGAATTTATTTAGATTAAATCTAAATAGATTTTAAATTTATGCAGAATTAAGTGTTACCATGATCACAAAGTCATGATACCTGATTACATGCATGAAGTTGGAAGTCACTGGCTTTCAGGTCTAGGCCTAGTGGTACATACAGAATCAGTCTATGGATTGTAAGTTTGACTCGATACCCTCATAACAATATTTCAGTAAATAAAACTAGCATGTGACTGCATAAAGTTAACACTAAGCTGGCGAAAAAGCAGGCATTTTACTCAGTTTTATCTACATATTAAAATCATCGTATTAACAAACAAAAAAGCTAATGTTGATGGGGGGAATTAACGTATTTTAAATCCATGATCCTCAAAATTATGTTCTTATATTGCATCACTTGAAGATATTGTTCATGTATAAAAGGATTATCAACTTCTGCCATTCCCTGATGTAATTCCTACTGACCATCAGAACCACAGATACCATATAGCTGTGTTTTTATGTAGTGGCTCCGGGGATTTCAGGCATCTTCAAAATTGAAGAATAGGAAAAAGAGGATTACATCCAGTTAATATCTGTAGGAAACCCTGCAAATGGTAGGATGCCTACAATATGCACCTAAGCATCATTTATGCTAAAAAAAATCACAGAACATTGTATGCAGTGATCGTAAATATGGGCATAAATCAAATAAAAGTGTCATTGTAAAAACAGCTTCATTGACCAAATTAAAATAGTTGCTACTTTCATCTTCAAAGTGCTCTTGACATGTATGTGCAATTATTTTGGATTATGCATTTATAAATAGATTTTACTTTAAGGCTACACTGTATGGCTAAAAGTATGTGGACATCTGCCTTTGCAACACGGCAGGGTATAAATAGGAAGTTCCTCATCCCCCTGCTGCTATAATACCCCTGACTCTTCTTAGAAGGCTTGTCATTAGATGCTGGAACGTTATTGGTGGGATTTGCTGCCATTCAGCCATGACAGCATTAGTGGGATTGGATATTGATGTTGGGTAATCAGATCCCTTTCTGTTCACCTAACTTACCGCTTCAAAACCGAAGTCTTGTTGTTTCAAGACATTTCCAGTTCATATTCATTTCACTTGCAGTTGACCAGGGCAGAAACTTGACAAACTGACATGGAAAGATGATGTAGTATGATGTGATTAACCACTTCAGTGTGACCCATTGTTGCAGGACATTACATGACCATATGCTTAATTGTACAACTACAGGTATGTCAGAAATGGGTGTGGCTTAATTAGCTAATTTTTCTAACTGATAGTGTCTATATACTTTTTGCTATATAGTAGTATTTTTATACAAAATATTTGGGGGGGGGGGTGTTAGCATGCATATAAAAATTAGCCTACTCTGTGTCCCTAGATTGTTTAATATTGAAATATATTACTACCTACATCATCTCAATATTTAAATGCATACAATTTTCAAATGTGATCAACCTTTATCAAATCTCCAGCGCAACTTCAGGCTTTATAAATTTTTTCTCAATTTATTTTTACTTATTTGTGTGTGTTGCACATATATTTTGTTGAAGAAAATGTCTTCTTAAAATGAGGTCAAGGGAGATCAGAAAAAAAAGATTATGTGGCTTATGTAAAAGACCTCATGCTGTTTCACTGCCAGGGGTAAGATCATTGATGGTGGAAAGAGTGGCCAAGGCACAGAGCTAACAACAACTAATGACTGACACACGAAAAGACCCTCACAGGATGAGTGAATCAGGTTTGATTACTAAATAGAACTGTTCAACTGCCAAAACTGCTAAAACTAGGCTGTGCAAAGTTTGTTGAATGAGTTTTGTTGGCTTGAGTATTGCCTGCTTGTGACATTGGTAGTATTTAACTTTTTAAAGAGTTTTATTTTTTTTTATTTAAACAGAAACATGTAGGGTGTTTTAAAGTTTTCTTTTTTTTTTTTTTTTTTAATTGATAAAATCCAAGATTGTGGAGACCAGAAGGCTTTTTTTACCTGCCCAAAGACATTAGTTGCCATTGCTGTGGTAGTGATAGATTCTGTACTTGAGGATAGTTGTCACACACTGATGCGATAATGCAGTAGCCTGTCAAAAGGCCAGTGAAATACTGGCACTTTTAATTACCAAGGCGATTGGTTAAATAGCCACAAGGCCACTTTTACCCAAAAAAAAGAATGCATACAGTTACCAAGTCCAGTGCCTCAAACACATGATTCAGTACTAAGGCTTGATATTTACTTGATGTCGTCTCCCAAGACTTAACCAATATGATAGACTGCCAAACATGTCAAGATAAGCCCAGAAGACTTCAAATAATGAGAAAAGAATGTCAAAAGGGGCAAATATCTAGATGGCGACATTCTGTGATTTGAGAACAATGGAGTACCAGTGAGTCACATCAGAACATGAGTTGCAATGTGGAAGAATGACAGCGAGCCTTTTATGATCTAATGCCAATGTTTAGAATTTTTTTGCCTGCAGACTAATCAGCTAAACCCAAATGCAGCTAAGTGCTGTTTCCTGGCAGCAGGCAGGTCTGTGTTGTTGCTAGAAACTCATCGAATGATGGGCCGTGACCAGAAAATAAAGGTAGTGTATTAGTATGGGAAAGCCTTTTAAAACGTACCAGGTTTTCACATTAAGTATAAAGGACTGCATTAAAATAGCCCACCTAAGATTGGTATGAGGATGCTGGATATTTAGAAAATAGATATATGGATAGTTCTTAGTGTTATTTATACTCTTTGTTGTCTTGCACAAAACTGTCACTTTAGAAAAAGTACAAATCCTGAGTCTTTCCAAGAGTAGCCTTTTTCGATTGTTATTAAGGCTATGAGCAAGTGTGCAAAAATTCAAAATGACTGTGAATGAGAAGAGGAAGTCGGCACCTGCCATTAAAGAGACTCTTGCCACATGAGGTTTTTATTTTGAGTGGGTATGAAAACGAAAAGAGAAATGTGAAGAAAGAATAAAGCAGAAAAAAAAAAAAGCAAAATGGCCTAAGTGATGAATCCCCCACCTCCAGTGAATCCTGGCAGGAAGAGGCAGGCTGAGATACACGTGTCACATCCACAGCCACTGTGTAAATAGCAACTTCATCAGCACCAACATTACTTTTTTGACTCACTCGCTGAACTAGCCCTAGGGATTCTCACACTGAAACACAAACAGCTTTAAGCAAATAGCTTGTTAAGTATGGAAGCATTTACTGTGTAGCAGAGCTATTGTGCCTATTGAACGTGATGCTGCTGGCTGCAAGAGGAAATTGCATCTCTTTATGATGGAAGAAGTGGTACTATTTCACCAGCTGAGCTCACTAATTACAGATTTGTTGGCACCCAATGTATGCCAAACACAGGCCTGGATCACATCACTCCAGAGGGAGAAAAAAACACGGGTAATGTATGGAAGTGAGGTGGTCATGGATTAGAAAAGGTTAAACAACAGCTGTGCTGACATTATGACCTTTCGATTGGACAGGCGGCGTTTTTTTGAAAAACAACGAATTTTATAGTGGAGTATACTCCAACTGGCCACTTTATTAGGAACACCTTTCTAATAGTGGGTGGGATGCACCATAGCACTCAAAAAGCTCAAATTGTTTGTGGCATGAACTCAACAAGATGTTGGAAACATTCTTTAGAGATTCTGGTGGAGGTTGAAATGATCACATGACATAGTTGCCGCGGCTCTGTTGGCTGCACTTTCATGCTGCAAAATCTCTTTTCCTACCACATCCCAAATGTGCTCTATTGGAATCAGATTCTGGTGACTGGGGTGGCCTTTCAAGTACCCCGAGGTCATTGTCATGCTCAGGGAACCAGTTTGAATCTTGTGCTTTGTGACATGTCACATTATCCTGGTGGAAGTAGACATTAGACAAATCGTGGCCATAAAGGGATGCACATTGTCAGCAACAATAGTCAGGCTGTTCGACTGATGTTAGAGGCTCTGATCTATCCCAAGAAAACATTCCCCACATTATGACACTATCACCAGCAGTCTGTACGGGTGACACACGACACATTTGGTCTATGGATCTATGCCGTTTACCTCACATTTTGACCCTGTCCTCATCTGCATGTTGCAATAAAAATTGAGATTCGTCATATCAGGTGATAGCTATCCAGTTTTGGCAAACCTGTAGCCACCGTAGACTGTTTTTACCTACAGGAATGTGATCGTCTGCAGGTGTAGACTATCCACCCAAATGTTTGGCATGTTGTTTGTTCAGAGATGCTCAGCACAGCTGTAAAGAATTATTATTTGAGCTGTTCTCCTTAGAACTCTCTTACCAAGTTGTTTCTGCCCACTGAACTGTCACTCACTGAATTTTTGTTTTTGAACTTTTTTGTGTAAACTCTAGAGACTACTGTCCATGAAAATCCCGGGAGATCCGCAGTTTCTGAAATACTCAAACCACTCCATCTGGCATCAACAACCATGCATCAGTCAAAGATTACTTCATTCCTCTCTATCTTTCAGATGTTTGTTCTGACTATTAACTGAAGCTCTGGACCCATGTCTGCATGATTTTGTACACTGAGCTTCCGGTACTCGATTGGTTGTTTGTGGTTGTTTGGATACTTGCACGCATGAGTGAGCTGGTGTACAGGTGTTCCTAATGAAGCGGTCGATGTATGTTTATTTGTAATGGGCTCATTACATGGCTCATTTTTTGTCTTTTTGTTTTTTATCCTTCTTTAAGGGAGCATTTTATGGTGGTGGATCACTAGAAATTACACCTCCAGTATAATCATTTCACCAAGCAGCAAGCTAGCACAACATCCTGCAAGTCTCACACAATATCCTGTAAATTTAAAGGTGGCATCATTTTGACTGATGTACTTCTGTTTTATCACAGTGTATTGCTTTAAAAGTACTGAACATTCTCAAGAGTCTTATCATTCCCATGTTTGTCATTTACTGTGAAGTACAGTATGTAATTTCCCCTTAATCATAAATATAGATATGGACAAGTCACGTTATTGCATTGCTTATGGTGCATTGTTCATTGCGGCTATTGTTCATTTTTTCTTTCAAAAAAGTTCTAATAAGAAAATTTATGCCTTTAAATGTACAGAACCGAAATGTGTCGCAAAGCACCATAGATTGGCCATCTTGTAGGAAATCTATATTCTCATTAGCAAAAGTTCTGTCATCTTAAACATTTGCCACGACAGTGAATCAGGGTTGCAGAGAGGTTCAGTTCAGCATTCTTGTTATTAGATAGGTTCAAGTTGAAGTCACCTCCTGGTGACCATATCAACAGCATTCGAACTGGAATATTCTCTTCACTCTTTGAATCTTCAGGCTTCACAATGACACACTCATTGATGATTGTTGCATCCAACCATCTTGTTGCTGGTCATCCTCTTCCTCTTTTATCTTCAACTTTTTCAAATATTATGGTCTTGTCCAGCATCCATGTTGAAAGACATAAGCACTGTTACTGTCCTGCTTCTTCCTTGTTCAGCTTTCATAGCCGTAAAGAATCACAGGAAATACCGTATTCTGAACAATACTTACATAAGTTTGCAAAGTACTTCTTGTTTTCTGGATCCTTCGTTATTGATGAAGTTCTGTAATAATATACACAGTATATGTGTGTATGTTTAAATGTAAAATGGTACATTTAAGAACACACACACAATAGAAAAGTTAACTGTAACAAGGAAGATTACTGTATTAGTTAAAAACAAGTACATTCTTGAATCTGTTTCATTTTGTTAGTGGAAAATATATTGAATTGATCCTTAAAGTCACATTGTTAGTTATTGCAGAAGACAATGTGCCATAACTAACTATAAGGCTGGAGTATATTTATATTATAGTCAAGTTTAATCGAAATGTTACATACCTTCTCACTGATGTAACTGAAATCTTCTAAAGTTCTAAACTTTAACGATTTTCTTTTGTCACCTAGAGTGAGAGCGTTGGCCAAAGACAGATGTAATCAACGTTAGAGTTTTCGTGAATGCATCTGAGATGGTTTCTTAACTAAGTAAACATTATCTCCATATATAGATTTCACATGCCAAAATGAGCCAGTGAGTAAGGCAGTCTTAATTGTTTTAAATGGGGGATGTATTAAATGAGGCACATATGCAGTGGAAAGCATGACAGCAGCAAGAAAATTAAATTTCTGCTGCCACTCAAATTCTGGATGTCTTTTAAATTTGCATAAAACATTGTCCTTCAGTCATATCTGTCAACCTTGGGTTGTGAAAAGGTTAGGATAGTTTGTTTATTATAGTTTATTTATTTGCCCTTATTCATCACTGTACAATTTTCATTGCTTTATACTATTTCAAAACTGATACTTATTGCAATGTGAAAAATATGTTTGTGTAATTAATGCCTGTACAAAAATAAGACTTTTTTTTATCTACAAGTTTATGGTTTTTGGCTGTTTGTAGATGAATTTAAAAAGGCCTTTATATTCTTATTCATATTGATTCCTGTATGTATATACAGTACTGTGGAAATGTCTTGAGCCATCTATCTGGGCAGTAACTGTGCATTTGCTCAGAAAAAAAATTAAAAATCACAGTAGAATCAATGCAAATAAACAGTAATACAAAAAGAAGTAAAAATCACTTCTTCTGTTCTCCAAAATTTTACTGATATCTGGTTGGATGGCTTGACCAACAAATCAGCTTTGGTTCCCAAAGCTATCCTCAAAAGCGCCCCAGCCATTCCATGGACTTCTTCATTTTCACCACCAGCTCAATTGTGAAATTAAGTAATTAATTAACTTTATGAGGTATTGGTTAGCCAAACAAAGTGCACTCCTAGTTGAGCTCCCACAAGTACATGGATATTATAAACAGTAACTGTAAATTCTGCGGTGACATGAAGAGATGTTTTGAAACATGTAAACTGACACACTTTGACCAACATGAAGTCATTTTTACATCAACATGAACATGGGTGAAACGTTATCTTTGTTGTCTACCTAAGACTTTCGCAAAGTATTGCATATGCGTATATACATAGTTTAATACACTGCCTGGCCAAAAAAAGTCACTGTTTCAATTTAAATAAGCGAATACAGTACTTAAGAGCCAACGGTCTGGTCTGGGCTCAGCAAAGTTATGCAGCAATAAAATGAAATCAGCTGAGTACCTGAATCTCCTGAATGACCAGGTTATCCCATCAATGGATTTTTTTCTTCCCTGACAGAATGGGCGTAATCCAGGACAAAAATGCCAAGATTCTTCGGGCTCAAATTGTGAAAGAGTGGTTCAGGGAGCATGAAGAATCATTTTCACACATGAACTGGCTACCACAGAGTCCTGTCCTTGACCCCACTGAATGTCTTTGAGATGTGGTAGAGATGACTTCATGGAGTGGTTCGACTATCCTGTTATCAATACAAGATTTAATAAAAATTAATGCAAATCTAGGATGAAAAAAATATTGAGACATTGCAAATGCTCGTTAATCAAAGCTGAAGATGATCAAATGAAAGAGTGAAGTTTGTGACTTTTTTTTTTTTTGGCTGGGCAGTGTATACACACCATTGAGACCACTGTCTTTTAGCTTTGAAAACTGAATGAGTAGTGATTAAAGATGATCTTTACAGTGGTATTGGAGAACAATCAGGCTACAATTTAAGTAAAAGTCAATAAGACTATGAACTGGAGTTTAATGAACAAGTGGAAACAGGAGAAGCTGAAAGGAAAAGGAAAATATAGTCCTAACTGAAGATAATGGGGAAGTACTACCTGCTATGCATTGGTCAATAACAAAGGTGCTAATTGATAATTCATTATTAGCTAGATCCCTATAATGGGAATTGTATTTCACCCTGTCTGTGCGGTTAATGGGGAAAGGATCTGGCAATAAAGCCCTTAAACAGATGGTAAGGTCAATTGTTTCAGCAGCACATCTGCCTCTGTGCGCCATTAAGTAGCTTTCACAGGTTAAAAAGGATTCATATGTTTTTTCTCTCCTTTTCCCCAGCATTGGTTGCACTTTGAGGATAACACGCGCAAGCTTTTGCTCATGCCCCAGGTTTCGGCCAACAAAAGGAATCTGATTGAAATCATTCATAATTCTTCCTGTTAAAAGAGCAAACGTGCCCCCCTTTTTTTCCCCTGACAAGTTAGACAGCTACTGATTTAATCAACTCATGAGTCAAATGGGTTGAAAAAAAAACGAAACACATTTAATATGCCACTCAATTTTTACTGTTCAGTCGGCTGTAGTAGTATATAGAACCCTGATATCACACTACAGAAATACATTTTCGTTAAGCTGTAAATAAAGTTGTGTGGATATTAAACTAGAAGAAATGAATGAGGAACTTTAACTGGCATTACTATAGTGGTCGGCATGTAGACGTGAAAGGCTAACCTTGACAGTTGATTGGATAAAACTGCATGGTCATCTTTAGCTTATGAGTAAGAGTGATGTATATTATGTACAGGAGAATTCAGTAGGCCTAAATATAAATTGTATGAATAATAAAAGCTGTTTTCACTTTACTAAAGACTAACATATTATTACTGATAATCAGAATGGCTCCTTTACAGCTTTGATACTCGTGTGTTTTTGATACTACATATAAGAAAGCATGAAATACGTTTTTCTCTTCGACTGTAACAAGTCATGCATGTCCAGTAGCAGCTATATGCTGCTTAAACTTTGTGAAATAGTTTCAGAGCAGAGGATCTCAGTCGAAGTAAAATGCTTCTTGTATGTCAAAAAAAATATGAATTATGTACTTAGGTGGGGGGGCTCTGAGAAAGCTGTCAGCTGATGGTTTGTCATGCGCTAGATGGTAAATGTGGGGGCAGATAGCATACTTCTTAGCAAACGGTGCGCCTCTAGTTGACAGTGAAGCGCTGTGTGATTTGATATTTGTTTGAACACTACGTGAATGTGTCTCTCCTAAATGCTCTATGGGGCCAACACACAAAGCGTCAACTGTCATCCGCTGAGTGGTTCTGCCTATCCGAAATCTCCGTAGACTATTTAGCAGTCACGCCGTCTCCCCTCTCAGCTTGACTATTTTTAAATCAGTTTGAGCAGGTGTTGGGAAGTAGGTATTATCGAGAGGGAGCAAGCCGTCTTGGCATATCACATATGCAAAGAAAATGCATTTTAATGCATAGGTTGAAATAACTTGGCGCCGGTTTGCTCAGGGCACGCCACACGAAGTGCATTTCAACATTTACACAGCTCAGCCCAAATGTATTGCCAGTCAATTTGCTATTTGGGAAGCCTGCACTGTGATGCATTTGCATTGACTTTCATTGACTCATCGATAAAATGCTGCGCTCTGCATCATGCAAGGCCATAAATAAGAATGATGGGGAAAATTGGGTCAAACCTGTAAATTGGCAGAAATGAATACAGACTTTCATTCAGTGTTTAATTTACTGCTAATTCTTTCTCACATGTATATATAATTACAGGCAAATGAATGCCATCTCAAATGACAGGAAATAGTGAACTTATTTTTAATCACACTAAATATTTAGCATAATGCACAGTCATTAATAATTCTGTACAACCATTGTCTGAGCTTTATGTATGTTATTGTGAGTTGAATAAAACTGCCAAAATATCTTAAATTAATTTTCTGTGAGTATTCATGACAGAAGCACCAGTCAAGTGAACTGAGTAACCAAGTGAACCAATAATTTCATTGTTTCCTCATAACTGGCTTTCCCCCCACCTTTTTAGCATTTTTACTTTGAATTTAGAAATGTTCAGTTTTTGCACATATCATTAGCTTGTACTGTACAGGTCAACACTCTATATATAGTTATATTAGTATAATTCTGTGGGGTGTCTGAGAATTAAATCAATGTCTATTGTAAATCTATAACCAGTAAAATGTTATGGTGAAACAAACTGCAACTAAATATTGTTTTGTATGACTTCGCAGTCATTGTGTTAGCATTTATTGAAAAATGCGTGTGTGTACGCCCAAACCTTTCACACTGACACATTTTCATTTTCTGACTATGATCTGTAATTAATGTTGCATATGCTTCCGTATGGTTAAATATCTAAAGGTTTACAAAGACCTAGCAAAGGGCAGTCAATAATAACTTTAGGAGATTGTATAATGTGTTGATTAATGACTTATCCCATTCCATTGGTCTGGGTCAGAGGTTAATAACTTAAAATTTGTCTTGAATATGTTAGATTGGAGATGGGATGCATGGATGGATGGATGGATGGATGGACTTGTGCTAGTATCATGAAAAGGCATGCACATGCTCCTATTTTGTATAACATTTGTACACGTGTTCTTAAAGGATTACGTCTCGAGGAGTCATTGTCAAACAGTGCATTTGTTTGTGTTACCAAATATCAACAGTGATGTAGGATAACAACAAAACTTACCGTAGTACAACATTTTATGATATAAAATAACAAGTCTGCCCCTTCTTTCTGACTAGTATAGCTCATATTAGTGCTTTGATATAAATGTGTTGCCAGAAGACTAGAATGGAAAAGTTTATCTGTTGTCATTAATAATCTTGGTTTCCACCCTGCATTGACCCCTCATCATTCACCTTTGATGAAATTCTGCAGCTGTGTTATTTACCTGCATCAGGAATAGGTACACAGCAGTCAGAAATACAGCACAAAGCAAAATAAACTCAGGTTCCCACAGGTTTTAATTGAGTGATAATTGATTCATACACCTTTACAAACAATGAACTTTAGAAATAATAAAAATGCCATATATCAATAGAATCTTGGTTAATTAAAAATCTTTTGTTTGCAGTGTGAGGGGAGCATATATAGGTTTACTATACAATTTCAGTTCAAGTACGTCGTATTAAAACACTTCGAAATTCTGATATTGATGATATTCTTTGCAATTTACATGCAGCCTGAATGTGAATTTTAATGTTTAATGTTTTAATCATGCTACCACAGATTCTAGCAAGGATTTTTTCCATCATGTGGAATTGTGTGATATAGAATGTTATATCCTATTTGGAAACTGTAAAACTGTGAAAACAACTGTGATTGGTGAACGCTGAAACATACTTTGAGCTTTTGTAGCTCTGGCACGAGACTAATTTTTCCGCTTGACTAACATGCTACATTATTCAGATTTGTGCCGATCACCCAGGATTAGTTGGCTGTGTTTTACTGGAGTAGTTGAAATGCCTATTGGCATGTTAAGAACCAGTTAGCTATAAGGGATGAGAACGTGACTAGAAAATGACTCCTTAGTTCTCCACCTCTGTTCTTCATTCTACCATTTGTTGCGGTCTGCACATACAGTATATAGTTATATCGCTGTATTGTTTTGAGTTCCAGCGCAGTTTAACTTGCTTTGCGTGCTTTTTATTTTTAGTTTATTGTTTTTTAAGGACCAATTCTGCTTCTGTTCCCATATAATATCATTAGAATGTCTTTTGTTTAAATCGCTGCTGTCTTGGGTAATTTTGTCTTCACCACTATGGCTACTTTCCATTTAAAAATGGCCAAAGTCCCCCACTTTTATGTTTCCACTATTGTTAGACTCGATTTAAATCAGTCCCGTTGGACAAATTGCAAGCAGAACTGTATTTATTCTTAATGTGCGTGTCTGGGAAAACTCCATTTAAAAAATGTAAGATGCTAAAGTTATGGGAACTATGAACCACATCTAGTCAGTCTGTGACCCCATTGCCAAACTTGCCAAACAGAAAGTTGTGAAAGTTTTGTCATTGGCTCAGAGCATTAAGTTTAAGTTTTGATCATTTTTGGCAGAAATGCACCTTAAGAAAATGGTAACAAAAACACATGTTTTATTTCCTACCCCACCTGTCTCATGTACTCCTACTGTACCTTGTAACACAAGCAACAGATCTGACTGATGTTCACATTGATAAACATCAAAATCAGACAGCAAAGTCAGGTAACAGTCTAGAGAAAAACGCTGATAAAACAAGTCGTACAGTCAGAGCAAGTGTTCAAAGTGTTGTCCGTTAGCTTTCGCATAGGCCTGCGGCAGTTTAGGCAAAAACGATCCAAATCAATCGTCTCAGGGTGAAAAAAGTTATTGCAAAAATGAAAAGGGCTTTGTATCTGAAACACAGTGTGTGAGCATATTCAATGTACTGTAGTTGTACATCCAGTATATAAATACACAGTGTACATTTGTGTATACACACATACACACACACACACAAATAACATAATTGAATTGGAAGTGAGTTAAATGAATTCATTGAATTTGAGCAGAAGTTACCTCCAGTGAACATTTCCTACCCTCCGCTATAGTTGGAAATTTTTGTTTAATGCGCTCCGATGCATGAAACATAAATTGAGCTTTGCCACTTGACTGTATTGTTCCATTTTGTCACTCACCTACTGGCCCTATAAGGGTCCTTACCTTAATCATGTGCACAATTCTATTTAATAATTTCTAAATGCATAATTAAAACTGAATCATAAACTAAATACAGTAAGTAAATCTACTGCCTGTGCATCTTGATAGCTAAATATCTTAATAATTAATTCCAACTCATTACTTCATCAGAAAGGCTGCTTTGCATTCAGATTTGTATTGATCAGTGTAATTACATTCCTGAATTCTGTACCCACCTTCCTTCTCTTGCCCCCAGAGTTAAAGCTCCCACTTTCTTAATGTGGTGCCAAATCCCTAAACATGAAGTTTCATTGTGCTGTTTACATTAATTCCCAGCTTTATCTTCCTTACACACCTTGCTTTAGAAAAACAACTCCAGAGTGCCTGTCATCTCCATTACAATAACTAGTTAAAGGACTACATTGGGTGATGCAAATTCCACAGTCGCACTACTTTGCACTGGGTGTCGAGTTTTCCCCTCATCTGATGCCCCTCAAACTCCATTTTGTTATCTTCTACAAAACCGGCATGCATTGGCTTACAGTGGAATATTACACAGACCTCATTTATATCCCTTTTCAGCCTGAAACCTGAAATATAAAAAACTCCATGTTGAAGTCTGACTAAATTGCAACATTCTACAGAAGTAGTACAGTGTGCATGAGCTCACTAGAATGATTAAACATTTCAAAACCCATCCATTTGATGTTAGTAATTCTTTTGCTTAGCATTATTAGGATGGTCTTGTAAACACATGGGCTAACCGCAGTACTGAATGCATGTTTAGCCCATTCAAATGTATGGACAAATTTACATTTAGAAGTGATTTGCACAGAAACAAAAAAATAAGTGAAATTTTGGGGTAGCCCACTTGTCCATGGAACCATTCAGTAGTAAGTCTATATCCTTCCATTTTCCAAAACACCTAATCCTATTCAGAGTTGTGGGGGGGGCCTGGAGCCTATCTCTGGCAGCCTTATGGCATAAGGCTGTGTACAAACTGGATGGGATGCCAACCCATTGCATGGCACAGTCACTCACACACTACGGACATTTTAGTCAAGCCACTCAGCCTACATCACATGTCAATGGAATGTGGGAGGAGACCAGAGTACCCAGAAGAAACTAGTGAAAACATGTAAAGTCTACACACACACCGACAGACTCAGAGGTGGGATTTGAACCCCCAACCCTGGTGGTGTGAGGTAATAGTGCTAATCACTGAGTCACTGTGTCCCCCACTATTATGGCCCTATTGAGCTTCATTTAAAACTGATTACTGATTCAATTCAAGGGCAACACAGAGGCTTAGTGATTAGCACTATTGCCTCACACCTCCTGTGTTGGGGGTCTGAATCTGTCCTCCGCTCTGAGTGTGTGGAGCGTGTATGTTCTCCCTAAATTATGAAGGTCTCCTCCAGGTAGTCTGGTTTCCTCCCTCAGTCCAAATGATGCAGTTAGATTAACCGGCTTCTCTAAATTGTCAGTAATGTATGAATTGCCTGTGTGCCCAGCCATCGACTGGCAACCTGTCCAAGGTTTGCCTGAACCCTGTGATCTGTGCTCCCAGGGATAAGAGGTTACAAGTTGGATGGAAGCAAGGTTTTATTCAGCCTAGTCTCTTTTCAGCGTATTTTCTCCACACATGATTTCATGACAGCTTGTTACAATAGGGAAAAACAGCTTCCCCAACTCTAAAAGAGGCTTTGGATAGAATGTTGGCTAGATTGGTTGGAGATCTGCTTTATCACAATGCATAATTTGGCTATTTGTGTGATGTCAACCATGGATAATCTGGACTGACATTTGATGCTCAGTGTCCTTGGAGCCTGCATGTATAAGGGGCAAATGGATTGTTCCATCAGACAAGTATTTTAACAGTCAGTCATAACTGAAGGTGAATTGTGACCCAAAAAAGAAATTCCACTGTTTGAGCTTGACCCCCTGGAGGTCCGGGCTTTTATGGCAGATGCTCTGAAGTGACTGTCTTCATTGCAGCTTTTCCAGTCTAAGAGGATACTGCTGCTGTGAGTGGGCTTAGGTACTCGAATTTAAAAAAAAAATATATGAAAACAAGAAACAGCACTCAGTTGGCAGTCTGTGCCTGTCTGCTTGTTGCCAGGCCAAGTAACGGAGTTGTCATATCAAATTATTTGTAAAAATGTTTTTGACTTTTATCCTCCTCTCCAAAGTGGCGTGCAAAGCACCTCCGGCAATCATACAAATAACGTTTTCCTGTTCTGACCGTGAAATCAGTGCCACGTTATGTTTTTATTAGTAAAAATAATATTCATTTAAAAGAAATATGAACAGTATTGTTTTGTGTTTCCAAAATTCATAATGTGAGTCGTAAACGTATTTTGATGTATGAAGTGTTCATTTATAAATTACATTAAGAGGTATGAAGAGTCCAAGTAGTGTCATTATTATGGTTCATTTGAAGCACTTCTCCCTTTGGATCCATAGTGTATCCAGGTATTGTTATTTTGGAGTGGAAAGGTTAAATTACTCACCCTCTCACAAGGAGGTTCTAAACTGCTGCTTGAATGCTTTGTGCCTCCTGAGATTGAGTCACATGATCTTCATCCCAGGTCCAAAAGAGTCACCCCCTATTGGACAAGTCTAATTGAATCTGCCCAGGCACAATGAAAACGTATCCAAAGCTGCTATTTCCAGTCTCTGCCTATGATAAGCAAATGACCCCATGGAATTGAGGTCACAATGTGTGAAAACAAGAGTGGGAGAGACATATAAAGTCTCCTCTAGAAAAAACGGATATACACTCCCACAGAAGAATGACTTCACTGATGTTTTCCCTTTGTGTGAAAACATTCACTCTTTCTTGTCAATCTGCTCAAAGGGGATAGAAAAGGTTATCAAAACTCTTTCTTGTACAACTTGTTTTGGGACATGAGAGAAAAAAGAAGACCCAAGAAATATCAATACCTTCCAATAACAGCAAGCATCCCCAAAATAACATGAAGTACTTGAAGTTTCCACGGAGGTCCATGTTGTCATCATATTGAGAGACAAAGAGAAATGATGGGATGCTATAGGTGAAGCATGCTGCCTCGGGAAAGATGTTGCTCATGTGCAGGTTCGCTCATGATCGCCCGCATCTGGAACTGAATCAAATATTCCTACACTTGATTTCATTTTTAGAAGTAAGTATGGCAGTGTATTTGTCACTTGCTGTGGGGATGACTTCACCTTTGCTTGGGCATGCCCAAGAGAGTCATCTGCACTCGTGCATTCCCCTTGAGAGGGGAAGTTCAATGAAGATGTAAATGCAGTCACGAACAGCCATGCGGCTGGATGCAAGGAGAGATTCAGAAAGTCTTGATATTGCGGTTGGCATATTAACAGACAGTACCTTACTGTTACTTAAGCCTTGTTCGGGAATACCAAAAAGGCGTAAGTGCTATAACCAGTCCTTCCTTAAGCCTGCTGGAATAGACAATATCTGTGTGACTGACAATGGTGTGGATGCTAGGAGGAATTTCTGGGAAGCCCCTGTTAATTGCCATTTTAGCACTTGGAGTGGGAGAGGGCTCTGATGAGGTCAACCCTGTTATTTCGGCAATGAATTATTAAACATCCCAGTCATCTGAAACGTGTGCTGCATTTGAAGTTCTGTTGACCTGTGGGAGTCACAAAAAAGGAAAAATGCTACCAGGATTGAAAAATATAGTTTAAAATTCATGGAAATATGCTTGCATACTCTCTAGCCTTCCAGGATTTTCTTTGGTCTGTTTACTAGATGCAGCCTACTTTCTGTTTCCTTATCATTTCCACATGACCTACTTGCACCATGTGCAGTGTGAAAAGATGCCCATACCAAAGGTGTGTGTGTGTGTATGCTGGGCTCCAAAAGTCTGAGACCTCACTGAAAATCTGGGAATTTTTTCATTTTATCCTGGAAATAAATAAAGTTTTAGGATGAGTTAAGACATACCAGCATTTCATGAAAGATCATTGGAAAAAAATCACATTTACTGATAAATCTGGATTTGCGATTTATGGCATTAACACATGGGTTTATGTATAAAGACAAACAAATTCATACCACAGAGTGTCAAAACAACAGTGAAACATGGTGGTCGAAATATTCCAGACTGGGGGTGTTTTACCTACACGGGAGGTGGACATCTGCTTGAAATGGATTACACCCTGACAAAGGAGAAAAACCACTTCATTCTTCATAGACATGCTATACACACTGGTTTAGATCCTTGTGGAGAAGGACTCATTCTATAGCAGGATAATGACCCCAGATGTACCTCCAAGTGAGAAGACCAAAGAAGAGCAAAGAGTATTGACTGTCATGGACTTTCCTCCACGGTCACCTGACCTCAACCCCATCATACATTCATGGGGACACTTGAAGACTGAGAAAGCCAAGCATTCAGTAACATGACAAGATGCTCTTTGGAACGTTCTCGAATCATGTTGGGATAACATGGATGATCAGGGTCTGTACACACTTGTGGAGTCCGTGCCAGATGGAGTATACTCTGTCATTAAAGCTGAAGGGGGGCAGAAATTCTGAATCTCATGTAAATTTTCACTCAAATTGTTATGGTGATAATATAATTCTTAATGAGAAATTTTGTGATTAGAAGTAATGCAACACAGAAATCATTATCTGTAGTGGTTTCCTCAGACTTTTGGACTCCACTGTCTGTTTGTTCATTTTGTGTGTGTGTGTGTGTGTGTGTGTGTGTGTGCGTGTGTGTGTGTGTGTGTGTAAAGCTATTAGTATTAACTCTGTAACTCCAAACTTTTGCATATAAAAAAGTTTTGTCAGAATTAAATTTACCCCTTTTGTACTTGTACTCCTCTCCTTTGTGTACCAGCTTATTTGACAAATAACCCTCTTTCCAGTGCATTTCCAACTTCAACTTCCACACTATTACAATCGTAAAATGCCCTTGTCAGTTTTTGTTTCACCTCAAAAAATAACCTCGCAACTCCTACCAGATGGTGCTTCAATATATCACTGCTTAAAGGTGACCAATTCAACACCTTTTTTTTTTGTGAAAGCGATAATAGTTTATGGAATTCAATGATTCTGCTGGAATATGACCCTCCTTACCTTGAAAAATCACAAAGGTTATTGTATTCCTGATATTCAGTTTCTTCCTGTAAAAATAAATAAATAAACTGCATTATATTTGTGGCACCTTGCATAGTATTAATCTATTTTAGTACTCTTTCTCTACCCTTCGCTGTATGATAGTTTTCAAAGGCTTTTCCACTGCTGGCGTAGCTTTGATGGTCTGTGATGTTTTTTTTGCTTCGCACCCGTCTGACCAGTTCTCTGGCATTGCACTGATATTACTCACTTCCTTGCTGGCCCTTAGACACCGTGTTGCCACCAGAGTCGTGATTGACTATGAGCTACTCACAAACATCTCCAATACACTAAGCAGCTCCAGTCAGCCCTGTTAATTTGAATCTTACGGGCCCTTCATCTAAGTCTCGCTGCTCCAGATCGGCACAGATAGCAGAGGACCTAAAAGAAACGGAATACAAATCAAGCCAAATGAAGATTGCCCTTTTTTTTTAAAACCACCCCCAACTGACTACTGTCTCTGAGTCTGTCTTCTGAACTGTGTAAGAGCTGTTTTCTTCTTCATGCACTCGCGAACCCAGCAAAGACGAGTGTGGCAAGAACCAGATGCCTGACCACCTGCTGCAGGAGCTCTCCATGCACCTCCAGAAAGGCAATGGGATGGAGTGGCAAGCTACCCCGAAAGGACACATGGGTGGAATGAGACAGCTGACAGCTGAGCTAAGTGGGAAATTAGGAATAGAAGGCATCTGTAATGCAGTGAAGGTCAGGATCTTACAGTCATAAAAAATGCAAGAAATGCAAAAAAGACAAAGCTCACATTTTCAAATGTATGTCACGGTAATAGTAGATTACAGTGCTTGATATAACAGCGTTTGGTAACAAGGAAACATGTAAGGTTTTTGAACACGTTTATGTTACCTAATATGGCACAACAACAAAAACAGTCTGAATTTAAAAGGCCGGCATGAGTTGCACCTGTAATCACAAAAACAAGGGCATAATGAGGCATAACTAAATATATGCTTCAGTTGTTTGTTTGTGTGATGAATTGTAGAGGATATATTTCCCTCTACATAAGATCATTATTGGTACTAAGGAAATGTCTTTATTCACAAATTGTTTATACACTGCACAACATGTACAGAGAGTGCAGCTTAAAATATACAGTATCCTAATTGTATTTTTTTTGTTTGTTTATTCCCATTTTTTTTGTGAAAAGGGATCGAAGCTGGCACATGAATCTGGATTCTCAAGTTGACTGCATGTCATAAGTGTAATAAATGGGCATCACAAACCATTCTTATGTATTTACATAGCGTGATCAAAAATGTCATTTGTAATGTTCACAAGTTGTGGACAGGGCATGCTTTTCCAGAGCATTTAAAGATGCATGGTGCACGGAAGAATTTTTCACATTGTTGTGGCACAATGGTATACATAATTTGCTCAAATCATCGCTGAAGAAACAACTTGTATTCATTACAACAGTGTTTGAATACATAATGAACCATCACAAGAATGAATTATAAACCTTGCATAAATCTACATGAGTTGAATTGTATGTGTTCATAATAGTCTTGGTTAAATTATAACCAGGTTAAGCAATTAGCCTAGTTATAAGTTATAATCATATGAAATATTATTTTGCAGCTATGGTACATCTGGTTTTTTTGCTGTCTATTAAAGGAAATTGACTAAGGTCTTTGGATATCAGAGAATTTCGGTGTGTATCAGTTTCCTATAGTGGGAGATTGTGTGTGACCCTGTGCCTTGTGAAGGACTGACATTCCATCCAGGGTGTCTCCTGTCGGATGGTCTGGGTATCCTGGGATAGGCTCCAGGCTAACCACAGCCCTCTACTGGATAAATAGTACTGAGGATGGATGGACTACACTCTGTTCTTTAAAAGGTCATTTGAATGTTTATTTGTCCTACATTAACATTTGTCCTACATTGCTACCTTGGATTTTCCAGTCAATGTAAAATGTGTAGTACTACTACTAGTAATAAAAACACTAGTAATAACACTTTTCAGCACAGTAATTTATTTATAGGAATAATAGTCCGTCTTCATGTAAGACCCTTACCTGTTATCTGCAGTAATTGTTCCTCTTCAAAGATTATGTTTCATCTACCCAAAGATGCATACCTGATACCCAAGATTATCCGGATCTTCTAGCTCAGTGTTTACAGCAGTTAACAATGGAAATTGCAGCTTAACCATGAATAAAAGAGTGCTGTAACAGTAAGTCAAACTGACACAGAGATCAACATTTTACTCCATTGATTTTGATAAGTCTCAGACTTGGGATTTTTGACTCATCCAGATCAGGGGTCTTTTTAAAGCATATATTAAATTTTGCCTGTGCACCCTGCAACTATTGCAATGTATTACCATTGTTGTTTCCTATTGCCTGCCTTTTCAAAGATCAAATGCTTTTCTCATCTTTGCCAATGGTAATTTACAGTGTTCCTTTGCAGACAATCACCTTTTGTCTGTTCTAATTAGAATAGAAGGCTGTCACCGCAAATTATAACCTTGGAACAAACAACAAAAAATGACAGATAGCACTTAATAATAGGGTATGTCTGATGGAAGAACTGAAGTAACAGATGGAGATGCAATCATTTCCATAAAGATCTATCCATAAAAGGAAATAATTATGTATGTCAGTGCTTTCTTTCACAGAGAAATGCAGTGCGTTCCATGTTTGTATTTCCTCCAGGTAGGAACCAAATTATTACTATTATTATTATTATTATTGCCATTTTAAATACAAAAATTGTGCTATGGGCATGGCAAGAGGATTGTTTTAGCTGCAATGTATGTTTCTCATTGGTAATGGACAATACATTGATGCTGTTCATGTGCTATTATGTAATTGATTATAATCACGTAATAACCCAGAACGCCACACTTGATGAAATGCTTGTGATCATGGGGGAAAGCCAGTTTAATGTATCCTAGGCTGTAGTTAAACTTCAATTCCGATTGGAGAGAACTGAAAGCCTGACCTCAGGATTTGAATCTCAACGAATCCTGAAATCAGGCTTTCAGTATTCTCCAATCAGAATTTAGATTTAACTATAGGATATGTTAAACTCACTTTCTGGAATGGACCCCCATATAGCTAATATATTTGTAGGTATATTACAGGCAGATCTGAAGAATCACCTCTTATAAAAAAAATAATTTTAGACAACAGGATGAATAAGAACGTACTGAAATCTATGAGTCGTTCCCTCATTTTCTCACATAAGCATATATTTCACAATTAGTTATTCACACTATCCCCAAAATGTAAAAGTAATAATAATATTTTTGATAGATGCAAATAAGATTGTATTTACACATTTGCAAAGCAATATTTTTTTTATCCTTTAAGCCACTTTCAACCGACAAATTACAATTTGGTCAAAATGATTTAGTTTTCTGGGTGTAACACACACAGTCACGCACCCAAAGGTGCATAAACAGATAAAAAAAAAAAACAACGGAAGCTGGTGTCTGGCTGATCCAGCTGGCAGGTGCCAACCTGAGGAGAGCAGCTGGATTTCCCAGTGCTTGAGTATGAAAGGAGTTGCGGCAGTTAATTGTGGCTCATGCTACTTACATATCCCTCCTGGATAATTAGCTCCCTTCACACATAATAAGACCTAATCCAGGTCTGCTGCTGTTGTATTCCTGCCAGGAGCCCAGCAAGGACGCTTCCTTAAAGATAGCAAGACTCTGTTTAGACTTTTCTCAGAGGGAATGAAACTAATTCAGGAACCTTATTATCCAGTTCAGAACAGGAATACACTGAATTTCACTCTTTTTTTTTCCTCCTACCTAGCAGATTTGAAAAATGGCGGTGTGTTGTACATTCTGTAGAATTCAAAATTGTAGAACTACTGCAATGGGAGGGAATCTGTGCCATTTTCTGAGGCACTTGTTTACAATCTGCAGTGAACTTACAAGGAATGGGGGCCATTTTTGGTTTCATTTATCCCCAAAATGTTTTTCAAAAATGCACAATGAAAACAATTTGATGAAATTACCAAGTCAAAGAAAATTTGTTTTTTCCTGTTTATAGGGAGCCAGCTAATCTTTATCCTGTATTGCATTGTTGATTACATTGAAGGTTGATTAAATTCTATACCAAGTCATAACTAAACAGTATTTCTCTGTCTTTAGATATTATGTGCTGTTTCTAACCAGTTTACACACAGTAATTTTTTTAAAATACTGTATGTTGTTCAAAATTAGAGTTAAGAGATGTCTTTCTCACAGCACAGCTGATTTTCTGCTCATTTCCAAGTTTTAAGTTTTATTATGCGATAAGTATGGCTATTACAGTCTGTCACCGACTTCAACATATATGCAGTAACTAATTTCATTGATATATTAAATTTATAGATACTCGTTATAGAGCTGCTTGGAGCCTAACCAAGGAAACCCGGGGAACACAATGAACTTATGGCCAATACATTCCAGGGTGCACACACACATGCACACAATGGGCAATTTAGAGATGCTAATTCACCTAACCACATGAGATCGAACTGGGGGAGGAAACTGGACTACACAGAGGAAACACACGCAACATGGGGATAATTTAGAGCAGATGTGGGATTCAAACCCCCCACTTTGAAGGTATGAGGTAATAGTGCAACCCACTGAGTTACTGTGCCACCCAACAGAGTATAATAATAATAATAATAATAATATATTATCGTACTGATCCAGTGGAAAGATAAAAGCTGTCATTAAAGAGAAGTTTGTATTATTATTATTATTATTATTATTTGTACGAATCACATAGATGCAAAAATTTTCACACTATGTAGCTACATTTGATAATGAACTATATAGCATTTCAGTGCCACACATTTCCACGAGCTACTGTATATTTAATCAAACTTGTCCACACTTCGAGAACAATAAGCTCCCAAAGATTTCACACAAACCTAACTACATTTCACAACAAAAGCTAGCCAGTATTTACCATGCTGCTGTTATCCTAGGAAGTGCA
This sequence comes from Gymnarchus niloticus, assembly GCA_009936485.2. Taxonomy (NCBI): domain Eukaryota; kingdom Metazoa; phylum Chordata; class Actinopteri; order Osteoglossiformes; family Gymnarchidae; genus Gymnarchus; species Gymnarchus niloticus. The sequence continues at coordinate 6,500,786 of JAACJT020000002.1, read as the reverse complement.
CTCTGGATACAAGGATCTTGATCTGGTGCTTATTTAGCTAGACTCTTAAATTCCACCATGATGGACAGAGGTACATGTCTAGTAGAGGGTGAAGAAGGTGAGATTGGTATGTGACTGAGTGGACATGTGGTCAGGGAGGCTGGCCTATGGAGAGCTGTGGTGTAGTAAATATCAATGCTTTGAGCAGCAGAAGAGTGGATCTAAAGGTGCTGAAGGACCTGACGTTCTGGCTGCTGGGAATGTGTGTAGCAGCAGGGGCAGTGAGCAAAGGAAATGTTAGGGGAGTCACAGTAAGTGTCAGGTTTAATATGGTGAGACTTCTGGAAGGATGGAATGGAGAAGTTCTCGTACTGTCAGTCAATGATATACTGAGGGGAAAAAGGAAATAAGAAGAGTAAAATTCCATATTGGCTTCAGTGAAAAAGTCAAGGGACATGTCTATATCTAAATTTCCAACTGCCACAGCGCTTTCCCTCTGTTTGTTACCAGATATGCCACATAAAGAGGGGATGGAGGAAAGTCAGCTTTTAGCTCTCCATGTCACCGCTCTAAGTAAGCTGAGGGTGCTAAACATTCTTGCTTTGCTATGAGCATACTAAATGATGCTTCCTTCCAATGCCTTGTCTCATGTTTAACATCCTTACTTAGCTGTTTTAGCCCCGTATCAGCGTGCTGACATTGAATTGTCTTTGGGAGGCTGCTTTCTGGCTTACTTGCGACAGCCGCAGCCTGAACGGCAAGATGCTGTCTGGCCGGGTTATCTTATGTCCTGCAAAAGAACCACACATAAGCACATCGCTTTAGCCTCTCTGCGCTCAAATCTGCCAGCCTGTCAACAATTTTAATGGAGTAAGGGTTGTTGAAAGGGATTGCTGGGCCAGCGGGGAGAAGCTCAGAATATATTGTATGATAGATTAAGCATCAAGCAAAGAATATCTAGCCTGTTTCAACATATAACAGAGATCTGTTTAGAGAGGAGCTTGGAAGGGTGTCCTTGTTTGAAGTGCAGTGAGTAACGGGGCCCAAAATTAAGTATTGACTTCTCCATACATAGATGAGATCAGACAAGCAAATTCGTCAGACAGTTTTCCACATTATTGATGAACAGATCCAGAGAAACAAGTGCCTCTTTTCAAACGATAACACACGCCGTAGCATATGAGCTATTTTAAAGATTAATTGACATAATGCTGGGTGAGCCTGTGGAAAGTATGTGTTTTGGTTATTATATTGTTGCATGATTAAATTATATTCCAGCTCAGCATATACAGTAGTTTCTGTTAAATAGACTATTCTGGAATTTAATACAGTAGGATGTTATTATTTCAGACACCCTGTTCACGCTTTTCCTGCAAATTTCACTTCGGTGACTAGCCTTCCAAACCTTTTGACAAACAGGACATAACCCAAATGTCCAATGTATCTGTCATTGTTTACCACATTAGTTAATTATTTTGTGCAGTGAGGATCGCATGTTTGTTGGTGCTGTCTTTTGTTCTCGTCTCATCTGGGATGTTTAATTCAATGTTTTTAGAAGTGTATCCATTGAAACGTCAGACACATGGCGGTGTAATTAATGCACAAAATCTGGTTAGCTCCCCTTGTTCAGCACCGTTCGAAATTGAAATGCAGTCAGTCATTAGCCATCTAACAAACTTCACTGCCTTAGATATCTATCCAGTGCTAAACACAAAGAATATAGCATTTGCAACAGTAACTAACTTCTCTAGAAATATCAAAAGAAAAATGTTAATTCCAAAATCCTGTTGTGTCATTTTGAAGTCTAGACAAAACTGTTAAAAGAATACATCCTTTTGTACCATAGCTACTGTGATATGTCATCTGATCATTGTGGCTTTTTTTTAATGTTATTTTTGTATTGTCCCATATGGCTGACTTTGCCGATCTTATTCTGGTCTAGGTCTGCCAGTGATGCAAGTGAAGATTGATATCTCTAGGCAACAGGTGGAGAAAATCTTTGGTCTGGAGGACTACTGGTGCCAGTGTGTTGCCTGGAGCACTACGGGAACTCAGAAGAGCCAAAAGGCATATGTGCGGATTGCCTGTGAGTCTTGCTGTCCTCAACTGTATTCCCAGCTGTATAACTTGAACAGTCGTAAGCTATGCAGGTCACTTTGGTTGAAAGCATCTGGTAGAAACAAAAGTATGAAACGTATGCACCCACTTTAAAATAACAAATAACATTTAAAAAGCGTGCCAAGATGAATGTTCTTGACCTGGATGAGCAATACTGAATCCATCTCACAGTTATGGTGCATCAGCATTATGGGGCAAATATTAGACAAAAATATGTTTTTCTTGCTGGTGTTGCCTGCCGTTTCAATTCAGTATTTTATTTTTTCCCCTTGACTGGATGGATATACATTTCTATCAGTGCAGTGATTATCATAACTACCATAACTGTAACTGAGATTCAGGCTAACTAAAGGCAAAGTTAAAATAAGGATACTTATAAACTAAACAGAGGATTCACTAATTCAGGTTTTTTGAAGAAAAAATGTCCCTTCAATGGACAAACTTGACAACCTGACAAAAGTGTTTGTTTGTTTGTTTGTTTGTTTGTTTGTTTGTTTGTTTGTTTTTGCACAGAAAATATATTTGGTAGCAGATGACTGATTAATTTGTGCATCTAAGTGAACCGCCCAAATGACCAAAAAAAAGAGGAGCATTTTTACTTGGGACTCCAGTCAATAGGCAGCATGCAGGACAGTGATTAAAGATAAGCACATTGCCCTTCACCAAGGCAATGAACCTAAACTGGTTTCAGTAAACACATTCAGCTATTTAAATGGGTAAATTAGGTTAGAAGGTTTAGATAAAAGCATCTGCCAAGCAAATAGCAACAGAAGGTAGTGTTTTTGTTAAGGACATGTAGTCACAACCTAAAGTTTACTGGTTTACATCCCAGGAGAGTTTTGCTGTTGTACCTTTTAGCAAGGTGCCAATTTCTGACTTCCTTGCTAAAATTATAACTCACTGTTGTTAAAAAATTCAACCAAGCTGCTAAGAAATAAATACAATAATAATAATAGTAATAATGATAAAAATATATTTTTATTTTCATAACCCTGTGTCTCCGGCTTTAGCTAGAACTAGTATCCTATGGGAATCAGAGCAACCAAGCTATGTTATGTGACACCAAGGGACAGATTAATGTTACGTTTAATCATTTGCTTTCTTTATTTATTCCTTTCATATTTCATTAAATGTGAGACAGGCTGGGAATTTAGCAGTCTTTTGCATAAATATGTATGACCTTATCAATACAGTACATGTCCCCTAAGCATATGGCAGGATTATGAATATTAATGCATGGAAAAGACCTTATTATACTTATCAAAGTTGGCAGTAACTGTTGAAGGTATCATTGTGCAATTATTTCTGATTACCATAAACAAGGCATTAACTGTTGCCTTCAACTATATTATATTTGATAACAATATGATTTAATAATGCATCCATCTAACAGCATAAGCAGTAATGGTTTACAGGATGGGGCCTACAGCCTATCCAAGGCATAACAGGGCAAAAAACAGATGCCTGGGCATCGCAGGGCATACACCCGTAGTGCGGGCAATGTAGATAAACCAGTCAGCCTGACTGCAAGTCTTTAAACCCATTCAACAAAAGGAGATTATGCAACCTCCACAGACAGCATAGGGGAGGGCCTTTGAAGCCTCCAACTTTGCAGGCCCTGGGCATCAGTGTTACCCTCTTAGCTGCCATGCTACCCTATAATAACACACCTATTATAATCCCTCTCCATAATTCTACACCTACTGTACACTATTTTCAGATAACTATTGGAAGTTATGGAGTACTGCTATTTAAATTATTAATGTTAATTGCAGCTTACTAAATTGCTGCACTTGATTTATTCTTAAATTGGCACAACGTGGAAGTAGAATGTGGAGACTATTACCTTATACTTTGTATTTCTTAGCAGATACCTTTGAATACCTCAAGTGACTGATTACTTGGACTTTGTTGTAAGGAATGTGATGCAGCTATTTCTTCATAGAGAAAGAAGAAAATGTTTTGTAAGGATCTGTGGGTTAGGAATGACCTGAACCTGTATGTTTTTAAGGTATGCCATAGCCACGTGGTGTGCGGTTGTTATTCAGAACAAATTCTTAGGATGTAATGCACAGAGCTACACTAAGCCGGCCTCAGGAGGTAGTGGCTCTGCGGAGAATGGGGCTGAAAATGAAAAGAAATAAAAACAGACTGAAAATTTATGACTGCGCAAGCCTCATAAATCGGCCAGGCGAACAGGAGAGATATCTTCAGCCTTAACCTCTAATGCATTATTATGGGCTGGTGTTTACTGCCTAACTTTATATTTTACACTCATCTTACTGTTAAACTGTACATAAATTTACATTATGTTTTGGAGAGTGAATGCCTAGTGCTGTCTAAAAAATTTCAAGAACTTCTCTCAACTCTGTGTGATCTCGAGATGCTCGTGATCTTGTCTTGTAGATGACATCAGGACATCAGAAATGGTCCGTTGTCTGCTCCTCTTAATGCTTATATAAGTGCCTGTTTTACGGATGGGATTACAAGTGGAGGCGTTTCGTTTAGTGATGGGCACGCATCATCAACTTTACCGGTCGCTTCACGACCAAATCTAATCTCTGAATAAAATTTAGCTATAGCACATATTGCTTGTTTTGTTATGAACGGAGATGTAAGCACAGTAAAAAAAACTCAAAAACATATGCCCAAATCAATTAGTCCATAGTCCATCTGCTGAGAAATAAAAGAGAATTTGAAAAGACTAGCTGTCATTCTAGCAGTTAAAATGACTCACTGAAAACTATTGTTAAAGTAATTTGTTCTACAGCATTAAGCCTAAGAACACTTTGTCAGCATCCATAATGTGCAATATTACACATATGACACGTAGCCATACCGATAATTGCAATGTCAGAGCTGATAAAACGGCATAAAGATCCATTTTATAACACAGATGTTAAATTTGCACACTATGCAACAAAGATACTGCAAGGATGAATGTAGGGTCTGCGAGCTGGCTGTAGAAGGACTTGATGCAGCACCTCAGGGCTTTTTAAATATCAAGTCCTACTATGCCATCAGGTGGGGTGACATCAACACATTCACCTCCTGGTGAATCACAGCCGCCTGGCTTCAGATCAGCACGTTAGCAGTAGCACTGTGGACAACGATAAGGATCCTTCGACCCCAAAACCGTCACACGAAGCAGTAAATAGAGTCATTTAAAGCAGCGTCTTGACAGTGAAAAGGTGAAGCTTACTGAACTCACATAAGGTAGCTCACATACTAGACACATGGGCACAAAAAACACATAAATGCACACTCCGAAGAAAGGGTCTGGTGTTTGACAACGTTTAACCTGCCACTATTAGATTCTACCCGAAGCTGTAACCCTATGGTAGCAGTAATCAATGAAAGCATGTTCTCTCTCTCTTTATTATTATTATTATTATTATTATTATTATTATTATTATTATTATGACAACTTCTACCAATCAGGTATCTGCATTACTGAATAGTGATCATTCTATCTCCCTGTCCAGACCTGAGGAAGAATTTTGAGGAGGAGCCACTGGGTAAGGAGGTAGCTCTGGACCAGGAGGTGCTGTTACGCTGCCAGCCCCCAGAGGGCGTCCCTACAGCCGAGGTGAGGAAAGGTTAAAGCTTCCATCCCTGGTTCTATCTGACACAGACTGCCTTGTATTAGTTGTTGTTTACCCTTACTTTTCAATCAATCAATCAATCAATCAATCAATCAATCAATCAATCAATCAAGCAAGCTTACTTTATACGGTATATAGTAC